>QRFJ01000090.1:1677119-1849619 GCA_006176705.1 Cocos nucifera | reverse complement strand
CTCTGAAGAGGAAGCTCCTTTTAAGAGATGGCACATCTCGGAAGTTGACGCATCTGTCCAACCTTATATAACAATCTTTATATATATATAGGGAGGGATTTTTATAACATGCATCTAGCTTCTCCTAACCATGAGCAGGGGAAGTCGGCGCGTCAACCTGACATAAATCCTGGGAAAAGCATCTGGAAGCCTCTACATGTTGCTGGAGAAAAGAGGGACGGCGACAAGGTAGCCGCTCCGGTGGGTGTCAAGTTCATTCAATCCAGCCAGCTAAAGGCACCGGCGGAGAGTACAGGTGTTAACACAGCAGATGAGGTTAAACAAATGGAGCTGGACTTGAGCCTCCATCTGTAATGGTCTTCAAAAACTTTATTAATTTTGACTTCTCTTGCATTACGTGCATGTGTGTTACAAGTGTCTTTTGTGTTATGAATTAGTAGGTGTGCACTGTTTTTTTAGTATTACTTTGGGATTATATATACGAATTTATTATGAGGATGTCGTAGTTTTATCTTTCATAACGGTTGTGATGATATCACTCAGATCGTTATTTAGTCGTACATATATATCTGTTGGTTAATTGAGATCACTGCATGCCAAAGCTTTTGTTTACGTGCAAATCGGTCCACTTGTTAACTAAAATTTTTCAGGAATAATTTGCAGGCAATTTTAGATTTCCGTTTAGGAGTCCTAGAGATGAAAGATATTCGAACAAACAGTACCTAATATATTGCCTGTTAAATTATTTTCTCGTATGAATTTTATAAAATCTGCCTTTTTATCTCTTTTCAATTGTAGTGCGCGCCTGCTTATGTGAGTCAAGCACAAGCTCTTGAGGCAAGTAAATCACACTGGCAAGGTATAACTCCTCATCTGTAACATGAAGTTTCGAGGAAATGCACGTCTCTCTTGCATTGTAACCATGCACTTGAAACTTGAGGCTGTTCTCTTTCATAGAATTCCGCCAGGATCTCTTCGAGATTATCTTTGAAAGCGACCGATTTTTTTTTTTCCAAGTTTGTTACGTTTCTACTCTATTAAATGTTCACATAAATGAAGCAGTGTCTTCCCTCTCGTATTTATCAGCCATATGTAGAAAGAGAAACTGGAACAATCATTACAAGTTTTTTACTATAAAATCATCATTCAAGTTAGGAGCTAAGAATAAGCTATAGTCCTTCCTACAAGTTTGGATAATAGTAACAAAGATATTTTACATTTACAATTCAAAAAACAAGAAAATAAAAACATAAAATTGTAGCTTCAAAAGGGTGCCATTTGGTGTCAATTTCTTCTTGAAAATACCCGTTTATGTTCCGTGAGAAATTGTAGTGAAGTCATGCATATTTTCAGCAGCTAGTAAGAAGAAAAAAATTACCAAATCAAAATCTGGCTCATAGAAGATAAGACACCAAAACAAATCTGGCCTATACTTTTATCCTCGGTCCCACTAAATTTTAAACCTAGGAATTTTCTTTTCTACGCTTCACGTACGAGGGGGATGAGCAAATGCCAAATGAGCCAATCCACGTGTACAACGGAAACCATTAGAGGAAGCTCTATTCTCGTGATTTAAGCAAAGGCTGGCTTTTTCCAAGACGACAAACCTGGCACCTAGCGAATGCCAAGTTGCTCCCTCACCGACAAGTCTAGACGACAGACTACCTAGTCGTTTTTGTACCCTTCGGCCTTTGCAATGTCCCGGCCAAGTCGGCTAGGTTGACCCCCAACCTGGAAGCCACCTGAGATTTTCGAAAATCGATGTATAACCCAACCGAGTCAATAAAATCAAGCCACCCGAGTCAACCTGTTTTTGATCTCTCCAGATCAATCACTTAAAATTATTGAATAAAATAAAAGGTTAACAAATTATCTTACTAGTTAACTCTGTAGGACTAAAATTTCTGCTTAAGTCATGAATTTAAGCGTTTTGTATATTTATTTAATAATTTCATCTGCTGATAACTCCAGTTCTATTACTTTTATATGATTTTACTATTAAGTTCTTATCAAACCAATAGCACCCAATAAATATATGACCCGGACTACATATTATAATGTAGTCCTCGAATATAGAGTTAATAATTTAAAAATCGATGATCCACTGAATATGACACTACGAAAACATTTAGAAACAGAAATTAAATATTTTATCTACAATATAATCACCAAATACACATTTAAATAGATGAATTAATAGCATGATGTCTTATTTTACTATAATTAATCATCAATACCAATAACTTTAAATCTTTCAATCATAACGCATAAAGTGAAATCAGTAATTTATATATCATATTATATATTTTATTATACTAATACAATTAATACCATCCATTTTTCAATCAATTTAATGCACAGATTATAAACCACTAAAATGTATAATGATATTTTTTAGTATTATTTATATTATAAAACATATCCAAGTGATCTGGATCTTCATTTAGATTTTAGAATAGCCGTTGATTGTAGGAGCTTAAATTGTACAATCCAAATAAATATTATGCATTGAATCGCGAAGGTCTACTAACTAAACTTCCTTCAGGCAGTGTTTCCAACCGCCAAGGAAAAAAGGGGGGAAAACAGCGATACCAAGAAATATATTGAATCCCTCAAGGAGTTCAAACTTCAGGATCCCAGGGAAACAAGTTTGCTACATTGGATACTAGATCAACAAAAAACTTAGCTCAAATGCCTCATCTCTCAGAATCCAGGTGGTTATAACGTAAGGTCCAATCAGTGACTAGAGATGGATGGCCATCAAAAGTTTCTGACTGCCATAAGAGAAAAGAATGCTGCTCAAATTATTCTTCCCGGGAATCTCACTGCCATATAAGAAAAGAATGCTGCCCAACTTATTCTCTCCGCTGAAACAACACAAAAAAAGGCTCGCCAGTTGTGCCCCCTCTTTCTCTTATTGTACAAGAAAATCAGCATGGTGAACTGCCTCCAATCATGACGCTTATACGCTCAAGCAGCTTTCTTGCAGTAGTTTTCAAGCCATTCCATCGTCACGCTCTTTGGCCTCTCAAGTGGTAATCCAAGCGCACGATCCCATACAAGCTGCACCATTATGGAGGCTTAGAAAATCTCACATAGATAATTAAACAATCACCTGAAGAAAGTGGCAGGAAATGGAAGCACGAACCTGGGAGCCTATCCCTATGCTTCTAGAGACACCAAATAGAACAGTGTAATACCTGCACATACCAAAATTTCATTGATTTCGTCAGTCTGCAAGCTCAAGTCAGTAGATTATATGTGCAGAGCAAATTAATATGATGCTATGATCAAAGTCTTTGCCAGATGGGCCAGACTGCCGATTGTGGCATCTAACAATCGGCTGGAGAACAATAGGAAAGGAAATGAATCTTAGATATTAAAAATCAATCCATTATGATATTTGATTTATACAATGTCCTCTTTAACCACCATCTAATTATTCAACATCTCCAGGGTGGACTATCACCTATTCAGTTGGCAAGTTTCCCCACTGGAACATCAACTTTAGCATGATACTTTCATTAAAAAGACTTATCCGCCATGAAGTGGACGTTGTAGACATATGTTAAAGCTAAAAAAACAACGTACCTTGCTTCAGACAAACCAAAATGGTTCAGCAAGACCCCACTATGAGCATCAACATTGGGCCATGGATTCTTCACCTGCATAAATCTCAAAGAATAAGCATTACTTAACAATATAGTAGAAACTATTGCAAACTAGAACTCAAACCTACTCAACAACATCCTAGGCATGTTTTGGTTGATGAGTTCTGTTAAAATAACACAAACAGAAGAAGAAAAATTCCCGAATGTAGTAATGGTTTATAAATTTTGAAATATGTGCAACATTACATCAATAGTGCTTTGACGTAGTCATGAGTGTGCAAACTTTGGATGAGAATTTCATTAGCCAATCCTTGTTATTTTTGAGATAGTTTTGTTAGGATACAAATATTAAGAAAAGTTTTGTTGGGATACAAATATTAAGAAAGAGCATGACTAAATTACTAGTATTTTGCATCACTCAAATCTTAGGACTCTTAAATCTGGGAAAAGTTGGATATAAAGGGAACAAAAAGTAAGTACAAATGGAAAATAAAAAATAAAAAAAATCCTATTAGACAAATACCAGAAGGATCCAGAATTTTCATCATTCTAAATTTTGCAGCTGATGCTGTTCTAATTCACTAACTTCAAATTTATCATTACCTCAACCACCAAATCTATTCTATGTTTAAAGGCATCATGCCTCAACTCCCAGGCCTGAAGAGATTATTTCAACCCAGACGAACCGAACACAAAGATCATCACAGCCTCTTGTTCATCATCAGATCCATAGCACCAAGGGAATATTGAATAATAAGACTTAATCATGTCCTGTGATCACCTAGTTTTAAGAAAATCAACTGTTTTCGGTTTCTTCATTGTAAGTACCAGACTTTAATTTTTTTAAAAAAGAAACAGAATAAAAAGTAAAACAACGGATCCAATCAGAAAGAGAGGATCTCCAGCACTATGTTGCCCTACATGGTAACAACGTACTTTGTTACCTCCAAAACTTCATACTGATAACTAAGTGCATAACTCATAGGATGGGCACCTTCAGAAGAAATGATTAGATGTTGGAATAGCACACTAAGTTAGAGGTGGATTAGACTTCAGAACCCCAAATATAAATTCTCTTACAACAGGTCATAAATTCAGTATACAAGGCACAGAAAGCTGCAGAAAGATGAAACTGGTCCTCAAGGTTTAATTATGCACATAAGCAAATAGAGTAGATATAGCCATCCATAAGTGAATAGCATAGAAATAGCCACCAAATGATGACAAATAAAGAACACGTGTAAGAACAAGAACCATGTTGACAAATAGCCTAGATAAAATAGTGAGCTCTCTGCACAACAGCATCTGATGCAGCCAAGTGAAATGCACCGTTGACTTCATGATAAAAGACAATGTCATCTGATACTCATTCACACCATCAAGAAGGAAGACCAAGATGGCTTTTCCCAAATTGAGTACAGACTGTAGTTGCAAATTAAAAATATATGCTAACCATTGATCGGTGAGTACAAGGTAGACTCATGTAAAGTGACAAAAGCTATCAAGCAAATAAATGTATCCATAGAAAGTGAGGTACTTTGTCGCCAAATACCAGAACAAGTATAGCAAACACTAAACAGAAGCAAAGAATTATGAGAGGCGAAAACAGCGACCACTCTGGTAGCCTGAAGCCTACGTATTTTGACATGGTCGAAAAGTATGCACCACTCAAAAAGAACAAAATAAAGGACCAAAGTCATGGGCTTGATATATCGGATGTGATAAATACCCAAGTCATAAAATGTAAAATGGACAATCCCAAATACAGTGATTATTCGAGAATAGTGTTGCGAAAACAGCAACCACTCTGGTAGCCTAAAGCCTACGTATTTTGACACGGTCAAAAAGGATGCATCACCCAAAAAGAACAAAATAAAGGACCAAAGTCATGGGCTTGATATATCGAATGCGATAAATACCCCAAGTCATAAATGTAAAATGGACAATCCCAAATAAAGCGATTATCAAAGAACGGTATTAATACACATGCATGCAAATAAACACATCCACACTCAAGGATGCAGCTTAAGCTTACGATCAATCTTAATCCTACTCAACATAATGCAGCCTGAACTTAAGAGCGACCTTAATATCTTAATCCTATAATACAGCAATTATTCAAGAATACTATTAATACACATGCATGCAAATAAACACATGATCACACTCCAGGATGCAGCTTAAGCCTATGATCAATCTTAATCCTACTCAACATAATGGAGCCTGAACTTAAGAGCGATCTTAATATTTTGATCCTATTGTTTATGAGCTCAATATTTTACGATCATGCACATCAAGGAGAATGAGAATGTAAACCAAGTAGCTACTTGGCTGCCATAAATTAAAATGGCATATGCAAGAAAACCCAGTAGCATTTAAAAGCACAAAGAAAATTGAGCCAAGTTGGTGTAGATGAGAGAGGATGAAAAGGAACAAGCTGTAAAAACAGACCAACTGTTATGAAAGTAGGCAGTCTGACCAAATATCTCGGACAATTGTCCAGCACTTGATGTGGCAAAAGTTGTGAAGGGATCACAAGTACATCTATTGGGTGGCTTTAAAGAGTTTACCACTTCTTAGAAAAAACTGATGATGCGACTACTAAAGCTCTTAAACAAGCAGAGCAACTGTGAGCTGAAAAAAACACCTTGGGCCTACCAAAGCAGTAAAAACGAGGAAGTACAAGACATTCCTATCATCATTTCAAGCATGCTTCTTTGTACTTTTGCAACAATTACAACAAATGCACCAGACAGCATGGATGAGATGAGAAACATGGGGATCATACATTGCAAGGAGTTAGCAGAGCATGCTAGTCTCCTTTCAATTCAGTTAGATAATGAGAACCTCGAGGCAAAGAATAATGATGCTGATGCAGTAAAAATTGCAATACTAGCTTTAGGGGTTGGGAAAATGAGGAAAATCACACCGACTCATTCTAAACTCTTCCCAATGGTAGAAAAGTCTATATATAATCATGGCTCCAAGCATTTTTTCTACATGAACTGATGCTAGAAACATTCCCTCAAAGCATCAGACTATGGAACCAGCTGCAAGAACTAACAAGAGAACATGGCATATTTTGCACGTTCAACCATATAGAGTCCTGTATATAGTCAATATTTCTGTAGGAACTGAACCATCATGGTTCCAGACCATCTGACTGGTGTCAATAAGACTTGATTAACCCATAGAATTACTATGAAAGTTGAACACAATTCTTCCTAGAAAAAGGTTACCATCTCGGGCTAGAAAGGTTATTCTTTTACCTCAGATTACTAATGATGCTCTACTCATGCTCCTGGACAGATTGATAACGAAAGCACAGCAATCTATATTTATCTTTGCACAGCAAAAATGAATAAACAAGACATCTGACAACATTACCTTGCCTAGCTGAGTAAGTATCGGAGGAACAACTTCATACAACTTTGAAACCTAAAAAAGAAAAGTAAAACAAAGGTTATGTAACAATTTTGAACATAGACATAATATTCAAATTGGATATTGACCTAGAAAAAGCATAAAAGCAATTATGTCGGAAGGGTTTATGGAATTAACCAGCTGGAACAATGGATCAGCAGGTAAATGTTTCAATGCAAATTCCCTTTGGCATGTATATCTTGGATCTGTTTTACGTAGAACTCCATGCCCATATCCAGGAACCACCTGTAAACAATTTAAAGAGTGAAATGGAAACAAACAATGCTATCATGAGAAATTCTATGGTTGGTTTCAAACAAGAACAAAGAATACACTGAAAATAACCTATAAATTGGATGACGGTCTTAAAAATAACTCCACCAGCAGAAGGGCATGTGTTCAGAAACCCCTTCCCAAGAGAACAGGTAAATTGATGCAAAAGCATCAGAGATCCTGTATTGAAGGGATATATGTGGAAAGAAATAATTCACCAGATTTTCTTTCATTTCACTTGTATCCACTCAACTTAAATATAACACAAGCCAGACAGATTTTCTTCACCACCTGACAAGGGTGCAATATCCCCATGTCTTTATATGGTAGTGTCAGAAGACAAGGAAGAACTTCAATCTTACATCACTACATATTTTACGTTTTTTTTCCATTTTTCACACTATTTTTGCAGATTATCGCATCGCTAAAAATACTAAACCACTTCCTTGTTTCTAAGCATGATCAACTACAAACTAGGATGATAAAAGAACAAGTTACCTTGCCACTATTTAAAGTCTTCCAGACATAGTCCTTCAACTGTTCAGCTGTAATGTTTTCTCCACACTCTTTTACCACAGATTTGATCCATAAAAGCACTTCCTGCAGCAGTAACAGAAAAGTGAAACATAAAAATGAGACTGTCGCATTGTACGTCTTCATGACAGACTGCTGGACTTGTGAATGCTTGAGTAAGATATCACAAATAAGCAGGTAGAAATTGAGTAATTAATCTCTCAAAAAAGGATATTAAGTAATTAGCACTATCATTTCATCTATAGGTAAAGCAGGGGAGAGAAAGAACAGACTGGTATCAATAAAGTCTACCAACTTCCACACAACAATTGTTTGTGATATAGCATATATGTTTCTCATCAGCATGTTTGACGGAATAAAATGGCAGAGACCCTGCTAACAAGCATTAAAAACCAGTAAAAGGATGTTTAGGGCAAAATGAAACTGAAAATAGTATAAACAGGGTTTGGTGAACCAAAGATTGGCAAATTTGGCATTTTGGCACCCAAAAGAAATCCTTCCCAAATGACCCAATACCAGGTTTACACCCTTTTCCAGCACATGCTGAGATGTTTTGATAACTTTTAAAATCATTGCATGACCATGGCCTATCACATCGACCTGTACCAACCCAAAACCAAAAGTGCCATACCGAGATTTGGTTTGGTATATGACCCAAACCAGTCTGTACTGTTTGGTCCAAACCAAGCAAAACTGCTCTGTATTGCCTGGTTTTGGGTCTTCACCCAGTATCATGGCTAGGAGAGAGAAAAAAATGTTGCAAGACTGTCTCGGTGCCAGGTGCATTTTGTACCGTACTGAACATACCATATTAAACCATTTGCTAGTATGGTTCCCAGTACCAGTTTTGCAGACTGTGTTTATGACAATAAGAATGCTTTTGAAGATCAGTTTGTAGATAAAGCAGCAGCAAATAAGAAAAAAAAGGGGGTGCAAAAGATGACATTACCTGATTAGCCAAACCATGGAGTGGTCCAGCCAAACCGTTAAGTGCAGCAGCAAATGATAGGTATGGATCCGACAGAGCACTGGCAACCTGAAAATTGAATCCATGTTTTATCAGAAATTATAGAGAATGCTCATGATGCATCATTGGAAATGGAACTGAAAACAATGCCAATGTAGATGTGACAATTAGCTTAAAATACTAGTGGATACACAAACTTTATCTTCTTATACTGTCTAACATGGAGTTGCACCACAGCAAAATAAAACAGAATGAACAATAGAAAATAGAGTTTCATTTACCAGATGAGCAGTATGCGCACTAACATTCCCACCCTCATGGTCACTGCAGAACAGATGTGAATCCAAATGTGGAAAATGACATTAAGTTTTGGTAATGAAATGTAGGGGAAAAAATTGGGAAAGGTAAGGAGAAGAATAGAGAACATTATAATGGTTCTGCCACCTGTGAATTGTTACATAAAGTCTCATCAACTCCAGCATTTTTTGATCATCGTATCCCAGCATGTGAGAAAAGTTTGCACCATAATCCAGAGAACTGTCAGCGGGAATGATTTGTCCCTCCTTGTAAATCCTTCAGCATACAGGAGAACAGTCCATAAACATGCATGCATCACCATGGTCATGATGGAAGATTAAATGCTTTGTGGCAGCATTAAGATTTTTCATAAGAATGATGTGGCAGACACAGACGAGTGGCTTTAAACAAATAAAACTAGAGCTATTCATGTACAAGAAATGAAATATTGGAAAAATGTAATACGCGTATGTCTGAAAATATTGATGTCTATGGCATGACCAGTTAAATAGGAGACTAATTGATGCCATGTAGGGAGCTGCCTGTAATAGTGAAACCATAGTATGATTTTGAATCCTGATTAATTTATATCAATGCAACAGAAAAAGCTTGTCCATGATGGTTATATGAAACAAAAAGGTGGAAGATTATAAGCAAACAAGAAAAACTTATATGTACTTCATAAAATTAAATCAAGTTCAAAGATTCTGATTCCCACAGAGCTAATCTAGGAAAACATAAGCAGATTAGCATTCTAGTAAAACTACTAGTTCAGCAAGTCAACAAATACTACCTTCGATAAATAAAAGAAGCCACAACTGGAAGTCGTGCAATTAAGTTCATAGAGTCCTCATATGTCGGCTCCCAGAACCTACAAGTAACAATGGTAAATGTTAGGCAAACTCACTGTATTATTGTCAAATAACTTTTTGAAACTATATACTTCAGAAAACTTACTTTGCTTTAGATAACCCTTTATCATATGCCTTCTGAAATTCACTTTCAACCTGAATAGGAGAGAAAGAACTGTCTCAAGGAAAACATCTTCAAATGATATATCTGAAAGATTATAATAAATACAACCTTGATTTTTTACTTCACTTAAGCATGAGAAAGAAAGGCATCTCTCTTGCACAACATATGCATATGGCACTAGAACATTTAGACTGCAGTTTAATTTTATCAGTAAAGACTTATGAGCATTACAGTCACTATCAACACAGCAGACAAGAATGACCATGCCATTGAGGTTGAGATATAGATGGTACACGGGCATGTAGACCTGCATGAAGTTTTCTTGGCACCCATGTATAAGGTGCCAGCATATTTTATGTTTTTCTTAATCTTTTTCCAGGTGCCTGCATTATTCATCAAAAACTTACATTCCATCATCAGCAACTGCAAAAACTGCATTTTGAATCATGTTTTATCATAAACCATGTAAAGTTTTTAAGAGCACATAAATGGAACATCTGTTATGTGTCAGTTATAAAAAGTATCCCAATGACTAAAACAATGCGTCGAACTGCCCTAAGGACAGTGGACTTTTGATGTAGGAGAACTAGAAGTAAAGGTCTAAACTTGGGAAACTAAATCAAAATACAGATTATTGGGAAGTTAAGGTTCAGGCTAAACTTGAGATACAGGAGAAACTATGCTGAGTTGGGCAGAAGCATAGCATGCTGATAGGTCATGTAGATAACTTTGGGGAACTTGAGAAGATCTATGGCCTCCAACTAGTAAAGACACTGAATAGGAATCAGGAAAGATAACATTGGCAAGAGAACACATGGGAGAAGAGAACAGGGATGCTAGCTACTAGCTTCATAGCGTCATGAATCTAGGGCTCCTGCCAAGTTTACAAGCCTAACACTTATTCAGTGGCATTATAGAGAGAAAAGAAACATCTCTTCAATACTAAGAAAATATAGATTTGTTGATAGAACTCTATGTAGAAAGCCACTAAAACCACTCCAAAACATAATCTTGATTGCTTAAAAACTTCATAACCAAAATTATACATAAAGTGGAAGCTGTAAACAGCAATCCTACTCAAGATGGGAGTAAAAAGCCTATCAAAGATATTTTAAATTCAAGCAGAAAATTATAATAAATTGAAACATAAATATGTAAACTATACTTTACTCAATAGAAATTAAATTAGAAGCATTTAGTAATTTAAAAGAACATTTGCACAACACTTTATGGAAGCAGCCAAAAATTGTGCACTTGATTCTAACTTGCAAAACTAATCCACATTCCAATCTATATTTGGCCTTGAGTATGATTTATCAAACTTTAAAATTTTCCCATGTCAGGCCCTTAACCCTGATGGTGATCTTTAGAGATGCGTTCTACTAATGCACTAAGATTTGACCCTCCAAAATTCCCTTTATATGAAGGTAGGGGTGCACGTGGGTTTGTCAACCCAAGAACAAAACCAAACTGGCCTTGTTGGGTTGGTTTTGTTCAGGTTCAAAACAGGACCAGGTCAGTGCCTATTCCAACTTTCAGAAACCTGATTGGATCAGTTTGAGGTCTGGGTTAAGCGGTTGGATAACCCAGATCCGAACCAACCTGATCCACATATAAACATATACATGCATCCATACATATCGAGTTAATCTCTAGTAATATATTAATTATAATGGTTAATTTACAAAGATCTTCACCCATGATTTTGGTAAACTATTGCTTTTCTAAAAAAAAATAAAACACCAGTTTATTGTGGCCGTAATTTGCAACATGTTATGTTGTGGATATATAAACATTTTGGATTTTGTAGTTGTAAGATGCTTAGTTGAGAGGACCAGGAGCAAGTGCCGGTTCAGACTCCGGAAAATGGTTGCTTCAAAAACACTTTTAATAAGGAAGCATTTAGAAAGCAAGTGTGGGTTCAAGATTCCAAAGCAGGTGCATCACCCTAGGTAGAAGATTACAGCTACTATGGTAAGATGAATTTTAATGTATTGTACATTAATTTTTGTAAGCCTCCTCACATTGTTAATTTATTTCAATAAGTTTATTTGCTGATTTTTTGTATAACTTTAGGTAATCCCAGAACCGATCGAACCAACCTGATCTTGATTGGGCTGGGTTGTGTTGGTTCCACTATTGATTGGTTCAGTACTTCAGTTCTGGTTCCAAAAATTAATAACCAACTGGGACTGGGGTGGTTCCAAATTAGCCTCTAACATAAAGCCCCTGTGTAGGGGCATCTAGAAGATTGGGTAACAATGGCACTTTTTGGTATCTGGAAGAAATAAATTGACCAGAAATTCATTATTCGCTGAAATCATGACATTAGTTTTGAAGAACAATAGTTTTGACCAATTTACTATGGAACAGTACTTAGATGAAGCCATATAATCAAAACTAAAGAACATATAAACTAATTCAGAAAATGAAATGCTTGTCACAGTCTGGTTGCTTCCCAATTTATCTCAATTGCAAAAATGCAAAAACATACTTACTGAAGGTTTTATCAGAATTCCAATGGAATAAATTATAGAAAGGCTAAAGGTGTGATGAATTTCATGTTTTTAAGTTGATAAGGTATATGTAATTAAATTGGCTCTACAAGAGACCAAAAAATATTGACAAAGTCTCATATATTGTATGAGAGAATTTAAAGCAGATCATGCAACAAGTTTTTTCTGGCTTTGATTAAAACGATTCTCATCGATGTACAAGGAGAAAACATCATGGCCAGCATTATATGAGGCAACTAGGCTATGAAGATATAAGCTAATTTCACAACATTCTTGCACATAATATATGCTGTGAATCTTATTTATTCATGCAGGTATTCTGGTAGGTTTTTATTTTTCTATAATCCTTCTTCCTTGCTTGCAGCTAAATTTGACATCTTTATCCATATGTTTATGTTTACCAATAATATATATTTCATGATGTCAATGCTTATGGATCCAAACTCCCACAAAGCAGATAAGCACATTAATGTATACAGACATGCCTACAGATAATGAGGGAGTAAAATCTGGAGAATAATGATCGCATCTGAAATAATCTATTTACATATAAAAAGCCAACAGGATAAATCAAAATATTGATACAGGAGTAGAAATTACCTGTAGTGCCATAACACCAGTAGTAAACTGTGTCATCGCATGAGCTGTTGCCGGAAGAGCATTGATCGCCTTGTAAACATGATCTGCATCAATAGTCCAATATTAACATTTCCCTAACATGATCAGAACAAGGGCAGCATCATGTTAGATAATACTACATTTTAATGAATGTGACCTGATTGACGATGCAAGTTAAATAACTTGAGGAATATGTTGGGTAAACTGTTTCACAGGAAATGAACTTTTCTACCAAACCTTTAGAACTTAAATTTAAAAAAGAAAGAAAGAAAGAAAGAAAGAAAGAAAGCTTACGTGTCATTTGCCATCATTTTCTTTTTTTCTGTTTTCAAAAAGAAAAATATAAATTCTATTTCTATTAAGTTTTTTAAAAATATAAACATAATGGTGGTGGCAGCAACGGCAATGGCAGAGGTAGCATGGTGGTGGCAATGGCGACGATAGCAGCACTGGTATGATGGAGGAGATAATAATGATGGCAACAACATTATGACGAAGGCGACAACAGTGATGATGGCAACAGTGGTACGACAGCTATGGCGGCAGCAAAGGCGGGGGGATGATGGTGATGGCATTGTTGATGGTGATAGTAAAATATATGATTTCTTATTTTTGAAAATGTTGCTAATAAATATTTCTTACTTTGAATTTTTCTAGAAATAATGAAAATAACTTTTTAAAATACAAAATAAAAACAATAGCACCAAACATGTTTTGTCTCAATTTCTGTGTTTTTTGTTTTTGAAAGTATAGAACAAGAAATAAAAGTGATACCAAATAAGCTTCTTTTTTTTTTTTGATGAAAATGGTAGCTGGTAGTTTGGTTTCATGACCCCAGCATTTTGGTTACATTAGAACAGTAAGGAATACTACCACTTCTAAATAACACCATCTAGAGTGGAAATTGCACAGCAGCGCCATAATGTAGTGAAACAGGTATATTTTGTCTTTCTGAAAACATCATACATTGCATGAATGCATGTCCGGAACATTACCAAGTATAGGTGATCACTTCTTGATGTTTAAAAAAAAAAAAAAAAATTGATTAGCCTCTCTCATGCACTTTTCAATAGCAATTATACACAAACTACGTTGCAGAGATATTTGAGCACCGGATACTTCACAAATTTTTGCATGATGATATATTGATAATTGAGCTTGAATAACCAACAAAATTTACATCAGCATCACAATGTGATCTAACATTTCATCTAGCAAATACTAATCTAGTGACTGGAAAAGAAAAATAGGACACAGGATGTTGTTTAACCCTATAATGTTTTTTTTTTTCAATGTTCCCCTTTTCAGTCAAAATCTTAGAACCAGGACATAAAATTTCGAATGTATAATGTCATCATGAATGCATGAGCTATGCATGTTCCCGCTATTGTCATGTCATAAGATTAAGCTGCATGAATACTCAATTTATATGGGTATCAAGTAATGCGCAGCATTTACAAGCAATCCATAAATAACTTGGTAAACAAAAAAAAAAAAAAAAAAACCTGGAACTTTTGAGCGACTCTGCAGTTCCTTTGATAGTGCATCAACTTGTTCTTTGCTTGGCACCTACAGTAAAGAAGAAATTAGTCCTGAATAATCAAATGTAGTATGAGCCAACATTCAACTTTCACATATATATGATAGACTGAAAAAAGGGGACACTCAAGGATAGAATACGAGCAGATTTCTGTGCCATGCAATCAAGCTCTATTACACTTGTGGATATTAAATGTAGACAGAAAGTGAAATGGGACGACCAGATTGTACAGATCCAGCAGATGTTGTTTTACAGAATGAAAAAACATAATGCTACAGGTCATGTTTTTGGTTTGATTCAACCAAACATATCCTTTTTCCCTATTTTTATAATACTTTCTGTTTTTCCTCTCTCTTGTTTGTGTTGATGGATGGTGACTACCCTCTGATTGGTAAGAGCGCAAGCATACTTTTAGCACCATGATAATAAAAGACGTTCCCCAATCAATCCAGAAACAGTGCACTTGTACAAGAAATAAGTCATCATTTCAACTCCTTTACAAGCATGGCCTTGAAGAATTACAATCCAAATGTGAAAAATTTTCTTTCCTATGATCTCTGTGCCGCTACATCTAATTTTTAGCATATCTTAGGATACCTTGCAAGACTTTGAAGGAAAAAAAGAAAAGGAAAAGAAGAATAAAAAAAAGAAGCACTACGCCTCTCAACCTGGAAACTAGAAACCAAAAGAAAAAAAAAAAAAGAGCATCGGCTTTTGCTTTGCCCAATATCCATTCTATGTTGTCCTCCATCATTAATCTCCCCAGCAACACAATTTGAACTGTCCAGAATATTATCAACCCATCTATTACCTTAGAGCCTAAATTCTTACTTGTCCTCCTATTGACAGCTCAACTCAATTAATCAGAAACAAACCCAATGAAAACACGGACCCCAAAAAAAAGCCAAAAAAAAAAAAGAAACAAAAGAAATCAAATACCTACCCACCATGATACCGGCCTATATTATATACTTGTTTTATCTTTTTCAGTTACTTCAGAAAACATCCATCGTCCAATGAAAAGAAACCATTAATTGACCTAGAACATATAGCAAACCATACACTCATAGCTCAATAAAATTCCTCTAAATGTGAATCCTTTATGGTTTGCACTACCACTAACTCCAAAAGTTAACAAACATCTCATGCTCATCATATCTTCAAAATCAAATGTTAGTCCCTTAAATAAACAGCTCTACCAGCCCTTCCTAACAAACAATTTTGAGTTCTAAAAGTATAGCTGTCAAATGTCACCAATTTAAGCAAGCAGAATATGTCCCATTTTTCAGATACTTCATTTCTATACAATAATAGTTCCAGGAAGTCTCTGTAGCATATCTGTACCAAGATAACGAGTGGAAAAGTCTTTTTGAATCTTTGAAATCGCAATGTAACAAGAATTGTTCATTCTTCATTTTTTAAAAAAATGACAAAAAAGATGTTATGGCAAGTCAGATGCAGATGACTATTTCATCAAACTGGTTGAGAATCCATAAATCTTGTTTTACAGGTAAAATAAGATATCATTGGACGAAAAGATTCTTGATAATATATTTGAAGTCTATGACAGCTGACACATATTTTAAGTTTGCTACAAAATCATGAGTATTAACAATTCTTTACTTCAGAAATGGTGATGTCCCTGCTATTACATGGCATTACCAATTATAAGAGGTTACCATGTTCATCTCTGCAGAAGAGTACATGAACTAAATCAGAACAACTGAGGTCAAATTTGACTTGTCAATCCACATATCTCTTGATGACAACCTCAGGTTACTGCACAAGAATATGAGGGTTGACTACAAACTAAAGTGATGTTGTTGAATACCAACATGATCACAGATGTGCTGATATTTCTCAATAAAGCAGAAACCAATGTTGTCGAATACCAACTTGATCACAGATGTGCCAACATTTCTGAATAAAGCACAAATCCTGGAATCAAGTTTCAATCAGCTAACATCAATAGAATACCACCTATAGTTTTCATCCATGAGCCAGATGGAAGCGTTCAATATCATAAGAGAGTCATGCCAGATAGTAATGGAAGAAAGACCTACTACGTGACAATGTGGAAAATCAGGTAACATTTAATTAACATGATAGAATTTTTATCAACATTCACAGAACTACCTGCAACAAGTCTACCCCAAATAAAACCCTTCTTCTTTGGAAGCAAATCTGTTAAGAACCAAAGGCCTAAATTTCTTTTCCTCCTATTCAGTATTTTCCATAAATCCTATAATGCCACTCTTGAATACTCTCTAGTTGAAGAAAGCATGAGTAATGATTCAAGGGAGCAATAAAGGAATCAATATACAGATAAACAAACTACATGATCACCTTGCCAGTCAAAAGAAGCCACAGAAGACCCTCAGGCAAGGGCTCCCCCCCAGGAGTCGCAGCAGGCAACAGTTTCTGACATTCAGGAATAGAGAGGCCCCTGAACCGAATACCCTGAAAACAGAAGAATCAATTGTGTCAAGTTACCAACTTTTGGCCAGAACACAAAGCTTTTAAAGGAAAAATGTATCATCAAGCCAGAATCATATCAAGCTGTGATTCTGTATCGTATGGCATGTAGAATAAAGCAGGAAAATGAACCTCATCTGGATCAAGTAAAGATGTCTCCCATAGCAACCCAGTCATTCCTCTCATTCCACCAATAACCTAGGAAGAAGCAAGTTAGGAGTCATACAATTATAATCTGTGGATTATTACATACTCCTAAAATAAAGTCAACAACTCAATACACTAAAGAATAATAATCAATTGTAATCATGTAGAAATATACCATATCAACAGTGATATTGCCGAGTTGAACTTTTCCATTTTCCGCTTTCAATTTCTTCAAGCGCTCCTGTAACACAGTAAGAGATCTAACTATGGAAAGTTCACTAGAGAATCTATATATCTGAACAGAATGAAGCATAACCCATGATATGGTTACTTTCATATCAAGGATTTTTCTCATTCATTGTGGAAATAAAAAGATATGACAATCAGCCAACATCCATGCGTTGTGTGTGTTATAATGTCTGCAAGAATGTGTGCTGAACATGTATGCTCACATGTTATTTAGAGAGAACATGCATGTACCAAAAAAAACAGGACCATGGGCATATACAAAGAGCATGTCATGGCCATGGCATATGGAATCCTTTGTGACGCCAAAGTGATTTTGAAAAACACATGTGTTACCACCTACCATGCAGATTAGTACCACAATGACGATTATGGGCATACTCAAAAGATAACCAAAGATGTACTTGGAAGATTTTCCTTTTATTGTCCACAATCTAAACTTTTTGGTGGCTTCTTTTAAATAAAAAATAATGTTTAAAACCTCAAAATCAGATGTTTGACAAGCATGTAACAAAACCTCATGGATACAACTTGTTGGTTCAGATAAATATCTGCAACAGTTACAAGGTACACTAGCTGCAACACTGCATAAGTGTAAGGGGAAACCAATAAAATTCTAGAACATATATAAATTACTTATATCAAGTTGGTAAATCCAGAATATACATCAATTAACACCTACCCTATGCTATGCTAAACTAATATTGTAGGACAAGCAAAGGATACATCTGTGTCATGGCATAGACACATATCAGTTCAAATCATAGTATGCAACACTTTGAAGATTAATATCTGTAATAGAACTTTACTAAATCGTGCCAGATGATAAGGTATGATATCAGCATCAAAATGCGAATGATACAGACAACGGCATTAAGTAAAGGTTAAATCAGAATAGATGGCAAGAAACATTTTTTTTTTTTTAAATCATGAAGAAGCTTCAAGAAGAAGACCTGTTGCTCCGGAATCAAATCCTTCAATTGAGAATGAAGATCCTGCAAATTACAAACCATGAATCAGATCATAAATCATTAGATCAAATGGATACAATCATCCCAATGAAGATGATAGAGCATTTTACAGCATAAGAAGAGATAAATAAGAAAGGAACTCCCAAATCCCAAAAGTCAGCAATAACAACAAAAGTAATTTAAGATATATAAGAAAACAAGTTGATGAACAGCGTTGATCTGCTATTAGAGGTTGCATAACAATAAAATTAGAAAAGAGAAAGGAAGTTGATGACCTAGTTGGAACACATTTAGAAGAAAAAAAAAAAGAAGGAAGCCAACTGTGAGCTATCTTAAAGAACATTCGGTTTCTGATGTAGGCTACAAAATAGTGTCAAACTATGTGATAGTTTAGATGGGTCCCACAAGGAATTAGCAAATATTGGCAGCTCGGCACAAACGATTCGTGTCACAATGGTATGCAGCAACTAGCCAATCTGTCCAGTCTCTCATACACATAATACTCGTGTCATTATTTTATTTGATGATATACAAATTAGGTATGTACACCATCTCAACTTAGGCACATCATATACCATGCCTAAAAGAAAATTGATTCCCATACTATGAACACAAATATCATCAAAATAGAAGGATTAGTCCTCGTCTCAAAGCTCTTTGCTACCAACACGAGATAAGAGAAACTATCGTGCAGAAGGAAAAGCAATTCATCTCAGAAGTAGGAACTTCGATCATATTCCATAGAAAAAATTGATTAAACTCACAAGATCTGAAGCGCTCTGGGTTTGCAACCACCGCGCCGAACCCAGTGCAGTAGACTGCTGGGCCTGGAATCAAAATCCCAAAGAATCACAAAAAACCACAGAGTAGGATAATCAAACAAATAATAATCAAGATGCAAAATCATCTATATGCCACAATTTCCAATCGATCAAGATGAAACCAAAATACTTACAAGACGAGAACGAAGCTTCGAGAGCACCGCCACACTTCTGAAGAAAACCATGGCTCCAAGATATACTCAGAATACTGAACATATCACAAAAAGGAACAATCTATGAGATTCAGTACTGAACCATTCAAGAATTTTCGTCTTTCTTTCGAGAAAACAAAAATCGAGAACTCAAGCTGCGCCCAAGGGGGAAAATTCAAAAGAAAAGGCATCACATGCATCTTCTACGAGAAATTTAGGTGCATATCGATGTGAGAACAAAATCCGGAAGCCAAACAAGGGCTAGGGTTTCAACGAATGCTCCCCAAGATTCTTGATTATTGGAAAAAAGAAAAAGAAAAATCGCAAAATAATAGAAAGGAGAGATCATTACATCGTACTAAAAATCAGAAAAAAAAACATTACCCAGCTAAAAGTAGGTGGAAACGAGGTCGATCTTGAGAGAGAGAGAGAGAGTGTGTGGACGGGTAGACGGCGAAGGGAAGAAGGCAGACGAGAAGTTCTGCAGGTCGGAAAGTTCATTTTTATACGATGGATCCATATAGAAAGTCCGCCTCTACTTTTCGTTCCTTTGCCGTAAATACCCCTCCTGTCATTATGGCAATTGACTAGATTGTTCTCCTTCCGCAAATACCTCTCCAGAGAAGACAGATGTTGCCGCCTGATATAGATCCAACGGCTAGATCTGGTGATGGAGAGTGATACGTCATCATAGCCGTCTGATTAGAAAAGAACCAGCGGATTGGCCTTCCTGCCCAGCCGTGGATTCAATCGGCGCGCGCGTAGACCCAACGCCGTCGCGATGGACCGGGCTATTCCTTTTCTAAAGAACTAATTAGAATACGAGAAATTCTTTGTACGCTGACGTATACCATCCTATTTCATTAGACTATATAATCATAGCTTTTCAATATATATTTAATATTTATATAATTTATTTTTTATTTAAAATTTTAAATAATAAAAATATCTCATAATTCTTGAAAAATTTTGACATCTTATGATTATATTATAACATCATAAATTATAACTTCTATATGGACGATATTATAAAAAAGAAAGAAATATTTTTATTATTTAAAAAAATTATAAATTTTTAATAATAAAAATATTTTTTTATGATTAAAAAATTATGACAGAATGTTATAAGATGTTAATTTTTTTTAAAAAAATATTTTTATCATTCAATATTTCAAACGAAAAAAAGATTACGGATATTAAGGCCTATTTAGCCAAGTTTTTGGAAAGAAAAAATATTTTTTAAAAAAATATTTATTTTAAAAAAATAATATTTGATCAAATTTATTTTAAAAAATAATCTATTTTTGAGTAGTAGCAGAAGCAGTTGTTCTGCTGCAGAGAGAAAAAAGAAAATTAAAGCTTCTCCTTGAAAGCAGCAGCAGAAATAAAAAATTAATTTTTTTAAAATAAAAATATCTTTACTCAAAATCATTATTTACCATAACTAGTCCTATTTATTTTTACCTAATCCTCCCATTATTTAGTGAATGATGTATTTTGATGTATTTTAATACATGTATATTATCATATAAAAATTATATAAAATATTCAATATATATTATCTTTGATTCAATTATATTTATATTGATTAAAATTTTAATATATTTTTATTATTTTTATTATTTTATTTTAATTAAATAAAAATAAAAAATTAAAATTAATCATAATAACTATTTAAAATTATTTATTTATTTAAATAATATTAATTATAAAATATATATATATATATCTTTTTTCATAATTTGATAGTCAAAAATATTTTTTTAAAAAGATTTATCAAATACAAACTGCTTCTTAAATACTGATAAAAGCGCTTATCAAGTAATTTTATAAAATACAAACTACTTTTCTCTCACTGAAATTCTATTTTAAAAAATAATTTTAAAATAAGTTGATTTTCATAACTGTTAATACAGAATCTGGTCAACGTTGGATCGAGCTAGAGTTAAGAAAGAAAAGGTCACTGCCGGTGACCTATGAAATAAAATTTCGTCCGAAATCGATGGTGGTGGCTCCAGTAGGATCCTCCGACGATCAAGTTAGCTCTTCTGACCAATAGGAATGGAGTGCTCAGAAAAGAGTTCAGTAGAATTCTGGGAAGGAGAAGAGAGCTTAGAGAAAACGTATCTGGAGGGTCCCTTTTATAAATAGAGCCCGAAGCAGACTGATAGTGACAGTCGTAGCCGTCCGATAGCTGACCGCTCAGGACTGCGTGAGAGGGACGTTGCCTATAGTAGATTGATAGTGACAGTCATAGCCATCCGGTAGCTGGCCACTCAGGACCGCGTGAGAGGGGCGCCATCTACAGCTAATTGATAGTGACAGTCATAGCCATCCAATAGCTGATCGCTAAGGGCCGCATGAGAGGAGCGCCGCCTACAGCAGACTAATAGTGATAGCCGTAGCCGTTCGGTACTGAGCCGCTCGGAGCCACGTGGAGGGGTGAAGAGCTTTGACGTATGTCAATTTCAGAGAAATTCGGACTCCTAAAGGAAATATGACTAGAGAAAATCATCCAGAAGGAATGCTACTTGAAATCTGGAAGTAATCTGATGGAGGAATCCGAATGGAGTTTGGTTGATGGAGAAGTCCAAAAGGAGTTCGATTGGTGGAGAAGTTCAGCTGAAGAAGTTTGACCGAAGGAGAAGTTCGGAGGAGTTCGACTTCTGAAGGAATTCAACTGAAGGAGAGGTCTAGAAGGAGTTCGACTCCTGAAGGAATCCAACAGAAGGAGAAGTTCGGAGGAAGTTGGGCTTTTGAAGGAATCCGATTGAAGAAAAAGTCCAAAAGGAGTTGGGCTCCTAGAGGAATCCGATTGAAGAAGAAGTTCGGAGGGAGTTCAGCTCCTGGAAGAGTCCGTCTGAAGGGAGTTTGGCTTCCGGAGGAATTTGATTAAAGAAGAAATTCGAAATAAGTTCGGCCATTGGAGGAGTTCAGTCGCTGAAGGAGTTCGGCTAGAGCTTGACCGCTGAAGAAGTTTGGTTGAGGTTCGATCACTAAAGAGTTGGGCCGGGTGAAGGAGTTCGATTAAGGTTCGACCATTAAAGGAGTTCGACTGGGGTCCGACCGTTGGAGAAAAATTCTTGATCGAAGTTCTTTCATGATTACCAGTTGCATTAGGCTAAGCATCAGGCTGAACTTCGACGGAAGCAGGATTTATCCCCAATAATAGTCCTCCCACTCTCGAGTTCAAAATTTGAAGGAAGGAAGTACAAAAAAGGCGACTACCGAAGTCCTCTCCGAGCTCTGCATCCGTTCAGATTGAAGCTCGAGAGAGATCCTATCTCTAGCTGAGGTTGAAGGAGATCTTATCTTCAGCCAAAGTTGAAGGAGATCTCATCTCCTGTTGAAGGATTGGAGCTCGGAGAGATCTTATCTCCAGCCGAGGTTGAAAGAGATTTGATCTCCTATTGAGGTTGACGTTGAAGCTCGGGGGAGATCTCATCTTCAATCGAGGTTGAAGTTGAAGCTCGGATAGATCTTATCTCCAACCGAGGTTGAAGAAAATCTTATCTCTTGTTAAGGGTTGAGTTTGGGAGAGATCTTATCTCCAACTGAGGTTGAAGGAGATCTTATCTCTTATTGAGGTTTGGCGTTGAAGCTCGGAGGAGATCTTATCTCCAATCGAGGTTGAAGAAAATCTTATCTCCTATTGAGATTGGCGTTGAAACTCGGAGGAGATCTTATCTTCAGTCGAAGTTGAAGGAGATCTTATCTCCTGTTGAAGGGTTGGAGCTCGAGAAAGATCTTATCTTCAACTGAGGTTGAAGGAGATCTTATCTCCTGTTAAGGTTAGCGCTGAAGCTCGGGGGAGATCTTATCTTCCAACCAAGGTTGAAGAAGATCTTATCTCTATTGAGGTTGGCGTTGAAGCTTATCTCCAGTCGAGGTTGAAGGAGGTCTTATTTCTTGTTAAGGGTTGGCGTTGAAGCTCGGGGGAGATCTTATCTCCAGCCAAAGATTGAGGTTGGCGTTGAAGCTCGGAGGAGACCTTATCTCCAGTCGATGTTGAAGGAGATCTTATCTTTTGTTAAGGTTGGCGTTGAAGCTCGGAGGAGATCTTATCTCCAACTGAGGTTGAAGGAGATCTTATCTCCTATTGAAGGGTTGGAGCTCGGGGGAGATCTTATCTCCAACCGAGGTTGAAGGAGATCTTATCTCCTATTGAGATTGACATTGAAGCTCGAAAGAGATCTTATCTCCAACCGAGGTTGAAGAAGATCTTATCTCCTATTGAGGTTGACGTTGAAGCTCGGAGAAGATCTTTCTCCAACCGAGGTTGAAGGAAATCTTATCTTCTGTTGAGATTAAAGTTGAAGCTCGGAGGAGATCTTATCTCCAGCCGAGGTTGAAGGAGATCTTATCTCATGTTGAAGGGTTGAAGCTCGGAGGAAATCTTATCTCCAGCCGAGGTTGAAGAAGATCTTATCTCCTATTGAAGTCGACGTTGAAGCTCGGAAGAGATCTTATCTCCAGCTGAGGTTAAAGGAGATCTTATCTTTTGTTGAAGTTGACATTAGAGCTCTGACGAGATCTTATTTTCAGCCGAGGTTGAAGGAGATTTTATCTCCTGTTGACGTTGAAGTTGAAGCTTGGAGAAGATCTTATCTCCAACTGAGGTTAAAGGAGATCTTATCTCCAGCCGAGGTTGAAGGATCCCTCTTCTCACATCGTCTAAAATGAACGCGACCTTCGATTTTGCTTATGTTAGGACGAGGTTCTCCTCTTGTTCCTAATGGGCTGTAGTAGCACATAAGGACCGTTGTCTAGGCCTCTCCCCTCATCTTGTTTAAAATGAACAAGGCCTTCGACTTTGTTCACGTTAGGATGAGGTTCTCCTTCTGTTCCTAACGAACTATGGAGGCACATAAGGGTCGTTGTCAGTAACTCTCTCCCCATCTCGCCTAAAATGAACAAGATCTTCGACTTTGCTCACGTTAAGATGAGGTTCTCCTCATATTCGTAATGGGTTGTGGGGGTATATAAGGACCGTTGTCAGGATCTCTCCCTCCATCTCGTCTAAAATGAACGAGATTTTTGACTTTGCTCGCGTTAGGACGAGGTTCTCCTCCTATTTCTAATGGACTGTAGGGGTACATAAGGGTTGTTGTCAGGGCCTCTCTTCTCATCTCGTCTAAAATGAATGAGGCTTTTCATTTGCTCATGTTAGAACGAGGTTCTCCTCCTGTTTCTAACATGGTCACTATTGATTGCTTCTTTCCGACAGTACGTTCTCAGATTCTTTGAGTTTCAAGATCGTTAGAGAGTTATTCCTTTGAGCTTCTTTAGATGATAAATTTCAGACCGGACGACCTCCTTTACTTCATATGGGCCTTCCCAATTTGGGACAAGCTTTCCTTAGCTCTGAGACTAAGAGATAGCGGCTCGCTGAAGTACTAAGCCCCCCTAAAGATAGCGTTGATGATTTTAGGAGGCGGTCGATCTCCTTATTGTTCCTCTCTCATTGGTGGTTCTAGTTGCGGTAGCGTCCTTGGCTGATCTTCTCTTGCTTCAGGCCGGTGTATGTGGAGCATTGAGGGGGGCGTAGTTGTGAAACCTTCTGGGGAGAACTTCTTCGCGCCCTTCCGTTGGGACTTCTTTGACGATGAGCTCGAGGAGGAGTTCGAGCTCGCTTACGCTCGGAGGGAGTCCGTGAGCGCAGCCGAACTTCATTCAGCCCACCATCAACCGTGGGTTTACTAGACTCACCGCTTACCACTCTTCTGCGGCTTCTTCATCTCTCAATTTGAAGGCTTCTTTCGCTCAGGCATATCCTTCAGTCCAAGCTAGCATATCGGCAAAGTTCTTAAAGGAGTTCGGCTCCTGTAGACATCCGTCTGAAGGGAGTTCGGCTCTCGGAGGAATTTGACTGAAGGAGAAATTCGGAACAAGTTTGGCTACTGAAGGAGTTTAGTCGCTGAAGGAGTTCAGTTAGGGCTCGGCCATTGAAGGAGTTCGGTTAGGATTCGATCGTTGGAGGAGTTCGACCGGGATTCGATCGCTGGAGGAGTTCGACCGACTGAAGGAGTTTGGCTAAAGTTCGATCGCTGAAGAAGTTCGACTGAGGTCCGACCATTGGAGGAGAATTTTTGATCGAAGCTCTTCCGTGATTACCAGTTGTATTAGGCTAAGCATCTGGCTGGACTTCGGTGAGAGCGGAGTTTATCCCTAATAACAGCCAAATAGATCCTAAATATGATGTTGAAAAATAGCTAAGTGGTTTAACGTTATTAGATAGTATATTTTATATTAATTTTATTGTATCATATATGGTGCATAAGATATTTCTCATATTTAGAATATAAGAGTCGCCGGGGAATTACCGAGAAATCTTGGAAATAGATGGATGCGCCAGTGGGCCAACATCAATCAGGCCCAACCCATTTTACTTTTCGGTCCACGATCTACCGGTTGAACTCAATTCCAAACGGCGCCAGCCCGCCGCAAATCAGAGGAGAGCTGGAACAGATAAGTTACGGAGTTCAAAGAATGAGAAGTTAAAAAAAATAAAGGCCGAGAGGATCTTTGCTTGCATGAAAAAGCCGCAGCTGTCGTGCCGCGGCGCCACACAATTCACCCGTGCGAAGTGATCAGCTATCGACTCTGAATACGATAGATTGGATTTTAGCATAGCCAATTTTTAAAATTTTTCTGGGATGGAAGACGTCGTCCCGTCCAAATCTTATGACTAGGATTGACATTTGATGTTGGCGAAAAAAAATATTTTCTATACCCTGTGCGGACATAGCATGCACAATAATTAGCACTCGCACGGAATCAACATGGAGTGTCTAAAAAAAGTAATTATTTTTATTTTTAAGTCTGCATGAGCCCTATACGAGCGTGCACCGCGCCATGCAGTATATATTAAATTAAATTTAAGATGAAATATATCATTATTTATATTTGATTTGAATTTATTTTAAATATTTTATCTAAAATTTATATTGTGATTTAAACAGGTCAAATAAAATCTACTCCAATCTAAGTTAGTCGGATATTGCTGGGTTGGCTATAATTATGATTCCCATGCATGAGAAAAAAACTTGATATGAATTTTAAATTTATAGAAAAAAATAAAAAAAAAAGTAGGGAAAAAAGTTTAAATGAAGGAAAAGAAAAAATTAAGAATCTAACGGAGTTGAAAAATTACTCAGGCCAACCAGTCTATATCGCGGCATATCTATTCGTAACATAAAAGCATCACTTGGCAGCCAATTTAAGGAAAGACGGAATGGACCACGGAGTGTTTGCGGGACATTTACGTTCCCATTCGCATCGAAATGCTTTAGCGAGGGAATTCATCGAAATAAAAAGTGGGTCGATGCCGAACCAGATTGGAAATTTAGCTACAGCTTTGAATTATACACAAACCCCCTTTCAAACCTGATCCAGCCAAACTACCGGGAACGTATAGGAGGTCTGCTATGGTTATGTATGTCCGGCGTAGAAAAATGATAAAATTTATGTTAACATGCATGCTCATGTAACTCCATAATATCATGAAAATATGATGGAATAGTAACATACCGAAAATAGCATGTCCATTCTGCTCCAATTATGTGCTCGTAGTGAAGAAATTATGCTGACCATTTTTCAACCTAGAAATTTGGAGGAATTTATCACTTCCGCACATATGAGCAGGTCAACGTGCCCGGCACATTGGCCTATTTCGGTGCACCCCAGCATCGATGCACCTATATGGGCCCCTCGCAATCTGTTCATAGGTTCTGGGCCATTGGCCATTGATCAGGCAGGCCATCCTTGCATTATAAAATGGGCCGTTCGGACCCGTTAGTCATTTGTGGAGTAGGACCACAGGCAATATATCTCCGCGGACATCATTCATGGTGATTAGCTCTCGCACGGAGTCGAAGTAAAAAAAAAAAAAAAGGAACGCATCGCGTTTTAGTCCCATGCAAGAGCCAATCATCGTGGATGGTATCCATGGAGCTACAGCCCGTAGTATAGAATGTATTTCTCTCGTAGAGTAATGTATTTGTCCTATTGGAGTTCGGCGAACCTAGGGCATAGATCAGCCGGATATAGTCAAATTTAGGGGGGAGGATTAGAATCTAGGGCACATTTAGTTCATAATTAGAATCAAGAAGAATATGGATTATATTTGTGAGATAATAATATTCCCATCCTCTCCTAAGATTAGAATGGAAATGGGAGTCCCCCCAATTAAATAGCTGAAATGAAAGTCACTTATTCCCATTTTCATTCAAAAGTCCGACTTTTTTCCAACCAAACATACCTAATATGGAGCACTCCTATTCAACATATTTAGCTGCCAATGGATCTATTTCAAGCCAATCAAAATTTTATGAGTGGCATTTTGAACTATCATGGTCAAATATCAAATAAGATTTCAATTTGGCTTAAAGCTAGATTTGTTATCATGAAACAAGCATAAGTAGGCTGTAATCAGATTTAGGCACAAAGTATCTTAAACTGTTAGCCTAATTAGGCTTGGTTTGGCCAATCTTGCATTAACGTTCATGAGGTGGTTCTCCTCTCTTGCTACAGCAACACCAACATTTTTTATGGTCACCTGCGGACTTTCTTGACGGAGATCAACTAGCAATTAGAACGACTGATCCATTAAATATGCATCTGGCGGTTACCTTCATCGTGATGTTACAAATGCTTGGGTTCGTATTCATGGAGGTGAACAAGAAAATGGCTGCTTTGAGCCTGAGAAGCTGTATAAATTATCCCTACCATCGTGCTCGTGATTCCTGTCTTAATGGTGATATTATGTTCTAAAACCATGGACACCGTTGAATTTTTAACATGCATGCTATGCTACCATTAGAATAACCCAATAATAATTTAATAATATTAATATATTTTATTATAATTATACATAATGTAATAATTATTATGCTATAATAGTAAAGGTAAACAATTCACGGTTTCCAAGGGGCAATTTTATCATGCAGGATTACCGTGTCTCTTTTAACATCAAATAACCAAACAACTTTAATTACATTTGCCGGTTTCAGTAAACAGTAATTCCAATTATGGTGCTTTCTTTTATATCATGCTTTTGAATTTTAGATAATTGAATTATAGACAAACAAATGGCATTCAAGAGTATAAGTGAAAAGAGAGTTTTAAGGCAAGGAAAGTACTTACGATAAGATTCACCACAAAGGAAAGTACTTACGGAAGAAAGGAAAGTACTTACGATAAGATTCACCACAAAGAGAGTTGGCGTCCCTGAAGGCCCCCTTCTATTCTGGGCTTCATGGACCACCCGTGGTTAACCTTAGGGCCGGGCTCGACCTAATGGGTTTCATCTGTTGTGGCGAGCCGGGCTCCAACGTAACAAATTTACACCGAAGGCCTGGCCCAAAACTAACCGGGCTTCCGGGAAAACAGGCTGAATGAGATATTGAGCCGAAAGCCCGTCTGGCTTTTACCAACTTACCAGACCAGCCCATCAACAACCCTACTTTTGTTAGGGAAGGCCAGGCCTTCCTGGTTTCATCGTAGTTTACCAGTCTTCCTAGTTATAAACTCCGAGCCCCACTAACCTTCTTTCCCAGTGCCAATTCCAAGGCTTATATGATCTTCTCAATGGTATGCACTTTGTTCGAACTACAGAATAAAACGTGCCGCCATCGCGAGATTTGAGATAGGGAATGTCCTACAATCTGCCGGTCATAAATCATAAAATGAGATGGTACCGTATCCAGACATCCTGTGTTCTCGGAGACTCCAGTCAGTCCTTGGTTGGTAACGAGGTCCAAATTGATCTGATTAGGTCATGGCACATGCTAATATGAACTAGCTGCAACGTATTAGGTTTAATGTGAACATGAGCTGACCAACACGAAGGTCATGAGTTTGAATCAGTTCGAGGATTCAATATAAAATTCCGAACAAAATCAAGTCAAGCCTACTTCATGGTTTTTTTATTTGCCACTTTTGTTGGAGCTGTGTGAACTAGATGGAAGCAAGCCCACCGTCTGGGACCTAGTCAACTTTTCTTGGAACAAAGCATGACCTAATCAAAATCTTCATTGATTTCCGTCACCAAAAAAATACAAAAAATCAATGTCCATTGATTTCAAATAAAAAAAAAAAAAGAAAAGACTTTACATCCTCGTCTATCCTGATACATGGAACGATCGACATGTTGTTGTGTCTTCTCTAGATAACAAAAGACAAAAGAAGAAGGAGAAGAAGGAGAAGAATTTATCCGACCATTACTTGTGAAGCCAAATCATCTCTTGCACATCTTGAAAGGTTAAGCTAAAATTTCCAAATTCATGACATCACTCAGAGCCGAGATGGATGGCGACCAAGAGATGCTTTTGTCTCCATTCCATATTAAGCAAATATGGATGACTTTTGCCTGGATATATATTGTTGAAGGGATGAGAAGGAGATCGAGCAAGTGGGATTCTAGCTCGAGATTTATCAATCACAATCTCATTAGCAACTTGATTTATTGGTAGCTTGTCGACATAGCCAAGTCAAGCAGATAAGTATGGCCCAAAATGTGTATTTATATATCAAATGCATCTCACAATCTCCTTTTGTGTCCTTTGATCTTTATGACGTGTGTGATAGGATTAAACATAAGAATGGGTTGATATTGACGTAAATCCTATGGTGTCATACTTGGCCGAGCACGAGGGTTGAATAACGTTTCTACTCCACCAATAAACTAACAATAATATATTATGCCTCAGGATACTCTTTACCATAAACCTTTTTTTTTTTTTCTACCGACGTTTTATAATGGTCTTTGGTATACCTTGGAAGGAAGTCTAGTGGTGGTTAGCATTTGGCTTGCCGTCCATTGAAATCTTACCTCTTCTTTGAGTGCAAGGTTTAAGTGTGAAGGTTTGACAAACCTTCAACTGATTTCTTCTAACCTATCAATATAAATTTAGTTTCATTTCCCTCTATCGTAAAATACTTCATCCTATGTTCTATCTCTTCATCAGTTATATATTTCTCTAAAGGCTTTAAAAAAATATAATTTTCCTAAGAAAAATAATTAATTTTACGGATGCTAAAGAGAGAACTGAAGCTTCATAATCACTGGCGTTCTCAGCAGGTATCTATCCTTCTAGAACATGGTAGGTCTCACCTGCTTCCTTCCCCTTAATATACTCTCCGTCTCCACCTTCCACTTTATGAGGCTAAATATCTTGCTTACCACTCAATTCCACTATGATGCAGTTTTACTAATAACCACTACTTAAACATTTTGTAATGCATGATGAACTTATTTACAATATGCTGTGATATTTATGTTTCAATTTTTTTTTCCCATTTGGTAGAACATAAGAAGATAAATTTATTTCATTCTTTGGGATATTTCAAAATCTTGCTATTAAAATATAAAAAATAATCAATCTTTTATTTTCTTGCATGATGTGATAATTTTTTAAGAAAATTATATGATTCATCATTATTTTATACTTATGCTGCAATTAGAAACTAGCTGATAGATCCTTGTGATTTAATATATTTTAAACTTTTTAAATATTTTATATTTTTGTATATTTTAGTTTTAACTCAGCTTGATCAATTTGGTGCTTGCATGGTGATCCAGCAATCCAGCATAGCCTGAAAGGGATTTCATCTAAGATCTAGTTTGAAGGTTTCAATTCATAAATTTACAAATAATTTGAAGCTTATCAAGTTGTTTAGCAAGTAGATATTTAATTAAACTAGTTGGAAGGGTATGGGCAATAATAATGGTCCTATAAATTAATTAATTAAAAATAAAGGTAGAAGCAAGCAAAAATATTAATTGGAGCAACATCTTATGCGTTTATATTCAAGATCTGAGTGAAATAGATATAAGCTTGGTAAAAATGAGTTATTTGGGACTTCTTCAGAACATAGAGAGCAATTATTAAATTTATTTTGATGTTTTCTCATATTCATTCAGATAAAGATTTTTGTTAAAAAGGTAACGTGGAGATGACATTATGTAAAAAACTATGTGATTATAATTATTATATAAAAATTGATAGAAAATAATAATACTATATTAATATTAAAAAAATATATTATATTATGAGTATATTTATAAATTTAATCATATTTTTATATAAAATTATCTTCAATGGTAATTTTTCTCAATACCTTTTTTTAGAGTAATTTATCTATCAACCAGTTGTATTAAAAATTATTTTTCTTTACAATTATTTTTTCACATAAATAATTTACATAAATTATTAAATTATTCTATAATTTAATATATCCCAATCAAACAAATATTTATATATAAAGATATGTATGCATAGTCGGTTATTCATTAAAATTTTTTTTGAATATTTTATACCTCCTGATTAATCTTTTTGATCGTATATTAAGTGGAAGTTTTATTATAAGCAATTGCTTCCCTCCTCAATTCTTCGAGCTGGCACATTATGGATTGGATCGGCTGCCACCGGATTTGGGCGGTGAACTTGCGGCCGATCCGGGCCTAAGTCCATGTTTGTTTTTCTTGGTGGTTAACTGATCATGGCTTTGTTCACAGGCTGGCCTTTTTTTTTTTTTTTCGTATTAAAAAAAAAGGAAAAAAAAAAAAAGGAAAGAAAGAAGTGGAGGCCAAAACGTGACGCGATAGACGCGCATGCCCAACGAGTGGAGATCACGCACCGGCGCTCGTTGACGAGGGGCGCGCGAGAGGACCCCGTCACGCGATGGACGGCCGCGAGTTGGTTGCCACTATCGATAAATATCACTCTACCCACGCCTAGCACGTGGCGGGATACACTGTCCCGCGGGATTCTGTCAGCCGGCAGGGTTCTCGTGCGCCCTAGTGCTCCCGTCACCGCCGACGTACGCATCCGACGGACGGTTTTGCACGGATGATCCGAATCGCAACGCCCAAACTTCCACACACACTCATATCGATACATTAGCCGGCTTCTTCTTCTTACCTTGTTTAATAATTAATTAAATTTTAAAAAAAAAAAAATCTGTCATTGAGAAAAGAGCAAATAAACTTACCTTATTAGGGATGTTGATCCAAACTGCTTACCTCAGCCCTCGTGAATCCCCACACGTTATGGCCGTCACCCCCACCCCGACACACCAAGGAGATTAAAAAATAAAAAAAATAAAAAAAAAGGAAGATGGGGCCTACAGTGATTAATTCACTCCACAATACAAAATTTCAAATTAACATATAAAATAACATCTATAAACCAAATGCTTTAAGGAAGGTTAGCTTGTGGGATGCCGTTGACGTGCTGGTGACGGGAACAACAGAGAAAGCAATCAAAAGGACAGTTTGTTGTCCTCCGATAATTTATATAAGATAAAATGGAAGAGTGATATGTACCAACGTCAATAATTCTGGAGACTTGATGCTCTTATTGCTTATTTCAAATGGTGTACGCTCGATTATCGTGGAGGTGGGCATGAAAAATAGAAGCACCAAGGTTATATATTAATGTTTGAAGCTTTTCCATGGCGATGGAGCTGGAAGGGAAGCGGTCTTTTAAAAAATTTCAAGAATATTGAGAGCAAACATCATATAGATGCTGTCATGGTTACTCTTTGTCAGAGTTTGGCAGGGTTGCTTTTGGGGTGGTTTTATGGACACGGGCATGACACGGTTGTCCCTCTTGGCATTTCAGATATTATATCCCCTACTGTGATTGTAAATTTTTTTTAGTGAACTTCATGTTACCTTAAGTTGAAGACCTATAAATAAATCCAATGACCAGAATAACACCAACATGATACTAATAAAATGAGTCAAAAAATCAGGTTATATATATATATATATATATATATATATATATATATATATATATATATATATATATATGTATGTATGTATGTATGTATGTATATACATATGTATATATCTATATCTACACACACACATATATACATACATACATATACATATATATATATATATATATATATATATATATATATATATATATATATATATATATATATATATATATATATATATATATATATATATATATATATATATATATATATATATATATATATATATACATACATATATATATACATACATACATACATATACATACATACATACATACATACATACACACACATATATATGTATGTATGTATATATGTATGTATCTATATATATATATATATATATATATATATAAAGTCAAGCTAGAATATATTTGATCAAATTTAGATCCAGATCCGGTTAGATCGAAACTCTATAATGAGGGTTCTACATCAATGATGCAAGCCGTTGGATATGATCTACTATCTCAAAACTGCTTGTACATAAAAAAATTATATATTTTAGAGATTTCTAGCCTATGCATCCAGTAGTCAAAAATTGGACAACCTAAATAAAATTGAATTAGATGTATTTTTGGATCACTTGATGCATAGGGGGGTCTTCAAATCATATGATTTAAAGTGTGTAAACAGTTTTAAAGTAGTAGATCACATCCAATGGCTTGGATCATTGATATAAAACCTTCATTATAGAGTTTTGACCTAACCAGATCTGAATCCAAATTCGATCGAATATATTCTAGTCTGGCTCTCTCTCTCTATATATAAATATAATTATATTAATAAAAATTCTTACAAATATATATACATATCATCATCATCATCATGCATCCAATATGTTGTTTAGTCCATATATATAAGGGCCCTATCTATCATTTGGAGCAATGAGCACACTTCCTGCGGTGAAAATCAATGGGACTTGGTTTCTTGAATAATGCTCAATTGGACAAGTTAACCCAAATAATATGAGTTCTTTTATTAAAAAATTGGTCCCTTAGCTGTACTTTATGTTTCTAAGGCTTAGTGCACTGCTCTTGACTCCAGATTGAGAGTTCCTGTCTATGTAGAAATTGATTCTAGTATCAAGTCCTACTTCTCCACTGAAACTATGTGATCATCGTCCGTCATTTGATTGTCGAGGCATCTCCCTTTATGTTATAAGAGTTGTTGTTGGTTCTTTATCCCTAGGTCAGAGCATGCTTATCTGCATTCAAAAATCAAATATGCATCCACAAACAATGTGGTAAAAAGGAAAATTTGACAATATAAACCTATTGTTAGAAGATTCTTGGGATAAAAACTTGTCGTTGCGTAACCCATCTAGCATAGACGTGCTGTCATCATACCAATAAGTCATTGGGAAGCTTTTATCACAGTGCGTATAAAAGAATACGAAATATGCATGTGTGGATGTAATTTTCTGCCTTAAGAATATAGTGGACTCAATTTTGAGACACCAGATAAGGGCTTGTTTGAAAAATTCGGTAAAAATGGGATGAATTTTCTGCTAAATTTATAAATTGGACGGTCCTTTTAAGCATGGTTCATATCAACCACCAACGCCTCCCAACCTAAAAGAAAAAGATAAAAAAAATCTCCATAGATTTTTCTTCTGCAGACCAACAAATATACAAATTAATTAGGATTCAAGGTAGGAATTAGATAAGCCCTTAGAAGATACGGGCTGGGTAGGACTATATGCCGGATGCTTAAACGTTTATTCGTGGAGGAATATCCAAATAAATCCAAAGATGAAGCAGCCTAATGATATATGGAGTGTCAAAAATGAGGTGTCTATAATACCTTTTGAGCCGATGCAAATATGAAAATATTTAAATAATTTTAATATAAAAATATTATATTAATATAAAATGTAGTAAAAGAATAATACAGTTGGCGTGCAACTTTGCTTGTGCTCCATCCACCATCAGACTTTACACGTTGCGCAGAGGAAAAAAAGGGAGCAATGCATATGTCATGGAGCTTTATAGGGCTTGGGGCAATAAACCATTGTTTCGATCCACTTAAAGCTCAGTTGACAGAGAAAAGGGAAAGCTTGAAACCTAAATGCCTTCAGTGGTAAAGCTGGGATGGGATGGATGTGGACTGACGCATCCCATCCATGTGCGCTTAAAAGTGCGACCGGGTCGAGGAAAACTTTCTACACCTATTCCCGAGCAAAGGGACAGAACCTTTGTCGCGCTTGCATGCACGTACCATGTCATGAAGCCTCCTCTTTTTCCTTTTTTTTCTATGTTGACTTTTTCTCCAATGTTGTCATGGACTCCGATTCGTCCAATTCTCGCCTGCAAGAAAGGTTTCTCCTTTTTCCCAATTTTTCTCCCTCTTCTTTCTTAAATATCTCGACCTCTACCTCACCCATCTATATAAGACTCTCTCCTTCTCCCTCCCCCCTCCATTCCAGGCTTTCCAGCCATCCACCCTCTCTCTCTCTCTCTCTCTCTCTCTCTCTCTCTCTATCGATCTACTTCTCATGGCAAGTGCAATTAGAGCACCACTCATGGAAGACATGATGAGCCAACAAGCTTGTTGTGAGAGGCCGGCGACGCTAGGCTTGCGCAAGGACTCACATATGATATCGAAGATGAAACCAAAGGTCAGAATAGTGCACCTCTTCGCGCCTGAGATCATAAAGACCGACGTGGAGAACTTTCGGGAGCTCGTGCAGCGTCTCACCGGAAAGCCCGAAAAGAGCAATGGTGGTAAGAACAAGAAATTAGCACCGGCTATGGTCAATTCAGCCCAGACCATGGGAATGAGACAGGGCCACGGGGTCTCGTGGCGTGGAGAGATGGTTAAAGGGGAGTTGCAGGAAGAGAAGAGGGAGTTGTGGAAGGAGGCGAGTTCAGGTGGGTTCTCGAGTGGGTTCGGTGATGTGGATGGTTTCTTCCATGGTCTCGGTGATTGCCCGTTGCTTCCTTTGAGCTCTTCCGACATGGGTGTGATTGGAGAGGCACAAATCCCTCGAAAAGAAGGGAATTAGTTTTTGGAGGTTTGAAATTTGCTTCGCTTAATGGTCCTTTCTCTTGCACTGCTTCTTTAGAATGTGAGATTTGTAGCTGGGTTTGAGTTATGATACTATTAATTTGGTATTGGACTTAACCTTGTGATGTGAGTACATGAAAGGCATATTGATGTTCTGTTTGTTTCATCAGCTCGGATTGGGGCTTTGGATAATTGACTTTTACCCCTTCTTTTTTCTTTTCTTTTTTTTTTGCATGGGGTGTGGAATTAGCCATGTATCAAGTTTCGCTTTGCTCCCAGGCTGCCTTTATTTAGAACATGAGGATGTGTTTGAGGAGAGTTGGATTGTGGAATGGGAATGAGTGACTCCTATTTTAATTTTTTTTGGTTGCGAAGAATTCTATTCTTATTTCAATTTTTAGAAGGAATGAAAATGCCCTGGTCCTTTAAACTCAATTCTTATTCTTCTCTAATATTCAAATTTTATTTTGATTATATTCAACCAAGCATGTTTGAAGGTATGGCCATTCTGGTTTTTATTTTAATCCATTCTAATTTTAGTTCTAATTTCAAATTTGATTGCGGATCAAATGTTCTCCTAATTTTTTTTTTATTACACGCAAATAGAGACTTCTCCAATTAGGGTTGCGGCATGGAAATGAGAAGGTTTCGGTAGTGACTTTGTCACTTCTTTCTTTCTGGATGGTAGCTTTCTGATTTGGTTTGTTGTCCCTGTTGGAATTCTGACCTCCCTGCGTCATGTGCTACGCATGAACTCCAAGTGGTTGCCGGGGAGCGTAGCGAGGAAAGCACCTCTTCATCCATTTAATCGGTTCCCTTTCATACGGAAGCAAATAGGTGGCCTAGGGCTAAGGATCTGGACAAACACACAGCCTCTTTACTCGATAAATCTGGGTTGTGCTGGGCGTTCCAAATCTGAACGAGATATAGAGAAGTGTCAATTTCCCGGCATAGGTCTGACATGCTAGATATTTTTGAGTTCGTTATTACTCATATTGTTCCACCTATATATGTCAAATCTAAACCAAGTTTGTCTTTAAGCATTTAGCTTTCAGCATTTGAAGAATATGACTATTGATATTTTTTGTTAACAAAAAATGGGAGACAGTCCTGCCCAAGCAGGCACATACACGACACGAGGCTCCAAAATTTAAGGGAAACGAGTTGGCTTTGCAATTGAATGCGGACGCTATTGCAGCCACGTAACTTGCGAAAGGCTCGCCCGCGCACACACAAAAGAAAAAATCCCGAATGCTAGCAGCATTCAATCAACCTGCATGGAGATGACAGTCATATTCCAAACGAGGGGATCGAGGTTCCACAGGCCTGAGGCCATCTCCGAACCATTTCTTAGAAAATGGGGCAGTTGGATTCCTTAAATGCAGTTCTTTGCGCCCTTGTTGACAGCAAAGACAGAAAAAAGTCAAAGACATAAGAAGTTTCGTTTCCGACCCTGAAGGTAGCTTTCAAATTAAATCACAGCTTCAGCCAGGAGACAAGTACTAAATTAACTGATACCTAGAAGATGGAAAGTCAAGAAAGCAAAAGATCTCCAGATAAAGAGAAAGCAGTACACATTTTCCACGGCTGCATACAGTACAGGGAGATAGCGAAATGTAGCTCGAATGTTACCAGATGAACAGAAAGACAAATTGGCTAGGAAAAAATTCTGCATTACCGAAGGATATAACAGAGACGATGCATAAGGACCTGGAGATGATTGCTTCATACAGCCTGGATGGAAAAATTAGATTTTTTCTATAACAACATAGAAATGCAAAAAAGAACGCAGAGATATCCTTTTTGAAGGCTGATGATTAATGTTAGTATATCAAACCAATGACTCAAATCATCCTCGGCAATCAGACCCAAATTGGCTTTATATGGATACATTTGCTAGTGGTTTATATGTAGTGGCCCGTAGTTTCACTAACCGAGCTTCAGCTCAGTGGTCAGACACCCTCACTTCCCATGAAGGGGTTACCTCGTATTATACCTCAAGATATTCAACTTTCCAGAGATTTTCCCAGGCAAAAAATCTGGATTTACAAGTTCGTGTGTTGGGGAATTTAATATTAGGTTAAGATTCTGGATAAGCGTCTGCTGGTAGGGCACTTGCATTATGACATACAGTCCATGGATTGAATTCCAATAGATGTTCAAAATTACTTCAAAAAATCACGCAACTTCCAAATAAACCAGATGGCGGTTGCCATGCAACAACTAGTGCAGAGGCCACCACTTAAAGTTTGCTGCCATTGCCCAAGTAAAATCCTTGCACGACTTTTAAATTTGAGAAAAAAGTGCCACTTCTTAACCAACCTCAGATAATTCTGTTTAAACAACATGATATATTTGCAGGCAAAAAGTAAACACGAAAAATATGAAATAAGAGTTTAGATGCAACGGCAACACCTCGTATGCATGATACTTGGATTGAAGTGGATAATCCTTGACTGTCAAGCAAGCCCTGTTTCCAATGGAAAACTACCATACTCAGTATTTAGCTTTCATACTCTGAGATCACAGGGTCCGTGGGCGATGCTGCTGGAGGCCCGTCCAACCTTGTAAGAACATCTGGAGCTCCAGCAGAATCCCTCATGATCTAAAAAATGGAAATGCCAATACCTTGATAAATATGTCATTGTGATGTTATAAGCGGCTAATGTTAAAAAAACACAAAAACAAAACCTAAGCTCTTTAAGAAAACAAGCAATTTCTGTAACATGATCAAACACAAAAACATGGAACCCCTATTTTGCTTTGTCAAAAATTAAAAAAGAAACCAAGCTAATAAGGTTCCCTGATATAAAACATACTGAAAAGAAATGAATGTAGAGAAAGTGGCAACAGCAAGAGGGGATATGTCAAGCATGGTGCGATAGAAATATATAGGATGAATGAATTCACAATTTCTTAACAAACTTTAAACTATATATCCACGGGAGTTCCTCAATGTTATTAGTTAGCAACAACAAAACTAAGTTACGAGGCATGATAGAGTAGCTTCCCAAATCCCCATGGTTGCAACACTGATGATACCTGCATGAGAACTAAGTACGTATTTCAATGTGTTAAAACAGTATATCAAGAAAAAAAAGAGACCCAAATCAAAAGTCAAACTTGATGTGCCATGACAGCAGCTGATTGAACATCACAGATGAGCTCACTAAAACTGAAACGTACACTGAACCAATTCCAAAGGCAAAATTGATGTGCCAAATTTCATGCATAAAAGCTCACTAAAAACTGGAATTTGCATTTGTTTAATATAAACTGCATGGGAGCAAGTTGGAAGGGGTAGTTCATGTGGAGAAGAGTTGATGAGTTTCATGTTTTATTTTGATGAAATTATATTTTTGCTGACTTGTAAATTGCCATAAAAGAAATCTAAAAAGAAAACAAAACACTTCTATTTGGAAAGTTCTAATTAAAAACTTCACTCCTACATCATAGATAGAACATAATAAAGACCATACCAATATCTCTTCATCTAAGTATGAAATCATGAACAGCCTCTGGAAAATTCCGCCTGTAAAACACAGACAACAGGAGTTCAGCAATTATTCCTGACTCAATCACCAGAATCCTGAGGTTTCAAAAGAATACAAGGTTTGTTTCAGTAAGCCACAAGTTCAAGATGATCAAGTGTTAGAAATGATGGGGAAGCATCCCTAAGAAGCGATTTGAAGGTGACAATGGATTTTAGAATAACAGTAAAAACAGAGTGAGGTGCTAGATGTTAATTCTCGGGAGAGAAAGCAGGCAACAATATGAACTAGAGCCAGATTCTCTTCTGAAGACGAACCATTTTAGTATCTACTAGGGTTGAGTTGAAGCACAGTTTTTGGAACAATAGGCAAACTAACACAAAAGATACATTTAGAAACTGCTGTAATTTGTAGAAAGATGCAAGATGGTACGATATGAACTAGAGTTACATTCTCTCCGAAGAAAAAACATTTTAGTATCTATTAGGGTTGAGTTGAAGCACAATTTTCAGAAACATAAGCATACTTTTCAGAAACATAGGCAAACCAACATGAAAGATAAATTTAGAAAATGCTGTACTTGGTAGAGAAATGCAAGATGGTATAAAAGCATAGCATTCATCATTAAGATTGTTTTACTTGTTATACCTTAGTAATTGCCTCCAAAATGTGTTAGTGAGCACATATGCTGGACAGAGTTCAGCTACATAGGTACAACAATCCTTTTTAAATGCTTTAGCTCAAAGCTATGTCATAAATCAATATTAAAGAGAGACTCATATGCCAAACAAAATCAAACACTAATAACTTGCCATCTCAAACAAATTTCAGTTGTAGCCAATGACAGCTCACAGGAAGGAAAGAAATACAAAAATTCCCTAGTCCATAAGCAAGGAAAAATGGCCTTACAGCATCATAGAGTTGGATACCCATCACAAAGTGAAAGGGGAATCATTGTGGATCGATTAATTCACTGAGCAACCAATGTCAACAACCTCCCTGTCTCTATCTGAAAAATATGCAATCTACTTCTTATAAAAGGGCCAGACAGGTGTCAGCAGCCAATATGTCAGCAAGCTCATAATTTAATCAACTTTTCTTCATTGCATTTTTCTCTCAAGGTATTCTTCATATAAATACATTTTGATCAATTTCTTATGTTAATTTAAGGGAGACAGTTCAGCAACATATTTCTCGCACTTTTGATGTAAAATTTAACTTGAATTAGCAATACTGCCTTTTTGGCCATCCAGAATGTCTAACCAGAACCCCGCCAATAAATTAATGAAGCCATAAATGAGAAGCAAATATATTTTCTACAGTTAATAAACTAATCGAGAATGTGTCTACACAATTATTATAATCCTTATAAACAAACAAGTGCAACAGTAAATTCTTACTAAGTGGAAGTTTCAATCCATTGGCAAAGGTGTCCCTCAGTGGTGCTGGAAGTTGCCGCCGAGCATCAGCTGCTTGTCCAAACGCACCTCTTAGTTGTGCAGGTATAGCCTCTTCGCTAACTGTGGGTGTTTCAAAATGCCCTTCAACATACTCTTCTTTCATTCGAGTAGGACCCTCAACAGACAATTTGGTGGTCAAGAGGAACTTGCTTTCTATCTGCATTCGAAGACAAGTTGCAGCAATGAAATTTCAGGTCATTTAAGCATCAACAAGACATTCCGTAAAACATAATTTGATCTGTATACCCCGTATACTTTGAGGCTTCACATATGAATAATTTGATATAGAGTTCTTTCTTCACTAGGGCATACTATAGGCCTATTAGATGACAGTTATTAGAGCCAGGAAAATGTGCAAAGTTGGAGAGTCAAGTTAGTAAAAGATTTACCGTACGAAAGCGCCAATGAACTGTCTATGTGGAACAATATTTGCATTTTAAAGCACTAATAGATTTCAGATTTAAGAAAATTATACAACAATGAATGAAATTTATATTCTTTAGCAAAAATTGGTTTTGATTAATAATGGCAGCAACAGAGGATACCCTACTTAAGAAGGGATGCAAGAACAAAGAAGCAACCGCAAGAGTGGGAGCAAGACTCTATAGTGGGCAGGGCATACTGAGCTTAAGATTTTAGTTACCAAGAAATAATCTATTCCAAAGAAATACAGAGATGACACTAAATGCACTGCCGATGCAGAAAGAGTTGAAAATGAGAATATGTGATCATAAACAGGAAAATGCAGCATTATCCTAACAGAAGAGAGTAAAGTTTGCTGAACTTTCATAAAGAATGAATGTTTTTGATGCAACTTCTAGTAATCATTAAGGTCGATGAAAAGCGAAAGTTTTTGCTTTAGATATGAAGAACAATCAGATTCCACCAAAGTCATGGGGATGTAGCCACACTTTTGGCAGCAAAAGATCAATTTCTGCAGGCCAGCTATGTATAGTTGTCACCCACAAAAAAAAAAAAAAAGGCAACTCTGCTTCTTTATTACTTGCCAATTACACCCAGATTACCACATCCTTTTTCCCTGATATAATTCCTTTTTTAGTCCATAATCATCTCTTATTCCCCTACAGCACCCTTTAGCTGAAACTTGAAGGATCTCTTCATCAAGCCCATCAGGCTTAGCTAATAATCGAATGCAGTGAGCACATATTATAAGAAAGATATGTGATAGACACATAATTTTTCACAGATAGCAGATACAACCCTAAATATACGAACATTTAAAAATAAGTTGAACTAAAATTTAAGAATATGATATAATTAACAACTCAGTTGGAAGTACCGAGTTTAAAAATTTAAGATTTGCTGTGACTTTTGAATATCCATCCTTCATCAGCATATCCAATCCCAGTAAATATGCTAAAGTCGCAGGTGATCTCCTGAGAAGAAATCAGAGTTAGTTTCCTCAACTTTCATTTTAACAGTCATTGTATTCAATTTACAACACAAGTCCCCATCACTGACCATTTAATTTCCAAAGGAGCCCACCTATGACTGTGTTGCCTTTAATATGTCCCAAACTTACTACTAAGGACACTTGCATGCAATGCAAAAAAAATAGTAAATTAAACAACTAAAAGAAAAAGTAAATACATCTAATGGTTCATTGATGACAGTTACTCAAATTGCAGTTTACTAAGACGTCCGACAAAAGAGGTACCTACTCAAACATAAATCTCGTAGCAAATGATACCGGGCTACCAGCACCAAACCACTCGAAATTCCATCGACCTTCGAGAAAGGGTGATCTGGATAAGTTAACACACGTCAAGGTCAACCAATATAACAGGAAAAGCAAGATCTGCAAATCCAATACACGAAAAAGGGCATAAAACTTAGCAATGGGAGTGGCTAGATGAGAATCAAGCAACCACTGACAAGGAAGCAACACCGTTACCTCCTTTAAGTGGCCTTTGCCAAGTTCTTAAAGTGGCAAACTAATTTTGACTCTGAACACATTAAGGATATAATAGAATCTTACAACCATTACATATTCCTTCAGGACCAAACATACGTCGTGGGACGGGGAGTGGGATTGAGCCGTTCAAGACCAACAATTCTCTCGTGAACATCAATCCGCTGCATTTCCGTTGTTTTCCCACTAATCAAAGATTGGAAGCCCCCAGCATCCTTGAACTGAAATCAGTAGTTTCATAATCCCTAAATATGAAGATGTCTTGAAGCCCAAAGGAAAAAAAGAGAACACTAAACTGCATTGGCATTTAACACCCAACTGATCAAGCCAAGATTATGCTCATAAATAATAACAAAAATTCGCAGCACATTGATGATAGAACAAACAAGTTCAAGGAAACAAGAAAATTGGGCAACTTCCTGAATCTCTATCAAATTCAATGGTCAGTGCTTGACAAAATTCAATTAGAAGAAAGAAATAAAGAACTAGACGATTATAGTATTACAAATAGAGAATTATAGTATCATACACCAGCAGAACCACATTGCATCGAACCGAGAGGAATTTCAATAAACACACCCAAAAAACCCAATAAAAGACAACAAGATCAGCTTTTTTGAAGAAGAGGAAACGAATAAAAGATGAAACGCTATCCATTCCGGTAAACCTAGCCCTAATCAAAGTACACTAGAACGACAAGGTGAGGAATCCCCTGAAAATCCAATAATATTATCGATGCCCCAAAAAAGTCTAGTATTATTAAGCATTCCCATATATCAAGAATTTGCATGGAATAGAATCAGATTTTAGGAACCTTTCTAATTCCCGCATCTCAAAAGATACCAAGAGAATGGGGAAAAAGAAGCGAGAGAAATCAACTCACGGCGAGGAGAAGCGACTCTTTGGAGGACAGCCGCTCCATCTCCTTGGCGTAGCTCGCGGACGTACCCTGGAACGTCTGCTGCTGAACCATCGCTCTCCACCTTCCGAAGCCGCCGGCGCATCGCCGCCGGCGGAACCTGGCCGTGTGGCGGTTCTCCGGCGACGGGACAGAAGGAAGTGAAGGGACATAGGAGGGAGAGATCGGCCGGAAGACCGCGAGAGCAGTAGCCATGGAACTCGCTCGAAGGCAGAGCTGGAACCCCGAACTCGAACCCTAATCTCACCTTCTTTAAACCCAATGTTCAGCTTGATTAGGAGGAGGAGGGCAATCGATGTGCAAAGGCGCCGTCGCCTTGGAGAAATTGTTGCATGCACCAGATCCAATCCAAGTAAATCAGAGCAAATCCCGAGGCATATGCACGATGCATAGCGCTCAATCGAGAATTGGTGAAATACAAAGGATAACGTGGCGTGTTATCCATCATAAGATTTGCGCGGTCCAATTGCATCTGGTGCATGCAATAATTTCTCGTCGTCTTGTGGCACGGAAAAATCGGCAACGTCAACGACGATGATCTTGGACTGAAAAGACTAAAATACCCTTTCTTTTTAAGAGACTTACGGGGATGGTCTTCCAGCTCTGAGGCACAAATGCATTTTTATCGAAAAAAAATTGATAATAAAAGAAATTATATTATTCACATATTTTTATTGACTGAACGATCCATTGTTTATTCTTGTATTATTAAAATATTTTAAATATAAATTTACTAAACTACACTGACATTTAACATTTAGCATCCAATGCTACTCAAGTTAAGTAACTATTCTCTTAAAGTCCGTTTGATTGGAATTATGTTAGATTTGATTGGAATTATGTTAGACTATGGGATACTTAGATAATTTTTAAAAATTATTTATCTTAAAAAAATTAAATAAATATTTTTTATTATATTTAATTGATAAAAAATTATTCTAAAAAAAATACTAAATAAATTACTACGTTTGATTAGAAATAAATCATATAGCTCTTTGCATGCATCTTAATTTTTATATAAAAAAAAATTATTTAATAAATTTAGAAAAACATTAGATAAATTCAATGATGATAAATACAATTTTATTAAAAGTATTTTTATCAAATATAAATTATCATCATTCAAAAATTTATCAAATACCAATTCTTTATGATATTTATTTTACCTTCACTCTTCGAAAAATAAGTTTGGAGCCTGCCACTTTTTTACCATCTCTCTTCTACTTTTTATACCAAATATAATAATCTAATATGAAAATCAGTTTTTTCATATCAGACTATCTTCAACCAAATGGATCCCTAAACAAATATTATGGAGGGTTGATATTTGATAATTTTTTAAATGGTGGTAATCCATACTTGACAAAAATATCCTTAATAAAATTATATATATTATTATTAAATTTATTCTGATGTCTTTCTAAATTTATTGAATAAAGAATTTTTGCATAAAAATTAAGATATAGATGGCATTATGCAAAGAGCCATATGATTATAGTTATTATATAAAAATTAATTTAAGATGATAATTCTATCCTAGTATTAAAACTTATTTTATGCTGAAAGATATATTTATAAATTTAACTATATTTTTATGTAGATTTGCCTCTAACTAGGGTTGAAAATAGGCCAGGCTTGGTCGGGCTACTCCCCTACCCAAGCTTAGTCTAAAATAATTTTTTAGACTTCGGGTCGAGCTTAGATCCAAAATTTTTTTAAGATTTAAGGTCCGAGTCCAAGTCCAACTTTGGCCCGAATGCAATCTGTTGGGGATAAATCCCGCTCCTGCCGAAGCCCGGCCCAACGCTCAGCCCAATGTAACCAGTAGCTGCTGAAGAGCTTCAGCGCCAGGCGCCAGGCCGAGCCCCTAACACGGCCGAACTGCTTAGAGGCCGAACCCCCCTGCACCAAGGTCCGGGCCGAATTGCCTAGAGGACGAACTCCCACCGCCAGCCGAACTTCCTGACGGCCGAGCTCCTTGGACTCCAAGCGGCTGGACTTCTTCAGGAGACGGACTCCTCCCAGACGCCCGTTCGGCCATCCGAGCTCCTCCCGGGTTTTCCCTTCAGCCGAACTCCTTCGGACCGACCCCAGGCGAGTCCATGCAGCCGAACTCCTTCGGACCGACCCCAGGCGAGTCCATGCAGCCGAACTCCTTCGGACCGACCCCAGGCGAGCCCGTGCAGCCGGACTCCTTCGGATCCCACGGCCGAGCTCCTTCGGACCCCACGGCCGAGCTCCTTCGGACCCCACGGCCGAACTCCTTCGGACTTCCCACGGCCGAACTCCTTCGGACTTCCCACGGCCGAACTCCTTCGGACCGACCCTAGGCGACCGAACTCCTCAGCGAGCCCTGGCCGAACCAACTAGCAACCGAAGTCCTTCAATTGGCCAGCCGAGCTTCTTCGGGCCTCTCAAGCGGCCGAACTCTACAGATGGCCGACCCTTCAGCCAGACGAACTCCCCCAGCTTCCCCTTCGGCCGAACTCCGTTGCAAGTCCGAACTCCGTTGGATGAACCGTCGCCTGCAGCAAGACCGGACGGCGCCTTCCTTTCCGTACCGGACTCCATACGGCCGACTACTCGCCGGTATGGCTCCCACGACCTACCGGACGACGCCTTCCTCTCCGTACCGGACTCCATGCGGCCCACGGCTCGCCGGTATGGCTCCCACGGTCTACCGGACGACGCCTTCCTCTCCGTACCAAACTCCATGCTGCCCGACGACTCTCTGCCAGACGGCACAGCCGTCACCATCAACTAAGCTCCGCTATAAAAGGACCCCTCCCGACATACTAAGGCTAAGCTCTCTGAACTCTCGACTCTCTAAGCTCTCCTCCACATCTCTAAGCTCCGGAACTCATTCCGAGCACTCCATTACTGTTGGCCGGAAACTAACTTGACCGTCGGAGGGTCCTGCCGGAGCCACCACCCCACCGGTTCCGGACGGGACTTCGTTTTGCAGGTCCCCGACGGCGCCCAGCGGCCTCGATTGCGGCGACCTCCGGCGGCGACGGATTTCTGCACCAACAGATTGGCGCTAGAGGAAGGGCCTTGAACCTTCGAGGTTCCCTTGTTCTTAAAGGAGTGCTCGGCGACGATTTCCCTCCCCTGCTCCGGATCTCTCTCTCTCTCCTCCCTCTTCAGTATCCCTTTTCTGAAAAGAAAAATGCCTCCCAGAAGAACCTTCGACCCGGAGGTCGGCAGCCTCCGCGGCCCGATCCCGTTGCGGGTCCGTCCGCTCCCACTCCTGGCCCCGGCGACGCGGGCCCGCTCCGTACTCGCGGTAGATGCGGAGCGATTCGACCTGCTTCGCCCAGCAGGTCCGCGATCTTACGGAGGCGGTGCAGGCAGTGCAAGCCACGCATTCGCGAGGTCCAGCGCCCACTCGACCGGCGCGGGGTTCCCCGGAGCCCGGGAATCCAGTCCAGGAGCGACCGATGTGGGCTACCCGACCTCCGGCCCTCGGGAGAGAAGGGCAGCCGGCAAAGAGCCCCTGCTCGGACCGCGGCTCAACCCAGGGAGAAGCTTCGCACCCCTTCCGCGAGAAGACCTTGGGGATTAAGGATCGCGAAGATTTCCTGGACCAAAGGCTCATGGAGATGGGACGGCGCATAGAAGAACTTCGTCATACTCCTTCCTCCCGTGGTAACGATATTTGCACTGATCCTCCCTTCTCACAGAAAATTATGCAGGAACAGGTACCACCGAACTTCAAGCTCCCGCATTTTGAAAGCTACGATGGGACCACTGACCCGGTCGACCATTTGGAGGCCTTCAGGACGACGATGTTACTCCATGGCGCGCCTGATGCCATTTTGTGTCGGGCTTTCCCCTCTACCCTCAAAGGAGCGGCCAGGAATTGGTACTCGGCGCTTAAGCCGGGCACCATCCTATCGTTTGACCAAATGAGTCAACAATTCGCGGCCCACTTCGTCAGCAGCAAACGGCCGCGCAGAGGCTCGGATTCCTTGTTGGCCATCAGGCAAAAAGAGGGGGAACCCATCCGGGCTTACGTCACCCGGTTCAACGCTGCCGCGCTGGAAGTCCGGAACCTGGACCAATCAGTTGCTATGGCCGCCCTCAAGGGCGGCCTTCAGAAGAACGACCTGCTGTTTTCCCTGGAGAAGAAATATCCCAGGGACTTCGCTGACATGCTAGCTCGGGCCGAAAGCTATGCCCGGGCAGAAGAGGCTTTCGAGGCCAAGGATGGTGAAGCTCGCGACAAGCGACGAGTAGGCAGAGCGGGAAGGCCTGCCGAGGAAAGAAAGCGCACCGAAGCCTGGCCGCGTTCCCGAACTCCCCCTGGTCGCGGGCGTGCCCGGAACTCCACCTCAGGCTCGGGGGCGGGAAGCCACCGACGGAAGGGCGCGCCGAAGTTCTCCTCGGCACCGAAGTCCCACCCGACGCCGAAGTTCCCCCCGGCGCCGAGGTTCTCCCTCGCGACGAGGTCCCCTCCCCGCGCCGAGGTTCTCCCCTCCGACGGCGTTTTCACAGCTACGCCCCCCTCAACGCCCCGAAGGCTCAAGTGCTGCTGGAGATCAAGGGACGACTTCCGGAGCCGGAGAGGATGCGTTCCCATCCCAGAAAACGCAACCCCAACAAGTTCTGCCTTTACCACCGTGACCACGGTCACGATACCGAGGAGTGCATCCAGCTCCAGGACGAAATCGAGGAGCTGGTCCGGCGGGGCAGGCTTGGCCGATTCCTGCGAAGACGATCTAAAGAGCAGGAAGATCGGCCGAGAATGTTGCCGCCGATTGGGGAAGATCGGCAGGAGGACCGGCCGTCTCTTGGCGTCATTAACACCATCTCGGGAGGACCGCAGCAGGGAAAGACCGACGAACCCGAGGGATCGGCAAAGAGGCAGAGGACCTCGGAGCCCGTGACCTTCACCGAGGCAGACGCCCAGGGGATCAGATTTCCGCATAACGACGCGGTTGTAATCTCTTTAAACGTCGCTGATTATGATGTACGCCGCGTTTTGGTGGATAATGGAAGTTCGGCGGACATATTGTTTTATGATGCCTTCTTAAAAATGTCCCTACCGGACACCTGCTTAGGACCTGTAAATTCCCCCCTGGTGGGATTTGCCGGACACGCCGTTCCAATCGAAGGCATGGTGACTTTGGCGGTGACGGTGGGCCAATTCCCAAAATCGGCCAAGGCGCGGATCGACTTTTTTGTCGTGAGGACCCCGTCCGCCTATAATGCAATCCTTGGGCGACCAGGCCTTAACGCGCTACGGGCGGTAGTGTCAACCTACTACTTAAAGATGAAATTCCCGACGAGCCATGGAGTCGGCGAAGTCAGAGGAGAAAAAGGAGACCAAGCCCTGGCAAAGTACTGCTACTCAATCGCCCTGCGCGAGGGGGAGACCGGCCCGACCCTTGCCTTGTTGATGGACTGGACGTCCGCGACGACCTCACTGAAGAACGGGGCGAACCTGCGGAAGACCTCGTCCCTGTGTCCTTATGCGATGGAGACCCGGGGCATGAGGTGCGGGTCGGCTCCAACTTAGCGGCCCCGAAGTCAAGGGACAGCTCGTCGCTTTCCTCAGAAGGAATGCAGACATCTTCGCCTGGGCCCCAGCGGATGTACCAGGGATCGACGCCGATGTCATAGAACATCGGCTGGCCATCGACCCAAGGCACCGACCCGTCAGAGAAAAATTACGCCGCCAAGCCCCAGAAAGACAGAAGGCGGTAGCCGAAGAAGTGGATAAGGCTCCTTGAAGCTGGACTCATTCGGGAGGTCAACTATCCGACCTGGGTCTCGAACGTGGTCCTCGTCAAAAAAGCAAACAACAAATGGAGGATGTGCGTCGACTTCAAGAAGCTGAACAAAGCCTGCCCAAAGGACAGCTACCCCCTGCCGAGGATCGATCAGCTGGTGGACGCAACCTCGGGCCACGAGCTCCTCACTTTTATGGACGCATTTTCTGGTTATAACCAGATACGCATGGCGCCCGAGGATGAAGAAAAGACCACCTTTATTACTGACCGAGGTCTCTATTGTTACAGGGTCATGCCTTTCGGACTCAAGAATGCAGGAGCCACCTACCAGCGCTTGGTCAACAAGGTCTTCAAGGGGCAGATCGGCCGCAACATGGAGGTGTACGTGGACGATATGCTGGTCAAAAGCCGAGCCTCGACAGACCACCTCGCCGACCTTGAAGAAACTTTCGGTGCGCTTAGGAGGCACAAGATGAAGTTGAACCCGACCAAATGCGCCTTCGGCGTGACCTCCGGAAAATTCCTAGGATTCATGGTGTCGAGACGCGGAATCGAGGCAAATCCCGAGAAAATCCGAGCCATCCAGGAGATGACTGCCCCGAAAATAATTAAGGAAGTTCAGCGCCTGGCTGGGAAGGTGGCGTCCCTGAACCGCTTTGTCTCGAGGTCGGCCGAGCGGTGCCTGCCTTTCTTCCAGGTCCTCAGGCGACCGAAAGATTTTTGCTGGACAGCGGAGTGCAAACAGGCATTCGAGGAGCTTAAAAACTACCTCGGCGCGCCCCGCTGCTGGCAAAGCCCGAACCTGGAGAAGGGCTGCTCCTATACCTAGCTGTCTCTCCAATGGCCCTGGCGGCTGTCCTGGTCAGGGAAGATGCGAAGGCGCAACAACCAGTCTACTACGTGAGCCGAGCCTTGAGGGACGCGGAGACCAGGTACTCCAAGTTAGAAAAACTAATTTACTGTCTTCTGATCGCAGCCAGGAGGCTCCGACCTTACTTTCAGGAGCATACCATAACGGTCCTCACGGACCAACCAATAAGAGCCGTCCTCCACCGAGCAGATGCTTCAGGAAGAGTCGCCAAATGGGCGATCGAGCTCACGGAGTTCGACATCAATTACCGGCCCAGGACCATCGATCAAGGCTCAGATACTGGCGGACTTCGTGCTGGAATGCACCGCACCAGTTGAAGCCGAACTTGAATCAAGCGAGACTATCATCGAAGGGAGACCAGGCCCCAACGAAGCCGAGCTGTGGCGGTCGAGCTTCCCTGAAGAAAGGGCCGACCTTCTTGAAGGCGCCTGGGTTCTGCATGTGGATGGCTCATCCAACTCTAGCGGGCCGGCGCAGGGCTGGTCCTGGTTAGCCCCGAGGGGATCGTCACCGAGTACGCATTGCGCTTCGAGTTTCCCACAACCAACAATGGGGCCGAGTATGAAGCGCTGATAGCCGGGCTGCAGATAGCCAGGGAATTGAAGGTGGGTCGGCTTCAAGTCTATAGCGACTCCCAGTTGGTGGTCGGTCAGGTCGGCGGCAGCTACGAGGCGCGGGAGGAAAGCATGGTGATGTACCTCGAGAAGGTGAAGAACTTAATACCAGCCTTCAACAGCTTCGACATTCGGCACATCCCAAGGACCGGGAATACAAGGGCCGACCTCCTCTCCAAGTTGGCCACCTCTGCCCCGGCCGAACTACCAAAAGAGGTGTTTCTGGAAACTCTGAAGTGCCCGACCACCGAGGAACCTCGGGCCGTCCTGCAGACGGACTTCGAGCCCAGCTGGATCGACCCGCTGATCGCCTACCTCGAAGAAGGGGTCCTTCCCCACGACCGGAGAGAAGCTCGAAAGCTCAGGAGTCAAGCCTCCCGCTACGTCTTGTACGAGGGCAGGTTATATAAAAGGTCATACTCCCTCCCGTTGCTGAGGTGCCTCCGACCCTCTGAGGCCTGCATCACGCTACAGGATGTCCACGAAGGACTCTGCGGAAGTCACGCGGGAGCCAGATCCCTATCGCAAAGACTACTTCGGCAAGGGTACTACTGGCCAACCCTACTTCGTGATGCCACGGAATACGTGAAGAGATGTGACCGCTGTCAGAAGAATGCCAGCGTGCAAAGGCAGCCGGCATCCGAACTCACCCCGCTCACTGCACCCTGGCCCTTCGCTCAGTGGGGGATGGACATCCTCGGCCCCTTCCCAACGGCGTCCGGACAACGGAAGTTCCTCCTGGTCGCGATTGACTACTTTACCAAGTGGGTCGAGGCGGAACCACTAGCGAAGATCACCGAGGCCAAGGTGCAGGACTTCGTCTGGAAGACGCTGATCTGCCGGTTCGGCCTGCCCCGAGCCCTCATAACCGATAATGGGCGACAGTTCGCTGGAGCCCGGTTTGCCGAGTTCTGCGAAGGACTAAACGTCTCCCACCACTTCACATCGGTGGCTCATCCGCAAGCCAATGGGGAAGCCGAAGTGACCAATCGGACCCTGCTGCAAGGCCTCAAGACGAGGCTCGACAGGGCAAAGGGGGCCTGGGCAGACGAACTCTACCACGTCCTCTGGGCATACCGAACAACGCAGAGGGTACCCACCGGCGAGACGCCCTTCGCCCTGGCCTTCGGCACCGAGGCAGTCATCCCGATCGAGCTCAAACTTCCATCTGCTCGAATCGTGGGCTTCAACGAGCAACTCAACCCCCAGGACCTCAGAGCCAACCTCGACCTCCTGGAAGAAAAGAGGGAAGTGGCCCGCATCCGGATGGCCACCTACCAACGGAAGGTGGCTCGGTATTACAATTCCAGAGTCAAAATAAGGCGTTCAGAGTTGGGGATTTAGTGCTCCGACGAGCAGCCGTCTCTCGGCCCCAGAGTCAAGGGAAGCTCGTCCCAAATTGGGAAGGCCCGTACGAAGTGGTAGAGGTCGTCCGACCTGGAACCTATCGCCTAAAGGAGCTCGGAGGACTAACGCTTCCCCGACCTTGGAACTCAGAAAACCTGAGAATGTACCACCAATAGTTTCCCTCAATAAAATCATTTCTGGATGCGAAATCTATGCGATGACAGGAAAGAAGCAGTCAGCCGCGTTAGGAACAGGAGGAGAACCTCGTCCTAGCGTGAGCAAAGTCGAAGGCCCCGTTCCACAAAGGACGGGATGGGGGGAGAAGCGAGGACGACGGTCCTCATGTGCCCCCACAGCCGGCTAGGAACAGGAGGAGAACCTCGTCCTAGCGTGAGCAAAGTCGAAGGCCCCGTCCACAAAGGACGGGATGGGGGGAGAAGCGAGGACGACGGTCCTCATGTGCCCCCACAGCCGGCTAGGAACAGGAGGAGAACCTCGTCCTAGCGTGAGCAAAGTCGAAGGCCCCGTCCACAAAGGACGGGATGGGGGGAGAAGCGAGGACGACGGTCCTCATGTGCCCCCACAGCCGGCTAGGAACAGGAGGAGAACCTCGTCCTAGCGTGAGCAAAGTCGAAGACCCCATCCACGAAGGACGGGATGGGGGGAGAAGCTCGGACGACGGTCCGGATGTGCCCCCACAGCCCGTTAGGAACAAGAGGAGAACCTCGTCCTAACGTGAGCAAGGTTCAAGGCCTAGCCACAGAGTCTATGGCAAACTTCACTACAGAAGACGGGATCTCCCCCAAGCGATCATAACCTTGACTGCAAAAGAGGAGGTCTCCCCCGAATCGACTTCAACTGACGAAAATAATGTCGCCCCCGAGGAGCTCAAATCCGACTTCGACCGAAGGAGGCGAATCTTACTTCGGCTTCAACGTCGGCTTCATCGACTTTAGCCGGAGACGAGTTCCATTCCAACTCCAAACATCGACTGAAGATGAGGTCTCCCCCAAGCCTCAGCCTCAACTTCAGCGTCAATCTTGGCTGGAGATGAGACCTCCCCGAGCTTCAGATGCGGAGCCTGGAAGAAGACTTCGGCAGTCGCCTGTTTTGGTACTCCCTTCCTTCAATTTTTGAACTCGGGAGTGGGGGGGCTACTGTTGGGGATAAATCCCGCTCCTGCCGAAGCCCGGCCCGACGCTCAGCCCAATGTAACCAGTAGCCTGCTGAAGAGCTTCAGCGCCAGGCGCCAGGCCGAGCCCCTAACACGGCCGAACTGCCTTAGAGGCCGAACTCCCCTGCACCAAGGTCCGGGCCGAACTGCCTAGAGGACGAACTCCCACCGCCAGCCGAACTTCCTGACGGCCGAGCTCCTTGGACTCCAAGCGGCTGGACTTCTTCAGGAGACGGACTCCTCCCAGACGCCCGTTCGGCCATCCGAGCTCCTCCCGGGTTTTCCCTTCAGCCGAACTCCTTCGGACCGACCCCAGGCGAGTCCATGCAGCCGAACTCCTTCGGACCGACCCCAGGCGAGTCCATGCAGCCGAACTCCTTCGGACCGACCCCAGGCGAGCCCGTGCAGCCGAACTCCTTCGGACCGACCCCAGGCGAGCCCGTGCAGCCGGACTCCTTCGGACCCCACGGCCGAGCTCCTTCGGACCCCACGGCCGAACTCCTTCGGACCCCACGGTCGAACTCCTTCGGACTTCCCACGGCCGAACTCCTTCGGACTTCCCACGGCCGAACTCCTTCGGACCGACCCTAGGCGACCGAACTCCTCAGCGAGCCCTGGCCGAACCAACTAGCAACCGAAGTCCTTCAATTGGCCAGCCGAGCTTCTTCGGGCCTCTCAGCGGCCGAACTCTACAGATGGCCGACCCTTCAGCCAGACGAACTCCCCCAGCTTCTCCTTCGGCCGAACTCCGTTGCAAGTCCGAACTCCGTTGGATGAACCGTCGCCTGCAGCAAGACCGGACGGCGCCTTACTTTCCGTACCGGACTCCATACGGCCGACTACTCGCCGGTATGGCTCCCACGACCTACCGGACGACGCCTTCCTCTCCGTACCGGACTCCATGCGGCCCACGGCTCGCCGGTATGGCTCCCACGATCTACCGGACGACGCGTTCCTTTCCGTACCGGACTCCATGTGGCCGACTGCTCGCCGGTATGGCTCCCACGACCTACCGGACGATGCCTTCCTCTCCGTACCGGACTCCATGCGGCCCACGGCTCGCCGGTATGGCTCCCACGGTCTACCGGACGACGCCTTCCTCTCCGTACCAAACTCCATGCTGCCCGACGACTCTCTGCCAGACGGCACAGCCGTCACCATCAACTAAGCTCCGCTATAAAAGGACCCCTCCCGACATACTAAGGCTAAGCTCTCTGAACTCTCGACTCTCTAAGCTCTCCTCCACATCTCTAAGCTCCGGAACTCATTCCGAGCACTCCATTACTGTTGGCCGGAAACTAACTTGACCGTCGGAGGGTCCTGCCGGAGCCACCACCCCATCGGTTCCGGATGGGACTTCGTTTTGCAGGTCCCCGGCGGCGCCCAGCGGCCTCGATTGCGGCGACCTCCGGCGGCGACGGATTTCTGCACCAACACAATCAAACCGGCTCAAGCCCGAATCCGAGTCCAGGACCCAGCCTGAACCCCTCCCACTCCCTCTATTTCTCTCCTCTCTCTCTCTCTCTCAACTTCCACACCTTTCTAAACAACTTCGTGCCCTCATGAGAGTACTCCCACTCCCTCGCCCTCTCCCTCTCCCTTTCGTGTAGCCATTGAGGCTGCTAACGACGTCGACCACCTCCTGCTAGGGTAGGTTTCCTAGGCTAAGCTTCAGATATTGCTCCCCCAATGTATTAATCAAGATCGAGGTGATACCCTCGCTCAGCAGTCGCTGCCACCATCAGAGGCTCTCCGGATGGAGAGAGTCGGGGGTAGGGTCTACTAGAGAGGGGCGGCAATGATGACAAGCTCGATGGCGATGCGGCTGTCGGGGTGGGAGCTAGCAGTGACAACAAAGGATGATGCCACCATGGAGATGGGTTGTGTTGAAATGGGAGGGGAAGCTTGAAGAAGAGCGATGGCAAACGGTGGTGGAGGTGGCCACGGTCGGCCGTGGAGAGCTCCCAAAAATTTGAGAGGATGGGCGTCAATGATGGGGCAAGACTAGGAGTCAGAAAACGAGAAGAAGAGGGGTTTAGATTTTATTCGCCTTTTATTCAAATGGACAAACAGAATAAGGAATTTTATCAAGCTCTTTGGGATTAGGCTTGATTTACCAACTCAAATGTCTAATAGACTCGGACCAATTCAAATGGCTAAACCTATTTAAGATTGAGCTTAATCAAACTGAAATTAGGGCTTGGGTTTGGGCCGAGCCAAATATATTCTCCAGCTCGGTTTGAAAAAAAAAGGGGTTCTATATTTAGGCTCAAGCTTGGCCTGAATTGTTGCGAACTGAGCTCGAAGCCTGATCTAAAGTCGGACCGGCCCGAGCCTACTTTTAGTCCTTCCTCCAACCAAACATGGTAATTTTTTTCAGTATCATTTTTTGAATTAATTTTTCCACCAACCAAATATGATAAAAAGTATATTTCTTTACAATCATTTTTTTAAATAAATAAATTTTAAAAATTATCAGATTACCTCGTAATTTGACATATCTCAATCAAATAAATTTTTATATAATTAAAAAAATATGATGGAATAAACAAGTTTGAGGAAGTTAAAAAATCAGGCAGCTTGCTGGACCTGTTCCAAATTAAATATAGTCGGTGCAAGAAAGAAAAATATAGCTCCAATTAAAAAAATATTTTGCTAATAAATAAATAAAAATTATTCATATGAATTATTAAAAAATTATAAATGGATACGAACTATTCTACTCAAGATATAGTACCTTGATAGCAAATTCCGTACAATTGATTAAGAACCCCGGAAATGGATGTCTTTTGTAACGTATATCAATACTAAATTAGTATAGCAGGATACATTTAATATTGTTCAGTTTGAATAAATTTTATTTTATCTAAAATAATCAATAATAATAAAATATAATTATTCATTGTTTATTGTAATTATAATTCTTAATTTTTTGCAAGCTGACCAAATATTTTCTTCACGAGCAGTCCTACAAGAGAAACAAAAGTACATGCTCGCCTATCGGAATGTTGTAGCAAATTCTGGATAGCATGGTTTGGATGCCAATTCACTTCAAGGATGCCTTGCGCTGATAGAAGAGATTAGTTACATGACATATTGGCCATTCAGATCTCAAATTGTGCTAGACCATACTTAAACTATAGCAGACTGCAATGAAGTCATCTCCATTAAACCACCACACAAACCCTCCCCACTTTGAGTTACCTATGTGAAATTAATTTGAAACGATGCAGGCCGGGATGGAGTAATTCCTGTTGGCATCTTCTCTTTCTGGATGGAGACTTTACGTGACATGCTCTCACATTCTCATTGGAGAAAGAGAAAATTTCATCTCATAGAGTCTCTTTTAACCCTCACAACATGAAGCATGATACGAATAAGTTCAAAATGAGTCTGAGGTGGACAGCACACCGTTCTTGAACCACAGAAATCATTTTCTGAAGCAACCGAAAGAATGCACCTTGTTAGAATTTTGGATTGATGTTCCAGTGACGTGGCAAACCGGCGATATAAGGTAACCATCAACAGAACTCTCAGCCGCACCAAACTCACCCACTCTCTGGAGAAGCATGGGCACGAGTAAACTCTAAGCTTTGTTTGCACATATCGTGTAGAAAGTAAATTCATCACTGGTTCCTTGGGTCGGCATCCAACACCAGCTAACAAGTCTCGTCCTAGGTATTTGATAAGGCTTTTTTATATATAAAAAGAAGTCATGGGGCAAACTTGAGGTTTAACCTACCATAACAGATATGCAAATTAAAATGAATCCAATGTTTTAAAATCCTGATGTGCAGGGAATTAATTTAACAAAGGAGACGCTCTAATTTGAAAATATGACTATAAAATGTTTGAGATGAAGCACCTCCGTAACTTCAAAAAAAATTGTAACCTTGCTGCTGGTAACTTGGCAGCATGAAAGAAAGACGAAGTATTCGAGCAAAGTCTAAGTTTATTTATACCGTACCGTGCATGAGTACATTGGTTTGGGTTGTGGTGGAGCTAAGAAAAACGTGGAGGCAAATTGTTCCACATAACATAAATCCCAAGTCCAAACGAAGTCATAAGGTCAGGACTAAATTGCCCGGCAAGAGTTCATAAATCACAAAAATAACAGGATCTTGTAGAAGACTAAAAATAACGAGAATGGAGATAGATTATAGGCTCTTCCACTTATTTGAAAGTAAATTCCAAGAACCCTGTTAAAGAAATTCTAAAAGCTTCACAATTATCTGTGATTGAAAAAGAAAGTGTATCTAACAAATGGGCAAAAATTTTATTTTATTTAAAAGGTACAAGTTAAAAGATGATCGTTATCGCCGGTATAATGATTTATGGTAATAAAAAATAATGAAAAGAAAAAAGAAGAATCATTATAATCATGATGTAATTAACAAAAACCGAAACATCCTATAATTGTTATAATGATTATGACACCGTCCCTTAGTCTTCTCCGTGTCTCCCCATATCCATCTCCCATCTCTATCATCTAATAATTATCAGATAGACTAGATCTAATAGATCTGTCCACCAATCACTTGCTACATTATCTTTTTATGTTTAAATAATTCAAGATCAAATGTTTTCTATTATCTACCGTATATATGCTCGACGAATTGGATTGGTCCATTAGATCTGATTCATATGATAATCCCTCCACCCTCCGACATCTGGTAAGTGACACAAAACACCAAGAAACAACAAATCTATCGAACTTAAAGTCCTTTAAATTCAAATTTAAAATTTAAAATTTAAATTTATCAAATTAAAATTAAAAATTAAAAATTTAAAAATTTAAATTTAAAATTAAAAAATTTTCTTTCTCCCCGGACCTGAAGCCCGAACTCCAGTCTTCCTCAATCAAATTCTCCACCGTGTTGGTACCTGGCAGGGTGGTGGTGGTGTCCCACCTCCGCCTGCACGTCCTCGACGGTGGATGCGAAAACGATAAAGCGAACCAAGAGATGATGAAATGATAACATGTGCACGTGCCCTTCTTGCACGCAATCCAGCTTTGCCAAGCGTTAGCAAATCCAAAGAGTGGAGGAAACCGTTCCCACCACCCCAAGGTCCAAGCCGCCACGTACCTAACGAGACCCCAAAGGCTTCCACGTGTCCTCTCTGGCCGAAGATACGTGTCAACCGCACGTAACCGATTCCGCGACTATATCCACGTCTCCTTGCAGGCGATGATCGTAACTGCGCCTCTAACCAAACAGATCAGACATCAAGGAGAAAGGTTGGAAGCGAGGAAAAGGAAAGGATGCAAGCCGGGAAAAACGCCATGGCGTCCGTCAAGGAGACGGCCTCCAACATCGCCGCCTCGGCCAAGTCCGGGATGGAGAAAACCAAGGCCACCCTCGAGGAGAAGGTTGGATATATACACGACATGTACCTCTGCTTGAGGACGTTTCCCATCGGTTAATCTGTTTTATATCCGATCATGTTCGATGGAATAGTTTATCCCAACTTAGACGGAATAACAATATTACCATTCTCTTAAATATATATCCACTTCACCTTCAAAACATGAAGGAAATAAGAACATTTAACGGGTATAAAGTGGAGTACATAGATTTCGTTCCATCGAACTCTGCTTCAGTCCCAAACAAAACGGACGTCTAGTTATGGTCTCATCGGGCTCTTAGAAAACTGGTTCTGGAACCTTTTTAATCATGGTTCCTTCGACCACTTTGTGTACGGCCCTTTTTCGCTTGATTTGTTTCCAGCAATATTTGGTGTTTATTGATGAGCAGGTGGAGAAGATGACGGCCCAGCACCCGGCGGAGAAGGAGATGGCAGAGGAGAAGAAGCAGGACAAGATCCGAGAGGCGGAGATCGCGAAGCAGGAGACCAAGGAGCACAATGTCGCTGCCCGGGAGCAGGCCCGCGCCGGCCACACTGGCGGCCCGATCACCACCACCCACCCCTCCGCAGCCGCCGCCGGCCATCACACCACCGGGGCGCCCGGCCAGGTCGCCGGTGACCCTACCGGGGGTCACGTGATAGGCGGAATAGTGGAGTCCCATCCCATCGGCAAGGAGACTGGGACTGCCAGGCCTGCCACTGCCCACAACCCCTATGCTGGCACCGGTAACCCAGCCGGACACGGAACCGGTGGTGGCTACAACTAGGAAGGGCTTGGAATTTGCGAACAAATTTAGAAGGCTCCTTGCCGTGGCTTCTATTTGATCCTCTACCACTAGCAGCAGCAATAGCGTTCATAAGAGAGTGGGTTTCTGTTTGATATATATATATATATTTTCGGTAGAACTCTGTTTGATATTTATTATGCCGTGTTTCTGTTGTTTGTTAAATTGTGGGCTGCTTGTGTTCCCTAGTATGTTACGAATGTATGCTTTAAGTCAAGAAAAATCACCCCTACCATATTGTAAGGAAGTGCCATGATGTTGGACTGCAATTAAGCAATTCGTTGCTTCACTGTTGTTCTGCGATGCATGAATTCATTCTAGATCCAGTAGCCTTAGAAATAGACCCAATAGCATTAGAAAAATATTTGTTACACCACTCCTGATGATTTACCCTCGGATGGTGTACGAACACGTGATTCATTCTTGCACCCATAGTAAAAAAAACAAATCTTTCGCATAAGACTGAAGTAAAAGAAGTAATTTTTTCGAACACAACCCGTAGTGATTCGCTCGAGACTGAAGTAAAAAAATAATTTTTTTTTGACAAGTCCCGTGTGAGAGCGGTCAATGATGTCGGAGCTACACCGCCCGCCTATTCCGTGAATGGTCGAAATCCGCCAAAACAATCTTTTTGAAACAGGAATGGAAAAATCGGCCCACCCCATTACCCATACGATACTTGAACCTGACGACCGCGAGAAGCGATGCACAGGTTGCTTTCTGAAAAATTAATGAAGAGCAAGACGATGTTTGGATGACTTTTAGAACTACGCCATTTTTGGAGACCATCTGGACGACCTCACTGTTGCAGCTATTTAATTATCACTCATATGCATGCATAACGAAAGAATAGGAAATTTAAAAAAAAAAAAAAAATCCAGTTTTGAGCCATTTGAGATTCGGAAAAACATAACAAGGCCCAGCACCATGGAGCTATCGGACTAGAAAAAATGAAAAATGGAAACAAAAAATGGCCGAGCTCCTCGAATGATTTCTTCTGCAAGAGACTAGTTGATGTTCGTCTTTCTGAGGGAAAAAAAGAAAAAAATCGTACACTGTTTACGCACCATACCTTGAGAAAAATAAAAGTAATGCCACTGATTAATATGGACAATCTGGAAGATCACATAGAGCAATTTAATTTTGATAAAAACTAATATCAAGGCGATCCGACAGCAAGATTCATGGTGCTTTATGATCGGCAGACTTCCATTTTCAACCTGAACTTTATAGCTTGACGATGTTGGTGCCGCACCACCCCCTCAAGGGAAGCTCTGAGGAGCTGGATGGCGCTTTGACAATTAGAAACCACATGAAAGCAGCCTACAGTACTTCCTGAAAACAAGCTGATATTTTGGTCACTCTGATTCTCAGGTTGATAATCTGCAATAATTCAATAAAATAACCTGAAGGAATTTCAGAGGTCATATGCTACCTAAGATGAAGGAAAATAACATTACATAAAGAAAGATTGCTTTTAACAAAATTATATAGTTTGATTTGGTACACATTAATTGCTGATCAACATTTTCCAGTGCTTGCTTAAAAAAATGACATAATTAGTATTTTCCAGGATCATTTATTAGGTCAGAACTAAACTGATCTGAAAACTAATAACTTGGTTATACAAAAAATGAAAGTGCCCCCCCCCCCCCCCCCCCCCCGCGCCTTGTCCCCTTATAAATTTGAACATATTAAACTAGTTAAGTAGTTTGATCATTAATCAAAAATTGTTCCCCAAACTCATTGGATTAAAATGGATCAAGGTGGGGAGGACAGTGTCAGTCATTGAAAGAAAGCAACTTGAGAGGGATTCAGCTTGTTGCAGAAACCTAAGAGTCAGACTTAGTTTCTGGTATGATTTTAGATATATTAGACAATCATGTGACCACTCCTTATTTATAATTATTTCTCTCATTAACATGCCATTCATCAAATGTACATTTAACAATATCTAAACAGTCTAACTACTGACTATGTCAAAAGAATCATGTGAAATGAGTATCTCAAAAGAATCAAATTAAACAGGAAAAAATTCCAAAAGCAGAACAAGTGATCACCCTAACAGTCATAGCATGGAATCCCTAAGTGGATCACATGACATGTGATCAAAGTCAAATCCCAAAGAATCATGTGAAATGAGTATCTCAAAAGAATCGAATTAAACTGGAAAAAATTCCTAAAGCAGAACAAGCGATCACCCTAACAGTCATAGCATGGAATCCCTAAGTGGATCACATGATGTGTCCTACGCAACAAATCAATCTCCGCAACAACATCTGTTATCTTCTCTTTTTTATCTTTGGCTCAAACAACGTAGATCAAATTATATTTTGTTTCTTCTTTGAAGGTAAATAAGTATTCATTATGCAATGAACAAACAAAATGATCCAAAATTCAATCTTTGCAGCACATTCTTCTAAATCTTATGTAGCTTTCTATATCATAACCACACTTGCTGGGTGGATATTTCCAATGCAACCAGAGTGTTTAACAGGGAAAACCAAGTTGGAAGAAGGGTCCTGCATTGCCTGGGAGCTGGAAGACAATTGTGCTGCTAAGAAGACAATATTAGAAGGATTTGGAAGAAAAAATGAACTTTATTGGTAGTTTCTTGTGTATATCAAATGTGGTCCCCCCGAGATATTTTAAATAAACAATTACGGTAGCCCACATTAGAATGTTTTTTTTACTACTTGTTTACAGCCTTTATTTTACATTCGTAATCCTAAATGGCAAGTAAGAGATGCAAAAGAAGTCATGAAAATTTCTCTTAAAAAAAGGGTCATGGAAAAAAGTTTGCAGGTTTAACTTTTTGTTAACCTTCAAGTGCGAAAAAAATTTCGAAGAGACCATGGCTTCTCATTGCTGGTGTGCACAGCCTGTGGCCGTAGAGAAGGTGCATTTACAGATACGGGAAGAACCCAAGTGCCTTTTTCTCTTTGCTCAATAAGAAGAAGATGTTCATACCTGCCACTGGAACAAATTAGACCAACAAACTGTAGAAGCTGCAAAAGTAACAAACAACACGTTGATGCATATAACTATACCACATTTGTGTAGATGTGGAAGGTATCATGGAGAGGTGCATGTGTGGAACCCAAGGCAAAAAATAGCACAGGAGAGATATTGGCCCAAAAAAGATATCGGTAACAAGATATCTATGGCTGCTTTGACTCAATGTATGTGTCGAAAATAACTTTAGAAACAAAAATAGAAATATATATATATATATATATATATATATATATATATAAAGCTTGGGGATAAGTTTTATTGAATTATTGTTTCACAACCTACTTACCCTTGGATAAAAGGATATATGAGATATTGAGTATTCTAGCTGGTTGTTAGAGTAGTTTGACTTATCTATTGTCATCTTCCGGTCCTTTAGCAATCAAACATATGGTCAGCTATAGAGCTGATAAAAAGTTGAGATGACTCCATAAAAAACTGAGATATTATGATAAACTGTCAGTCTGAAACTGGTGCTAAGTTTCTAGCAAGGCAAATTTTGGCAAAAGAGTGGCCTGCTGTGAAACCTATATCACCACCATGGGACCAATTGAGCAGGAGAAAGAACTACCTGCAGTCCATAATCATACTGACAATCACATTCCAGTATGAAAACCATCATTATATCCAATATGTAGCAATCAAAGGACTTGTAAAAAGAGAAAAGGCATATGGTGACTAGTTGTAAGCTATAGTGCCAACAGGGTATTTTTAGTACTGTAGCAGTACCTAGTCAAGTCCAGATCCTTGGGAGTGGTGAAAAATTCAAAGCGAAGCGACCATTGCACTGAAATTTTTGGGGTGGAGAAGGACATGGGCCCATCAATAGGAATTGAAAAAAGAAAGCTTGTCTGAACCAAATCCGCAACTACCTCATGATGCTCACTTTGTATCTGTAACGCAAATGCACAAGTGCAAAAATGATTAAGGCATTTCTAAATAATAAAAGGCAAGCTTAACATATCATAACTAATTATTTCTCCAGAAAATCAGATGAATGGAATTAAAATCCCACAGAAAAGATTTAAGAAATTGCTGATGAGAGCCACTATATTAATTAACAGTCCAATAACCTTTGTGATTGTAGGCGAGCTCCTTCTTGAAGGATGGACAAAATGCTGGTTAATTGTTTCTGAAGTCTCCAATGTTATTGAGACCTGGAAACATCAACAAGATTTGGACACAACCTTCGTGAAGGGTATAGAGTCAATAAAGTCAAAATACTTTTACCTCAAGGCATCTTCTAACTCCTCCATGAAAAAAGGTAAGAGTCCCACCTATCTGTTTTTAGAATATTTAAGAAACTTAAGATTCAGCTCTTAGAAGCGTAAAACTTGGAAGTATGGATAACAAACTTGTACCATATCTCCAAAATAATAAGTTAAGTCAAAGTTCCTTGGGGAGAACCGAAGCAAAATTTGGTCATCTATCCTGATATTGTAGGATCTTCCTCGAATGAAGCCTTTTGCTGCAGAAAATTTTGCTGCAGATTAACTTTACTATACTATAAGTCTATGGTGCAAAGATGTTAACATAGGCAAAATTACATAGAGATAATGTAGACTTACATGCTACAGATCCAACAGCTTTAGATGCATGACGTGATCCAATGTCATCTTTAGAAAAATAAGAATCTTGAGAATTTTTTTGCTGACTTGGAGAGGGAGCAGATGATGAATCATCAAGCTTCTTTTGAGGTGACAACAACCCTGAAAATGATGTATTGTTACAATGGGCTATTCTTGCTTGAAAGATAAAAATAAAAGGTAGTAGGGATAGTATGAAAATATATAGCACATATACCCAAATGATAAATGCTAATAAAAAAGCATGTCCGGACAAAATCCATATAAATGTCATGTGAGCTGCATAATTACCCCTTGGTGCAAGCCCCATATCTAGTAGTGGGTCCACATATTATAGGCCCTTGTGAGGCACATAAATTGTGTAAATGGATCTCCTTTACACTAACATGTATATTCACTCTCTTCTTAATGAAAATGCTTACCTCCACCAGGATCATCTACGACCTCAGCTACAGACAGTCGAGGAAGTGGATTATATGAAGGGAAACCAGAGCTTATTCCATGAGAATATTGGAATTCATTATTAGAAAGCATTGATGCAATTGACTGCAAGGAGAGAGAATTTCTAGGGGTTAGGTCAGCATTTCCTTTAGTAGGATTGTAGGAGGAAACAGAAGACACTTCATCTCTTGAACTATCATATCCTTCTTCCAATCCATCCAAATTCTCGTTTGCTCGAACCTGCCAAGAGATCATCATGCACTAATACAAACACAGAGCTGAAATCGAGTCTCTAAGTATAGCAGAAAGATGTTTTACAGGACTAATTCTGTATATGTGAACTATATGACATGGATTCTGTACATGTTAACTAATTTACGAACAAGTGATTCTGGGATAGTCAGGAAAAAGGGGAATTCTGTCTTTGCAGCTATGGTTTAGGTTCAGCAAAGAACCTACCAGACCAAAGCATATGACTTGATCACCAAATTCTTCTAAATAAACAACTTATATCAATAACTTGATTTTCACATTAAGTAGGTATCAAAGATCTCAGAGCACCTCCCTTTCTCTTTCTATATGTGTTGCGTGTGCATCCAAGCATGCATGCGTAAATAGTAGCTCTTAAATCGAAAAAACCTGACCAACTCTCACATACAACCAAAAAAAAAAGACCCACTTGGCTTCCCTGAAAATTGAAAGTATCACACCAGTGACCAAGTTATAAAGAATAATAAAACCTTGTCCAGGCCACCTATAAAAGTGAAAGTATGCAAGAAATAAATAAATCGGCAATTTTTCAAGATCTTTGTTTCCAAAATCATTTTTGATTTTCTAAATAGAAAACTATGAGATTTCAAAGTCAGACACTGTTTGGAGGCTTCGTAGCAGACTTATGAGAGAGAATTTTCACAACACTAATTTATATGATTTTTCCAATAACTTAAACACACAGAATCATAATTTTCTTTACAGAACATATAAAATTACAGCAATTTGGAACTTAAAAGTTAATCCAAACACAGGCAAAGTAAACCTTAAAAAGAAAAAATAAATAATGGATGGTAACAGGAAACCTTTTTAAACCCACCCATTCAGAATCTGCATCTTTTTCTCTCCAATACATATCCAACTGATCAGCTACAAGAGGTAAGCTTCCTGAAGAATTATCAAATTTAATTTATTATTTTTTCTTATCATTGACATTATGGCAAGTAAGGACATGGTGACAGCACTAACAATTGCATCGTTATGTCATAATCAAAAGTATCATTTTGAACTGTTTAATACTATGTGTAGCATACTGATGTTATTGGCGTTTCAAAGTTATCATTATGCTGTAGTATTTAATATATATGTTTATGCTGATGCTTATAAGAAAGAGGCAAGCATATATACATGCTATTATAAAAACCAAAAATGTAATTTCAAAAGAATCAAAACATGCTAAAACTGGGGAAGTCAAAAGTTCTCCCTTTCTTTGTAAATCATTAAAGTAACCAGCTTTCTATTTTGATGCATGCCCGAGTATTCGCACGTCAAAGCACAAGAAGCAAACATCACTAATCAAATCAATGCTAGCAAATACAGGCATGTTGCATGATTTGGAGTGCAGAATTCAAACTTTTACTCTAATAAAAAACTTATACCACAAGGAAGAAAATTAGAATTTTTTATTCTATGCAAATGCCAACCCCCACCCAACATCATAACAACAACAGCAACAACAAAGAATGGAAAAGGTACACTGCCGCAATATTCGAGCACCACCTTTCATAATCAAAATGCTCTCTACCAAGGAACCAACTAATAGGAGAAAAGTAACCATGCAAAATAAATTGACTCTCTTTCAATGAGGTGGTATCAAAAAAAATAAAAAATTATCGGAAGAAGTAGAACTTATGATCTTAGAATAATGACAAAAAAGGGCTTATATGGCGAAACTTGCAAAGCGAGGAAAGATTTTGGTTCTTGTAGTAAGTACAGAAAACTCCAAAGAAGAGAGCATTTTCTTCCCCCTATTCTTCTCTGTATCAATATAAGATAACATATGGAGGTTCTAGATTCATAAAGTCGATCCCCTGTAGACCAGCAGGTTTGTTGGTTGGTAATGATAGATAAAATGGACTTGTGTTTATGAGAAACTGTTTCATGCTTAGTTGCAAATGACACTCCACATAAAACAAATAATGCAGAACTAAAGAACTTCAAGTGCATGCATCCAAAACAAGTATATAATTACCACGACCTTCATTCAGCAAGTTGTTGCTCTTTTGCAAGACCCATATTTGCAAAGGAGCTCGAGCTTCCTGCAGAAATGAAGTTGAGTAATGATCAGACCATCATAAAGCAAGAAAAAGAAAGAACACCATATATTCTAAGGTGGCATCATTTTGGAGGAAAAACACGGATGGACACTTAACAATGAAAACATTTAAAAATCCTCATCTGCCAGCAAGATCTATAAAATATGTTGACTTGCAACAATTAGATACTCGTAAGTTCACTCTGCAGGAAGCAATTCCTCCAAATATTTTTGCCACCTTAGCAGAACCATTGGGACATCTGATATTGTATAAAACTTAGAGAAGAAGACTTAGTTTAACTTGAGATGGTAGAAAATCTAGTTGTGTATGACACTGAACAAAGATTGGCACTCAGGAGAGGGATTATCAGTTTATCACTCACTGATAGGTCTTTCCTCTTAAAGAAAAGGTTGGAATAAATTATCATACTACACTGGTCGACGTGTTGAACGTTTCTAGAAGGCTTATTCAACCATTATCTAAAGAGATAGAGATGAGAGCAATTATATAGCTCTTGCGAGTTGGATCATGATTCTGGTGGAAAAAGTCTGGACACCTCCTGCAATGACCCAGGATATGGCAATCAACCTGTCCACATGTATCCACAAGCATCAAGCAGTAGCACAGGCAATGTAAAGTGCGGAGGACTCACTAGCAAAGTCCATAAGGTCCACATACATGGGAATAGACATCCACCTGGTAACATTTGGTAGGTCTCCTTGATCATAGTTTGTTAAGAAACCAAGATAAGATATGACTAAAAGCAGTCAGAAAAACCTAGCATCCATACTAATAACGAAATTAGTTTTCTTTGTAGATTCAATTTACTTAATAATGTTATTAGCCTGCCTTTAGAGATTAGTCCCCTAGTTGTGTGTTTCAAAGCTTCTTCTAATAGCGAAAAAATGCATATCTGAGAGAATTTATACTATATTGTGTTTCCAATAACCATACATATATTGTTAGAATTGTGCTGTGTTTCAGAGTTGATTTTAGTAGCAAGAAGACATCTGAAAGAATTCATAGCACATTATGTTTTCTAACAACTCTACATGTACTCTCAGAGTTCAGCACATGTTAGTTGATCTTTACAGAGCTATCTTAATCACAAGGGTATGACCCTACCTTTCTTGTCATGGCTGGTGTATCTATAGATGATTCTTTACAAGTCATATCACTTTTTCCTGCAAGTTGAGTGTTCCGTCCGCTAACATATTCAGATACGTATGATTTCAAAATCCTTGTTCTTCAACCACAATGAGGTGATGCTCTAGAGGCAACATAACCTCCTTCTGCACTTTGAGTTGATCCACAGCAAGAAAAAATTAACCTCAAGGTAATTACAACCTAATTGATAATTTAATTTGTTTAGGGTGTATGGAGACCATAATTGGACAGTTATTCACTAAACCCAGTTCAACTTTTCAACCAAAATAATAAAATATGTGGAGTGGTCTGCCTTAATCAGCATGCTGTTAAACAAGTCCAGTACAGGTTGATTCATCAAAGTTCCATGATTAAAGTTTATCAGACAGAGACAAAGGTGGTTTAACACCAAGGATACAGCTGGCCTTAACTTTATATAAGATGTCTGGTATGGTCAGTATAGTGTCAAGTGTCAACACATTGAGCTCAAAAGAAGTTGATTTTTATTGTCTGAATATGTGGAAGGTAAACTAAAGATATTAAAGAGAATATATGTTTAGCTATAGTTAGTAATGTTTGCACTAGATAGATTAGAAGCACCAAATAGGAAGGGGGGGGGGAGTGGGGAAAGAGAGAGATGGCCCACATTATCAAAGGACATTTCCCTTTACAAAGGCAAAACATAAAATAGATTCCTGCAGTGAATCTAACGGATAAAGTTTATCACTATCCATCAGTCATTGTAACAAAACGAAATATTTAAGAGGGATACATAAAACCATGCTTCGTCGTACCGCCTCATACTGGATGATATAGGACATACCATACCATACAGGTCCCGTACCAGTATGCTAAACCATCCCATACCGATACAGACATACCATACTTTACTGCATACCAACACTATAGTGGAATTTCACTGGTACAAGATTCAGTGCCGAGATGGCAAACCTTGCATAAAATTGAAGCATAAGGGCAGGTACAAACATCCACAAAATTATAGAAAGATTGGAAACTCCATGAATAATTATATACCTATGGAGGAGAAGAAAATAAAGAAAAATAAACAAAATGAGTGATTGATGCTCACGTGATTTCCAGAAAGTAAACAATAAATATCTATATATGACAGTAGATGGATTTCAGCAAAAAAATTATCTACTAAAAACCTTGTTGACATATTTTAGCGGTAGATGAACTAACCAATTGAATTAAATTATTTGTGCACCTATCATGATTGCCGTTCTCCAATACGAGCCACCATCCACATAATGTACTTCTAACATAATATATACAGTGAATGCTGATACCCCTGTAAGATGGTGGTAAAACCTTCGGCAGCTCAACTCGTACTAAATCTGCATAAATTGTTTAAACTCAAGGACTGAAAATACATTTTATAAAAGGAAAACAGTTTCACATGAAATTATAGATGCCAAAATTACAATTCTTCCACAAGCCATAGAATGCTGAAAACAGTAATAAGCATAATTTCTGGAGTATAATGCCTGTAAATTATTGAACATCCAAATAACATCTCCTAATCACTCATTCAAAACCAAATTGTCTTTTTACCCATTAGTCAGGGTCAAAGAAAAATGAAAAGATTAATGAATCTCATCCTCCCTTCCGTTCTCTAAGGATACGCAATCCTATTTGACATATCCTACAGGTCCAACCTCCTACATGCCAGAATGCCCCTCTACCTCTTTCTATACTCTAGATATCTACTCAACTCTCAGTTTGATTATGGATCTACTACCCGAAATTCAATGCGTAATCTCAGCATTCAATATGTATTCTTGAATAAATTTTCAATTATTCAACCATTTCATTTTATCGAATTCAACTTTAGCCAGATTAGTTAACATCTATATGTTTCAATGCAACAACAAGATGTTATTTGTAACAAATAGTTTTGTTGGTTGGTTGCTTGGGACTGAACTTATGAATTGTATGTTAATCAAATACAAGGATACATGCAAAATGAATTTGATGTCTGACTCCAATATTATTTTTCAATCAACTTGAGCTTTAGATAGAAGTGATTGAACAAATAAGAAAGGAGTTAAACAGTTTATTGACACATTACTTGTTAAACAACTCCGTCAAGCCATCATCCCAAGAACTTCCTCCTTTGTGCCTTGATATGACATTAATTATGAATATATTATGGTTATGCTCTTCGTTGACATTGAAAAGTTAGCCATCGACGAACAATAAAGCCTCTCAGCACATAAGATTCAATGATGTAGATCAGTCACCAAACAACAAAACACAACAAAATCTAGCCCTGCTCAATGGTATACCACAAATAGAGCTGATAGGCCTATTTCACCAACAATATTTTTCTGATATCATGGCTTATAAGTTATATGAAAATATACTGTAACTAAAATATCAGAAGAAGGTAGGGTTTAATCAAAACATTTAGTTTTTCTAAGAGCATCTAATAAAAAATAGAAAATGGTTTCAGTTATAAAAGACAGAAGAAAATGAATGAATTGCTTTGACTCTAAATTATGCTAAACAATCTAAATCATTGTTCACCAAACCTTTAGCATATTAAAAGACAATGACCTAGAATAGATGGTAAACTTACATGTTTTGGTAGCCCCCGAAGAGACGATCACTTTCGATACTATTGTTGGTGCCATAGAGTCCAGAAACAATTGCTCGCCTGAATTTCAACAAGGACGGATGGTGAAATGTGAAACACATTTCAGTATGTTGGGTCAAGCAAATGGTATCAAGTGAAGGGAATTAGAATATTAAAGTAATTATATTTCCAGTTACAGCTAATAAAGTTAATGCAGAAAACATAAAACTAAGTGTCACAAAATGTAAATTGAAAGCCCCCACCAACTAGTCTTATATTACATTTCAGGAGTTCCTCTTGTTAAACCTAATCCAAATATCTATTCCTGTATCTATTAAATCAACAATCAATAGATCAATTTCAAATTCTTCCTAACAATTTTTATCCATATTAAATGGAATAAATTAGTGGAACAGATTATATTAAAAAATCCATGAAATATAACAAGATGGAAAAATGCAAAAATTAAATTAATTATGATTTTAAAAAAAATTAAATACGTCAAGCATGTCAACAAGAAGGCACAATTAAAGCATTTAGAAAATGTTTTCATAAATTTATCACTATAGTTCACAAATTATGTGATGTTGAAAACAAAAGTAACAATAATTTAGAAGATATATTATACAACTGGAAAAGCTCTTGATTAGAATCCAAGAATGATTTGACTTTTGAGTACTGAAAAACATGTAATAATGATTCCTTCCTCCAGTGCACTTATGCTCCCCCTTCTGCTATCTTTTCATGCCTATTGAAGAAGTTCTCATGCATTCACATGACCAGTCCATCTCAATCATTTCTCCATTTATTTTTGACGTTCAACTTCTAAAACTTGTCCAAAGATACTTTAATTGAACTTTTCCTTAGCAATTTTACCAACTTTTTTCTAAAACTTATGCTCCCACTTAGCAATTTTTTTCTAACAATCTTATACTTCCCAAACTAATCTATTATGATATTTCCATTTGCCTCTCCTACTTGACAAGCGCATAACATTCTGCAAGCACATATTCAAAATCATCCACCTTGCTTTAGTTATATATCAGAAATGTCTTCATCCACTTCTTTATTGTTCCATGTGACAAAAATAATAACTTTGAATATGCTTTGGCCCATCAAGTTGAACATCTATTGAAGGTTTTTCCCTTTTCTAGCATCAATCTAATTTTGTGATGCATGAACACATTCCTATATAAGCTAAACTTGTGTCATGTAGGCATTCCACTTTTTACACAGAAACAGAACTTATATATAGTAATGAATTTATCAACCTCTTGCAACACAGTCATGTCCAAGGGAATAGCACAAGTGCGAGACTATACATATTATGCGATCACTGATGTGCAGTTTAAGCCTTACATTTGATCCATGGAGAAGAAAGCAAGGATTTGCAACATCACAGCCACCAATGCTATCAAGCATTAACCAAATAAAGAAATAAATCTTTTGACTTATGCTAATGCCAGAATAAATCTAGAAAAAGGAAATAGAAACTACCTCTCCTTTGTTTTGATCCAGGCAATGGCTTCTGTGTAGCAAACCACTGAGTATCCAATTTCTCGATACCTTTAATTTCAAATGTAAGGTTATCGACCAAGAATGAAGAGATGCCATCACTCAAATGCTCTGCCTCAGTAACTCCGTTCAAAATTTTCGGACAACAAATCTCTATGGCTGCAGTAACTGAATCACCAGGCCTGTATATCTCTTTATCGGTTCGAAGTTTGAAGGAAAGCACAAAATTGTGGTTGGCAGCGGAGTCAACCTTCTTGTCATCAAACCAACCAACACTTCTAAAGAAGGAGAACCCCTGAGGTAGTTTCAACGACATCTCCTTGACACTGAATGCCCATTCAAGTGGGTTACTTTCTCTTCATTAAGTAGTGCATCATAGAGAATTATTATCTTCTCTAAGTCGTCCACAGCAGGGTACTTCATCCATCATCGTCAGTATCACATTATTCCATCTAAAAGATTTGTGAGTTAGCAAGAAGAAAAATTACGCCCACCACTTGAAGATATCCTGCATGTATATAACTTACCGTTACCAGATGGCCCACATGGCGATTGGAGAAACAAAAGAACTCAATCAGATGCAATTATACAGACAGAAGCAGAATAAGATTAGTTTTTTTTTAATATTTTTTTTATTTTTTTAAATTTTTATTATAACAAACAAATGCCAAAAAGAACTGAATCAAATCTAACTATTTAATCTTTTCGGCAATATAATCCACAAAAACTACAATGGGGAGCATCGAAATTAGATTTGTAGCGACGCAGACGGGGCGGAGCACTTGACAGGGAGGCATTAACATCGAAACTTCCAAGAAACATCGAAATAAAAGAATCCGTACACCACAATTACTCGTTCAAGTCGTGAAATCTACCCCTCGAAAACACGATGTGGTTCGCGAGAATGGCGCTTGATCTAGGATTTCGCACAACAATAGCACACGGTAATTACCTCAACAACCGGAGAACAGAGATATCTTGAAACATGGCGATTGATGCGGCTCAATGCGGGTAGTTCCAGTTCCAAGAATTCAAGAACTCGAACAAGGATTAGATTTAAAGTCAAGATGGAAGGAGATCGAGATCGAGCTCGACAGGATCGGAAAGGTTGGAGAACTAAGAAATGGATTGGACCAAGGAATCGGCCTAAGATCTGAGGAGAAGCGCGACGGGGTAGAAATCGGGCGGCGAAGGGGCAGAGGAGCGCAAGAACGAAAAGGAGTAAAAGAGAAGCGATTAGGTTACCGTCGGCTTCTTGCGCTCTGCTCCGCCTCCTGGATCTTTTCTTCTTCCTCCTCTCTTTCTCTGAAAGTTTGAGGTCGGGCGGTCGGCCAGCCGGCTTGGATCCGACGGTGCGCCGCTGGTGCACGATTACCTCCCGTTGATGCTCTTTTGATATGCGGATGGTATCGGTTACGGTCACCGTTCGGTGAGAACACTGTTTCCCTGCCGACATTATATAGTATCCGTGCTCGCATCGGATGATATCATGGACGGCTGTGATAGACTGATCGAACGTGATCGATTTATTTATTTATTTATTTTAATTCAACTCTAATAGAAAGAACTACATGCTCCGTCTGTTTCATTGTGAAAGATACGATACATGCGATGGAAACTTCATTTAATTTCCAGCGATCAGTGAAAGGTAGGGGCAGAGGTTTGGGTCGGGAGGCCTGGTATATCTCCCAAACTCAGTCGTCAATGGCTAAGGAATGTCTGACTGCTGATCCAACTAGTTAATCAATTGGTCTTACATAGAAGATAAAAGAAAAGAATAGGAGTAAAAATAAATATTTTTTCTTGTTTGAAATTTTTTTCATGAAAAAAAAAAATGAAGGAAAAATAAATTATCTAAAACTATAATCTTTTCCTCCTCTAAATCAAACAGATTTAGAGAAAAAAAAAAATGAATCTTTTATAATTCACATCTTATCCCTCAAGAACTAAATTAATATTATATTTGAATCCTAGAATTTATTAGAATGGGAAAGCTTTCTTATTTAGTTGCTTCAAGCAAGAATAGAAAAAAAAAATCAAGAAAAATCAAAGAAAAATAAAAAAAAAAATTGAAAGATAAGATTTTTTTTATAAATTATTTTTTTTAAAAAAATTATTGTTATAGTCATGTTCAAGAATATAAGAGTAAAAAGAAAATATAATATTAATTATTTTTCTTTCTTTCTTATTTTCAAATAAGCAGGAAAGATTTTATTTTATTTTCTTTCTTTAAACTTTCAAACAAGAGAAGAGAAATATATTTTCTTTCTTTCTTTTTTTTTTTTTATTAATATTTTTTTTTTCTTTCTTCCCCGAGCTCCCAAACAAGATGTTGGGATGGACAATTTTTACCTCTTGTTGTGCTTTTCTTTAGAAAAATAATATAATGAAAGAATTAAATATCAAAAACTATAGGAAATGGAAGATTGAAAGTTGTGATTCCTAAAAATTTTGTAGTTTTGAGATTTTGGTGGCCAAACCGATTGATTTCTTGGCTAGCATGATGAGAATAGTTTTTTTTTTAAAAAAAATTGCAGTGCAAACAAATAAATAATATTACAATAAATGGAGGGAGAAGAATCTCCATAAGAACATAGCAAATAGATGGTAAAATACTTAAAAAATGTAAAAGTATAACCCTAGAAGGCACCCTACCGTCCTGTCGGGGCCAAAACATTGGAAAGATGATAAATTTGACGAGAAGATCCAACTCTTGTCCATAATTTTCAATAGGAGTAGCCCTGACCGTGCCATGCAGCTGAACAATGTAAAATATGATAGATATTTGAGCCAATCCATCTGCACTTGTTCCGACATTCTTCTAAACATCATCTCAACATTTTTCTCGACTAAAATGTGTCGCCGAGTTTCTTGCAATTTATTTCCTGTATCATGGAAGTTGGTGTGTTGTATATGTTCTCTCTGTGCGGCCTTGTCAGAATGTCAAGTTCCCATGGTCATGGGTTGGATTTTGGCTTGCTTAGTTCACAGGGTCGCTTGGGGATTTAAGTCTTTTGGATATATGTATGCCTATTGCCTAAGGAATCATACTTACTGAGTTGCTTTTTCTTTTTACTTCTTGGAGTACTGAAGTTGGAATTTCGTACTACTTTTTTCCAAATCTACTCTTAAAATGTTCCTTTTGATTCCAAGCTGGCTTTTGTCCTGAGGAAGGAAAGCACTTGGTTGAGAGGGACTCCAGAAATTCCCAGGTTTCTTCATGGACACCAATTCTCATTGATGTAATTGCATTGTTTTTGCTCTCACAATCTTCATGTATTTCTAGTTTTTTTCATTGTTAGATGGTCTTCCATGCAGGACACCAGCGCAGGAGCAGATTTGGAAGAGAACAAGGGGAGAGAAAGCCTCTCTGAAAATTTGAGAAAGTGCATAGGGGAAGCATCTATCTTTGTATTCTGCGAATTGCAAAAGATCACATTTTTGTTTGAGATCGACTTTCTTAAGAAAAATACATAAAACATGCTTAAAATATCTAGATAATAAAGAGCACAAGTAAAATTAAACAAAGTTTGGCCCTCAAAATTTACCATAGACATGGAAAATGACGGGCTAAAGAGGGTGGTGGAAGAATTGGAAAGCATGCTCCAGAAAATGAGAGAGATGTTGAAATGGCTCGAAGCAAGGTAGAATATTAAGTTAATAGCATCTCAAATAAAAGCATCATTTGCTATGTGATGTATTGCAAGGTCTATGCTCCAAGTTTTAAGAACCATGCTGGCAGAAAAGTTGGCTTTCTAACAACACTCCATTGAATTGAAACTCTGTTGTAGCAGCTCCTTTAACAAAGTCCTGAATTCCTTCAGTTCTTTTGTTCATCATACTGCTCCAACATCACCCGATCTTTGTCGAAAAAATAAAGTAAATAGCAAGTGGGCTTATATTTGCGTACCAGTTTTACCCAGATAAGATTAGAGGTAGGTTTGTATTGATCGACCCAGAGGTAGGCCTAATGCAAAAACAGGCAAATACATATGCAACATGTGATGCATACATGTCACACAAATATATATCACTGAAGAAAATAATTGGACGATTACTATATTTTTTTCCTCATAGAGATCATTAGGATTTTGCATCTCGTTGGCGCTACCTTATAACTGAAGAGGGAGGATGATGGGCAATATTTTCCCATGCTTGAAGACTTGGAGTTGGACCTGGGCAACCAATAAGTATAAATTGATTCGGAACATGACCACCCCACCCCCACACAAGAGGGAAAGAGAGTTTCAGGTGAAACGTTTTCTGATAAAAGTTCAGGGGTGTTAAGAATAATATTTGCGGTCAGATATTTAGAGCTTCATCTTATCTGCCTGTTCTAGTTATTTTGGTATTCTATTCTTTATCGTTTTTAAAATTAGGAACTCTAATATTTCCAGCTGGAATGTATTTTTCTGCTTTTGAATAATATTATAGTCCTATTCATTTTAATGCAGGGTATGGAGCTACTTGATCCGTATGCAGATTGGAGACGGACATTTTTTCTGCTTTTGAAACCAAAGGGTATTCGAGAAAACCAATGATGGAGGATGGCAAAGATGTAACACATCTTCTCAATCATATCCATGACTCCTTGTCCCGATGATTGCCAAAAGAATAATTATTCTGTCAACATTTTCACATCAAAATTTTGTCTCTTCTTCTTATAATTTATCAAAATTCTCATTAAGTAGATCCCTCGCCACCATTATGATTTGGATATTAAAATCTGGTTGCTTAGAGCACGAATAGAAGCAAAACTCTAGCGCTGGGAAAATATGTTCATGAGAAAAGAAGTATAAGCTAATATTGGTTTCTGTGGTGGCAAGAGATAATACTCAATTCTGCATTTTTTTTTTTTTTTTCAAGACAAACTACAATTTGGTTTTATGCATCTATAGGTCAAATGATTATCTAAATATTTGGAAGATATTGCAAAAATAGATACTATGGGCTGGCCATTTTTCATAACGACCTACTGCCCCCGGGAAGCTGATGCAAGGTTGATTGCATCCCTTTCGAAAGCTTCTATTAGATAATTTTATGTTTATGAACAGATAATTAGCAAATTTATTCAATGATTTAACCACAGCTATTATTTTGTTCATGCAGTGCAGATTTTTTTGCGAGTTTTGTAACAAAGTACATGGAATGTATAAATTTGGGAAAAGTCGTTTCCCTTCTCACTGGTGGATATGAAATTCTATCGGGGACTAATTGCTTCGGATATTCTCCAAGCTGAAGTTCAATAGCAACAACGGATTTATGATAAGCAATTTTTCGACAGATTATGTAACAAGTAGATGTTATAATTGCAATCATATAAATTTTTAGATAGCTGATATAAAATTTTGAACGGTATGTTTATGATGCTATTTTAAAATAATATTATGAATGGTAAGTTTATGATCAAATAGATTTTTGGACAGATTAATGTAATTTTATGAATCCCAAGCACGGTAGATTGGTTTTCTTTTAACATGTATTAAAAATCTATTATTAAACAAGTCTTTTAGTTTCTTGTGACATGCCCTTGGACATATATTGAGCATTTTAAGTATCAAACAAGTGATAGTTTATAGAATTTGTTTGCCATGCATTGCTCGATGCATATGGTTCTAGTAGTAGTGCACAGAAACCTAATCTCAACTCAAGCCGATACCAGCACACATGGGGTGCACAAAGAGCAGTGCACATAGAAAGAGCAGTATTAATATAAATGGCAGACTTCAATATAATGTAGGCAGTCCACCATTCCGCTTATAAACTTTTTGCTTTGATGTGGCTGGAAGAGGCTTTCAATCATCTCTCTGCCCTTGAGAATCTTGAATCATCATCATCATCATTATTGATCAGGTCTTGAATCATTATCTGACTCACTTTGCAATGTGTCTTTTCTTCTTAAGAGTACCTGATGTAATCAACTTGTTCTAATGAAATCTTATGCAGGACATCATCACGAACATTTTGTAATGGTAATATATACCAACTTGCTCTATGAGTCAACATTTCTTGCCGATTGCTTTCAATGCATCCATCATGCCTCTAACCAATGATATTACGTGTATTGGTTCCATCCCTTTGTGCACCATCTTTGACACAACGTATATTGAGATAAAATTTGTTTGCACTGGAATAAATCTGTGCACTGAGTTTATAACAGGATTAGGACTGATCGTGTGCTTTGCCATTGGCATTGTATTCACTAAGATACGATATTTGCAAACCATAATAGGCATTGTAGTGCGGTGCCGTGTCTAGTTTCATGATTTACATGTATGTTGGCCGAAGGTGGAGTGCTTCAAGATCTATGTTGAAGGATACTTGATAACGGATGGAGAACTTTAAGATTTATGCAAATGGATGGATGATGGAGGATGAAGTACTTTAAAATTTGTGCAAGTAGATGAATGATAGAGGACAAAGTATTTTAAGTATTACATGAACAGATGGATGATGAATGGTGAAAGATTTTTAAATTTGTATAGATGACTGGATAATAGAAGATCGAGTGCTTTGAGATTTGTGCTAATGAATTGATCATAAACAAAGTACTTTATGACATCCGCAAGAAAATGCATAACAAATGAAGCATTCTGAGGTCTACATAAGTGGATGTATGACAAATAGCTGGGTTCATTGAGATCTGTGCATGCAGATGGATGATTATGGCTGGAGCACCTTAAGATCTATGCTAGCAAATGAATGATAAATGATGGAATACTTTAAGATCCATACAAATAGAAAAAAGACAAAAGATGGAACCTTTGAGATAAGATAGAGTGTTTTGAGATCTATGTGGATGGATGGATGATAGAGAATAATACCAAGATACTTGCACAAATAATTGAGATCCATGGTTGAATGATGGAGGACTAACCACTTTGAAATTTCTACAAGCGAATGGATGATTAGGGACGAAGCACTTCAAAAGTCATATAATTTATGAATGATAGAGAATAAAATGTTTTAAGATATATGTAGATAGACGGATGATAATAGATTGAATAGCTTGAGTTCCGTGCATATGGATGAGATCTATGCAAAAGGTTGGATGATGGAAGATCGACTAATTTGAGATTTGTACAAGAATTAGATAACAATAGATCAAACACTTCGAAATTCGTAAAAGTAGAGGTGTGAGAAAATTAACCAAACCACAAAACTAATCCAAATCATTAATTTGGGTTCGATTTGGATCGGTCGTTGCCCAAATATAGCAACCTAAGAGCAGAAAGACTTAGATTTTTAAAAAAATTTTACAATCTTAAAATAAATATATGCTCAATTAAAATAAACTAAATAATTATATAATTGATGCAATAAATATGAGCAGCAAAATAAGTGATAAATCGATGCGCATGATAAGAATTAAATATAAATAATAAAAAATAATAATTTATAATAATTCAATGTCAAATCCAATCCTTACGTTCACTTTTCAAACTTCTTACTCTAAAATTCTACAATAATCAATAGGAAGTAGCATACTTCAGTAAACCAAATATAAATTTCAATTGAATCCAAATCTTTGGAGTTGTTATATAAAAACTTACATGCAACAACAGTAGGCAAAGGTGAACAAGAGTGTAAAGCCATCTACTTGGCCAGCCAGACTAAAAAGGGAAAGAAGAGTTATCCTAAAACAGAATGCGATAACTGCTGGATGACCTGAAGCTTATATTTTTCTTCTCATAGAGCCTTAAAAGTGTCCAGGAAGCATTCTAACAAACACATCAAGGGCTGCTATTTCTGATATTTTAGTGAACATACCTAAGTAAATTAATCCATTATACTTTGAATCGGATTCTTAAAAAATAGGTCGAACTCTAACAAGCACAAAGTCACAAACATCAAACAACGACAAATCAAGATAACAAGCACATAAAACCAAAAAGTTTCATATGTTACTGCCCACAAAGAATAATGACACGAGAAAATATTGACCTTTGAATCGAATACCTCTTAAATCTGATTGCAGCCCTACAAAATGCTTCTAAGACAGAGTTATCAAAGAAACACGATTCACCCATCACTTTTACCAAAAAAGTTGAAAATTCTTAATCATGCAAGCTTGAAAGCAAGAAAAAATTGGGAGGAGGTCAACGGTGAAGGAGAAGAGGAATGAAAACCTCCCTTAGGTCAACCACCAGAAACGATTCTACACCATTGTTCAACTAGAGCAATTGAAATATTTCAATTAAATCCAAGTGAATATTCAGTTTACCAACATTAACCCAAGGACCAGGATATTTTCCTCAAAACGTAACGACCATTCTGTAATATTATTGAAAAAAAGAGGAACTGATGCAGAGAAGTATAAGGCTGTTCATGCAAAACGCCCAAATCAGATTTAGAATATACAGAACCATAACCGGCGGACGCAAGCCATACCCGCAAAACAGACAGAAAAGAAAATGAAGTACAACAAGATGGTCGAACATGAATGAAGCCTCTAGAAGCACAAATAACGAAAACTTGCACACCCAACACACCGGAGAACGGGACCATATTCCCATCAAGAGCAGAGTCACATTAACATCCATTCATACACAAGTAACACCACCAAACTATCAATACTTAAGAATGACACAGAATACCAAGTTTTATAGATAGATGTTCCAAGCCTTTTCACTGTTCCTACCACCAATAGCTTACTGATACTCAAAAGGGATCTAAAACACGGTCATCGCGGTGCCACAGTAAATTGAGACCTAAAATGTCTAAAATAGTCATTCCACACATAAATTTCATCCGCTACTACAAAAGCTTCTAAATCCAGTACCCGCAAAGTAAAAGAAAAAGAGGCGAACCTATCAGAAACCACTCAACACAGCAGCGCCTCATGCAGAGGTTTTACGCAGCTCGCTTGCCCCATGGGCGAAGTGGCACCGCTCACCGAAAGTGCATGAACCCTTGGCAAAGTTCTCACACAACTTGGTCTTATAGTTGTTACCGGGGCCACCTGGTGCTGCCCCTACTGGAGTCTTCACCGGCAGGGGGGTGTTAGAGCTAATATTGACGATCAATTCTCTTACCATACCACTAGCATGTTTGATCTGGTCAAAAGTACCCTCTAGCTCAATGTTCCTCAAGTTGGGGTCTGACTCATGGTCTCGAATGGCCAGCCTGACCCCTGTGATACGGCAAATCTGCTTGGTATTCACACCACCCTTCCCGATGATGGCACCTGCAAGGGAAGCATCGACACTGATCTTGGCAGTGGCTGAGGCACCAAAGCTTGCAGTGGCCGGCAAGCCAGTTGGTGGGGGAGGTTCAAGGCGGCCTGCCAATCTTCCTCCCATAGGAGGTGCAATAGGGCCATCATGGGATGCTGGGATGGGTCTGCCAAGCTCTCTTTCCCCATGGGCAAAGTGGCATTTCTCCCCAAATCGGCACCCCTCTGCGGTGTTGTATTTATTGCACATCTTGGTCTTGACAGCAGGTCCAGGTGGGCCATCGGGAATGGCAGGAGGCAGCATAGGGTTTCTTGTCGGAGGGACCGCTGGGTTGCCTAGATTGGTCATCTGTGCCACTGCCTGGATGCCACCAGGAACGTAGTGCAGGAAATGACAACCCTCACCAAATGGGCAACCAGCAGTGCTGCATCATAAAAATGTTACTCAACTATCAGTTTTAAAACTCTGCTGGCGGACACAACAAAAGTAATAACCCATAACCCATTAGCATATCCAACCATCAACATATGCTCATACTAAGCCTGATACAGGGAACATCTCCCCCTCCTAAGGGAAGAGAGCTTGCTTCCCTACCCAACATGAAGAATAAAAAGAAACTAAAGCCATGTATAAATGCATGCAGTAATCAATGGTGAATGCAGAACTAATGTGAAAAGGAGGAAAAAAACGGAGAACGAACCTTTACTCAAAGATTCAGCATAAAATAAATTACCTCTTACATTGGGGCTTGTGTGTGTGTGTGTGTGTGTTTTGGTGGTTCTTTTTTTTTCCTTTTCCCGCAGGGGGGAAGAACCTCACATCAAAAATCTTTGGTGTCCCGTCACTACCCTATATAATCCTCAGTACAAGAAGATTTATTTCTTTTTTTTTAAAAAAAAAGAAAAAGAAAAAGAGAAATATGAATCTTGTTTGCACATTGAAAACACTTTCTAGTACAAGTAATATCCATAAAACCTCAGGTTTAATGCAGCCACTAAATCATGAAATCTTTATAAAAGAAACTCTCCATGACTGATTATAGAGATTTTCTTTCTTGCATAATTGCATTGGAGATCAGTAATTATGACGGGAATTTACAAGATTAATCATCAGTAGAGCACTTTGCAAAATATCCCATAAGTTCAGCCATTTCAACATAAGGTCTTTCCAAATTGACAATGTTGCTTTCGTTCACCAATATTATTAATAATATCAATCATGCCCCCAGACACGAGCACAAACATAATTCAATCTGTCAAATACAACATTCTATTAATCACTGTACTTCGGAACAAATTATGATTTTTTTCTTCAAATTAAACACCTAAGCTTCACTTAAGGATTTGTGCAGAAACACCTATGAGTCTTGCACAGCATACCAACAACAAGAGAACAATGTAGAGCGATTGGCTACACAAAGGATCCAAGTGAACTTTTCTATAGTGCTATTTTAATTATAAACACCAGGGAGCAGAGGAATTACATGTATAGAAAGAAACAGATTTCCATATTTTAGAGCATATATGATATTGTCTGTAAGAATTACTATTCCTTTTGGAAGACATGGTAATTCATGCTGTATTGCAAAATATAAAATTGAACCACACGATACACGTAAGACTCCTTATTTCATTCAAGGGATTGAACAATCCCAAACTTTCTCAACCCCTAAGTTTCTCGTCCATCTTTATTTGCTTGAAAAAACAAAATGCCAGTTCATACCAGTTGACAGATAATGCTGCTTTAGCAAAGTAAAACAATGCGTTTATGACACATCTATCAACAATCACAACATTCTTTAGCATGGCTAAGAATAGCATATTAGCTAAGATGAGTCAAAATACAATAGAGTACTCAAAACATGGCCATTTACCAGGAAGATCAATTAACAGTAGCTGAATGCAGAAAATATAAATTTACCAAGCCAATCAAAGCATGCTACTCCCGTACCATCTAAGCATGTGGATCACAATCCATCAAATTAAGTTATCATGTTCCATTACGAATCTTCCCAATCTTTAAGTTTATTATATTTATCGTCATTTGGCTAAACCATTACAAGTTAGTTCATATTAGTAGCCAGGTTCCATTACTTCATAAAGAGCATTACATATGTATAGGATATCATGATTCTGCATGTGCTGAGATGTTTGATATTTTTGGTGATTAAAGCATGAGAGCAATTTAAAGTAGACACATGCAATGAATACAGAATTTTCAAACTAATCTTAGCATACTAATTGTTTAACTTGTCAGTTACACATAATGTGATGGCCGCAAACAGAATGATACCCAGGGAGTTATAGCAAAGAAGATGAGAGAAAAAGATTATGAGCTTTTATGATCAGAGTGAACAGCTGCCTCCCAACACATTCTGACAACTACTGAGTGCTGCTAGCATTCTATAGGTAAAGAATTTTTTAATACATATTCAACACAAGAAACCTTTGGGTGCCACTCACACAAGACCAGACTCAAACTAGCTGTAAGACAAGTATAAAGTTGGGAACAGAATCCATGACCATGGGTCCAGACTTCTCATCAACACCATGCACAGATCAAATAATGCTGCATCATATTTCAATAATACTTGAGCACCTTTAGTTGGATCAAATTCATCACAATTAGCAAAACATATAATCATATTCCAGCACTTGTATGGGAAGCACTTCCCGTTAAATTTTATCAAAATATTTCTGAAGATATCACCAACTTTACTCTGATTGTAAATGGATCAATTCCACCAAAACAAACCAGTGAAGTCCTTAACATCACAATTTTCTAGGTATCTACATTCAATGCTATAAATTTTACTGGCATGTCATGCAAAAATCTCACCTCAAATTTTCATCCCCAATCAGTTTAAAATATGAACATTAAACTCACTTCTCATTGTTCAATACTCATCCTCAGAAGAATCTTTCTTTGAGAACCATCAACAGAATTTTTATTTCTAGATAAAGCATCCTTATTCATATCACCTGCTTTTGTACAACTCAATAAGTTCAAAATAATTTATCCCTGTTGCTTTTTTTTATATTTCTACTCTTTCAACCAAGCATAATTTTGAAGTTAATTTGTTTAAATTTTTTATTGATTTTAGCCAAGTTTCTTGTCAGAATATTTTTAAGTCTTAACCATAAACTATATTAATATCACCTGAGATCAGGAAAGAGATTTACAAAATAATTGGATGTTCGTGTTACAAAGCAATACTAAATTTTCAACAAAGGCCATATAACAACAAATCCAACCATCAGTTATTTAGTAAAAGTCAACATGACTAGCAAAAATAAATGGGCAAATTAAGAATAATATACATATATATTAGAAAAAAAACAACTATAACTAATCTGAAAAATGGATGGAATGATGCTATAAATATAGCCATTATTTAACATATTCATTTCATATTGCAATTGCCATGAAGTTGCATATAGCTTGGGCAATTTTGATAGCCAAAAGAAGTGTTGTGGCTTCCCAATTTACCCTGTTCAATGTTGTTAACTTGATTAGAGCACATGAACCTGTATCACAATCTTCAATGCCTGATTCATTAGCATTAAAACCACTACTTTGGGGAAAACATCTTTTTTGCAATTAGATATAAAATTGCAGAAAAAATAAAGGTTGCTATTATGATGTTGATTTTAGATAAGTTAAGATTAGAACCTGAAAAACTTGGTGCAAGGCTTCGATTTGCTTCCTAGACCAGGTTGGAACGACTCCATTTCTGTTACATGACATTAATTATGTGTTCTCAGTTACGATCCTGTTAATTTACTAATCTTCATTGTTCAAGTACATATTAAGAATATTAAAACCATTTCAATAAAAGTGAAGATTAACAAAACACCCAGTAAATCTTTTCATAAAAAGGTGCAATTACAACTAGCTTCTAACAAAACAAGTAATGGTCCATGAAAGTATGATTACACTTTAAAGCAACATATCATGATGGCTCCAGCATCTTCACTAAGAACAAGATCACAACTCAACCCATTCTATCGCATATAATTTTCCCAGAATACACTAAGTTTAGAAACAAATATATTAAGAAAGCATCATAAAAGCAGTGTGCTTTGTAGACTATTGCACTGGTAAAGAAAGCTGATTAAACATCACAGGACACTGAGAAGACCCTCAAGAATTGCAAAACCCTACTTACCGGACATACTAAGTAGACATAAAACAATATAAATATTGTCATTTTGAGACGGTTCAAATAAAAACATGTGCAGAATAAATCTTTTCATTGATTTTTTTTTTTCAAATTACCAGAGGAAAAAATAGAAACTCACTAGAAAACATCATTTTAACCATTTATAAGTTCATCCAAGTTTCTCTTTGTGAGACCTCTGACAATCGTCATCAGTTTTTGCAAGATCAAATGAACTAATAAAAGGCCCAAAAAGTACAGCTAAAGCAGATAATTCATTAGTAAAACCAATACCCATACTAAAAAGACAACTTTTTGCCAAAGATGGCAGCTCAACTCAAACAAGCATTCTTCCGTCAATAACCAATCATCATGTTTATCATGTTTTTGATGTAGTAAAGATCCTAAACAATAAATTTTATTTTAAAAAACAATCGTCATCCCTCTATGAAAATTAATGATTCCTCTGTTAGACCGTCATCATGATACTGGTTCTAGATCAAACAACCAGATTACAAAATATTTTAAACTCCAAGACACAATATAACGCAATCGATATCAGGCCAAATACGACCAAGAACCCTAGAAAACCCGCTCTCTCAATAATCTGCCACGAGACCGTTCGTATGAACCAGAAATATAACAAATCAAGAAACGCCGTTCCAACTAATCGATGGAACTAGCAAATCAATCAAACCTAAAATCTTCCCGAGATGAAACAACCAGATGGCCAATACGAACAAAGAAGAAAGATCTCTACATGATCTCGTACTCCTAGATCTAACGACGAGCCAAAAAGAACCGAATCTTGAACCCTAAAAATTCTGGCCGATTCGACCAAGCTACCTCCAGATCCCTCGCGGTTCCAATAGAAGAGTCACGATCCAAGAGACGATCAACGAAGAAGGGAGGAACAAACTCCCTAACTCCTACTTACCCCTTAGTCGCTTCTGTCCAGCTGCGCCTCCGTTGGCGGCCTCCGGCCTCATCCTCTTGCGAGCTGTTTCCATGAAAACCAAGGGATCGGGACCGCCTAAAAGCGCAAGCACGCGGAAAGAAATCAGCAAGATCCAAGCAAGGAGATCGGGGGGAGAGGAGTGAGGACTGTACAAGAACCCTAGCTAGGGTTTGCGGCAGAGAAAACGGCACAGCCAAGCCTCAAAATAAGAGGGGGAAATAAGCCGGGAGACGGAGGTATTTATAGGAAGGACGTCAAGGATCGGACTTAAATTTGGTTCATTGCGGGGGTGCTTGGGGTCCGCGCGGCAAAAGTTGGGGAAAGCGTCGAGGAGCTCGGGGGTTTAAAAGGGACACGGGAGATTATGAAATAACGAAAATGCCCTCTAACGATGGGGTGAGCAACGGTGGCAAATTTATTCGAGCGGAATAGAATGAAATTTATTTAATTTAATTAAAATTTAGAATAGATATAAATTTTTTAAAAAATAGTCAAAATGAGTTCAATTGAATTTAATTTAATATAATTTTAATATATATTTTTTATTTAAAATTATAATAATTTTATATTATTTATATATATTTAATTTAATTAATTTTTTTTATATATTTGATCTAATTCAATCCGCAGGTTTATTAAATCCGATCCGATCCTATTTAAAATGGGTATGAGTCGAATATAGATATAAAATTTTTACTTACGAAATGAATATGAATATAGACTAATCCGATATATATATATATATATATATATTCTAGTGATGGTGTGCCGGCATGAAAAGCTTTATGTAGGTGTGAGTTCTAGTTGGCTAGTTTTGCGGGTCCTTGTAGGCTAACCTACTTAAGGCCATTGTGAAGTTTTGGGCCAAATTAGAATTGATGGTGTTCGACTGTTACAAAGACAAGCGTCAATTGGTTACTTGCGTTGGACTTGAATTAATCTCCATTCAATATCTTAGGGATGGTGAGATTGTTTGAACAAGGCAAGAAGATCGTTGAACTATTTGTTGTCTCAGCATTAGGGATGGGATGGTGAGATTATTTGTGCCACGCATCACAGAACATTTGTTAGGTTGCAATCAAAGAGGCTTGCAAAAATGGTAATGCTGCTTAGTCTAACTTTGATATCCAAAGAATTCTTTTTATGGAGGCCTTGTGTTTGCCAAACAGTTGTTTGTATAAAATACTAATTCCCTTGTGCCCTGTGGCATGCCAGCTATGCACAAAATTTTCGGCAAGGGTTTGGACCTCATAGCATCAGTGATCAGCCAAAGGCGTGACTTGAAGCATAGTTGAGCTGTAATGGGCTAAAAGAATTAACATGTTGAAAACTTGAAAGGATCAAACATAGCCTTTTTGAGTAATGGAGCGCGAATGGAGTGAAATTTCTTCTAGATTTGTCAATTTGATGGCCCATTTGCACGCAGTCCATGTCAACCCAAGTCTCTATAGATCCTTTTCCCTTTTTACTGACTAGCGGAGGATGCTAGCCTGATAACATCAAGCTAAGATCTTAACTCATATTGGTTGTAGACTAGCTTAGGTAGGCCAAACAAGTCAGATTCCTACAGAATATTCATATAAATCAGAGGGTGGGGATTATAGATTATCTTAGAGCCCTGCCCCTGCTCGGCCTAAAAGGGCATCGGGTTGTGATTGGTACAAGTGCAACAACGTTGACCAAATCTTCTTCAAACCACCAACCAATATTAAAGAAGTATGAAGACCGTTTAGCTCTCAAAATATTAGAAGGTAAAAAGAACCTGTCAATCAAGCAGACATGGATGCTATGTTGGATGCCAAGTCTGGGTGGGGAACGAAGAGGATATTTGGTTAGTGCTTTGGCATTCATGGAAAGCTTTGAACATAACTGCGCCTGAACCTTAAAAGCAACAAAATCTCCGCTGCCTTTGCGGTGATATTTTGAGAGAACTTTCTTGAATGGAACAATATTCAATTAAACATTTAGTATTCGATTTCTTAAAGGCGGTACGAAAATTTCACGCTTCCTTCTGGACTCTTTTTTGTTTTTTTTTTCCTTGTCCGTGGACGGACCTTTTCCAATTTCTTCATATTTTCGGAAAAGCATGACCAATCTCTGAAAATGTGTTCCCCGGTGTGTGCCTGAAAACACGCGAGAAGTGTACGATGGCAATGGTCAGCAATCGCATGACTGGAGATTGGCAGGTAAAAGTGAGAACCCGGAAAAGCAAAGTTTAAGACAAATCCGCGGCCACGAGGAGGCTTGCAGGCCTCAACTATGATAAGAAGCTTAGAACGTATCGATGATGAGGCCGTGCAAGTAGGTACGTCAAACCTCACTCCTACAATCAATTGAAGTGGCCTTCCGTGAGAAGGAGATGGATGATTAGTACAAGCTGTGGGCGAAGCAAAGCTACAAACTTACGGTCTTATTTCCAGGATGATTGGTCAAATTTTAAAAAAAATAATTTATTTTTGAGTAATAATAAAAATAATTTATTTATTATAAAAAAAATAAAAATAAAAAAGTAATTTTTAAGATATAAATATTTTTGCTTAAATTATTATTTATCATACTTATTCTTATTTATTTTTATCTAATTCTTTCATTATTCTCATACTGCTTAATTATTTTATTATTTTTTATATTTTAATTAAATAAAAATAAAAATTTAATTAAAATTAATTATGATAAATATTTAAAATTATTTATCTATTTAAATAATATTAATTATAAAATAAATCTATACATATTTTTTTTATAATTTAATAGTCAAAACTATTTTTTTTTGAAAAAATTATCAAGTACAAACTACTTCTTAAATATTAATAAAAGCACTAATTAAATGATTTTATCAAATATAAACTATTTTTCTCTCATAATATTTTTTCTAAAATTTTATTTAAAAAATAATTATTTTAAAATAAATTAATTTTTATAGTTTAGCTTTCTTTGTCTTTTTGAATTTCACATTTTTTGGCACCACTCGTAGATGACACTGCATGATGATTAAACCGCTCTGTCCCATGAGTAGTCTAGAAAATAATTTTTAAGCTTAGAAAATTTGAAAGAATGCGGAAAAAAAAAAAGCATGATAATCCATATTTGACAAAAATATTTCCAATAAAGCTATATATATAATCATTAACTTTATTTTAATGTCTTCAAATTTTATTCAATAAAATTTTTTTGTAAAAAAATTTAGATGAAGATGATATTATGTAAAAAATTATATGATTATAATTATCATATAAAAATTAATTAAAAATAATAATACTATTTTAATATTAAAAAAATATTTTATATTAAAAAATATATTTATAAATTTTATCATATTCTTATGTTGAATTATCTTTAATCAAATATAATAATTTTTTATAATTATTTTTATAGATAAATAATTTTTATGAATTATTAGATTATACTTCAAGGTAACAAACATTGTGTTTGAACAAGAAGAGCTTGCTATTTGATAAATGCGTCAATCAATTTTGGTTAGCTTCCTCATTCCTTGGTCGACACCGATATTGGGTGAGCAGTACATTTTCCCAAATTTTTTCGGCTTCCAAATTCCACTCCACCATGCCACAATATGGCATGCATCTGTGCACTCCATCATACTTCAAGCAACAGCTAAAAAGTAGCCTACATACGAAGATCAGATTCTACGTTTAACCGTTGAAGTCACAAAAAGCACAGTTGAAAAGCGTCGACACCGATACCAATATTTGAATGCTGCGCCCGTTCAATCCTGGCTAGATTTTCACTTATACTAGTTTTAGAAACAAGTAATAAAAGCATGGTTTCTTACCACAATAAAATAAATAAATAATTTTTTTTTAGAAAAAAAAAGAAGAAGAAGCATGGTGTGAGTGCAGTTAGATATAAATGCAAAAAAGTCGCAATACGTTCCAACAGATAGTTGGGCACAGTTTAAACACATGGTCAACGCAGTCTAAGGCATCTCGTTACTCAAAACCCACCAAAGACGGGAAAGAAGATATTTGCCTACCCCTCATTTTGGCATTAAAGAAAAAAAAAGAAGGGAAGCCTTTGGAGAACAATTTCATGGCATTCATTCGCTCTCGAATAGGATGGCTTAATTTGAACCAACATTGGTCCGCTCCAGTTAAACCAAACCAATAAACGAAAGCATGAAACTTAATGACCTTCCCAATATAAGGCACCAACAAGTGAATGTTAAACCAAATCATATCAATGAAGAAGTGAAACTTAATGGCCTTCCCAGGTAACGCACCAACAATAGACTCCAAATTATAATCCAAATAAACTATTGCAAAAACCTTTAACAAGAAACTTGTAGTTGCTCTGGCCCTCCAGGTTGCAGTGGAACAATATTCACAACCATCGCCAAAAATGGAGCATAGATTCTCAGTGCACGAAATGCACCAAGAAAATGATAATATAGACGAGATCGCATACAAAGTAACCACTTCTGAAAACGCCAAAAGAAAATGATAATAATCCTCCGTGCTGCATCCCCTTGAAAGATTACATACATTAATAAGGTTCAGCTCTAATTGGAGTCAGCTTCTCCAAATGCATTATATACAGATGGCCACAAAAAATTGAATGGGTAAAGCATGATCAGGCATGTCTCAACCAAGATACAGGTCAGAAGTATTTTCTGGTGAGTCATCAATGAGTGATTTCTCATGCAAGACCAAGCCACGGTTCCGAGTGATCCGTGTTTCAGCTGAAGCCGACTCAGAATCATCATGGACCATGGTGCCCGATGTACTCATGCCCCTCCTATGGGGCATCAACTCCTCACCAATGGTAACAGTATCCATCATCAACCGTAAATCACCATACAAAAATGATGAAGAAGCCACTAAAAAGAAAAAAAGAAAAAGGAAACTGATGACCCAATGAATATAATTAGGAACTAAAGAATTTGATTATATATCATAGCAATAGGTCAACAATGTCAAGGCATCCCACCACGAACCCACTAAATCATGACAGTGTTGTAATGGCGCAATGAATCAAATTGACCAAACAGGAATTACTGCAAAAATAACTGCAACAGCCTTTCATAGTTACGGGAATTTTGCTACTTTGAGCATTTCACAACCTGATGGCAAAGTATTCCGATTAAAAATAACAAAGACCAGAAGAGTAATAGACCGGCTGGGGTTTTGCTGTTATTGTTTTATGACAAATAGTTTTGCTTGAGAAATTCTTAAGACAAATAACATATATACAATGAATTAAACCATCAAAATACCTTATTATACTTTCATATAGAACAAAACATTTGGAATGAAATGGATAATAAAAGTGGAGATTGACACTGAATTATATGGTCTCAATGCATACCTTCCAATCCTTATAATCAGATCTGAAGACAAAATGACTGTAGGAAACATTGCCTGAGGTTGCTGCAGTTGCTGAAGGAGCATTTCTTGGAGCTAGTACACAAAATCGCACACTAACCGAACATTGGATAGAGTTCAAGAGAATAGCAAGCATTCTAAAAGAAGAAACTTACAGACTAGGTAGGTGATGCCCACTTTCGTTCATGATAATTTCAGCTCTACCATCTTTCACTAGAAATGATAGAGCAAATATGTTCTCTACGGTCTGTGCAAAAGATGTCCTGTTCAGCACCAGATTTTCAAGTCTTACACTTTTCTTCTTTCTCGAGCTATCAAACATGGTCGACATATTCCTGTCAGTATCGGCTTTTGCTTCAGCCTCAGTATCAGCAAGCTGTATGCAGTCAAAAATAAACACCATTTCAAAGGACATGGCATTTAAGGTGACATCAAAAACTGTACAGAACTGTGGTATTGGAAGAGAGACGGTCATTCAGAGGCATTTCAACTAGACTACGAATATGCTCCCTAATATGCTTGCCCGTCATGGTATTTCACTGAGTTTGATGCAGCATAGAATGATAATTTCACAGGTATTGCTTATAAAAAGAATTCAGGAACTTTTCTCTGCACTTGAACATGTGAAATAACTACAACGCTTATTGGCTATTATGAGTGATGGAAACTATCATTAACCCAGAGTATAGATGACTTCTTGAGACCCCACAGCTTGATGTGTATCAACCACGCGCATAAAAGAAAAAACAAACAGGAGAATAATAAATATAGCTTGCTGTAAGGCAGAACAGATAAAGATGATCGAAGAAACAACATTAACCAAGATCATATTAAAACCTGAATTTCAGTTTCTGACTCAGCAAAAACTGAAATAAACAGAACTAGGACAGTTAGATACCCCTCCCACACACACACACACACACATATATAAAGAAAAAGAAAAACTATAATTTGAACCACAGCTACTTCCAGAACAAAGGAACACCACAATTATCAATATCACAAGTTACGGACATGTTCCATAGAAAAAGATGAGAATATAAAAACTTTTGACTAAAACTTTATGGCGTCTAGGGAACAGATACTGACCACTTGGGGGAGAGTACTTTCAGTTGGCCTTGTCCGCTTTCTGTGTACCACAGCCTTCCAGTGCTTCATTTCCGTATTCATGGGACCAACCCTGGCATAATAAACGGCAAGATAAAAGTTGATAGAATTGCACATGTACACAGGGATTAACCTACCTATATACTGTTTCAAAGTCCAAGCCAACAGACTAAATCCACCAAAAGAGAGAGAGAGAGAGAGAGAACAAAATATTCAAAAAACAAATTACTGAATCGGCAGGGATGGAAAGACTCTTTACATAGTGCAGCATCCAGGCAGTTCCATGAAAATGTCAGAGACAGCAAGCCCAACATCCACCCAGGAAAGCATGTTGGGAGCACTATCAAAATCTGCTCCTCCACCTTGTTGCCCAAAGTTCCTTAGCATTGCAGTTACAAAATCAGAAGGGGTTACTCCTCCAATTGATTGAGACCTGACTGATGCCACCAAGGTGTTGATTATGTCTAATAAAGCCTCTGCATCAGCCACTTGTTCCCTAGGCTTCTGAACTGTGACCACAGTAAATGAACAAGAAAGAGGAGAATGAGTTACTCCAGGAGTTAGAAGAGCAGAAAACTAAATCAAATCAGAGCATCAAAGGCATATGATAGAAGGAAGAAACCAAGTAATAATGATTCTTGATTTCATCTCAAGCACAACAATAATGAAGTGTAACAGCTAAGAGCAAACAACAATCACCTTGTTCCCTGAACTCTTGACAACATTTTAATTGATTAAACTTCAAATAACATAGAATAGTATCATCACCTAAAATTGAATGAAAGCAACAGGAAAAAAAAAAATGCATGTCAGGTTAGGATGTTCTTTACTCAAGCTCTAATAAGAATATTTTCTACTCAATATCACAGAATAGCACCATAGAAAGACTAGCCCAAACATTGCTGCATTGTTGAGCGGGCAGGGCAAATAGCCAAACACCTGTAATTTAGTTGTGATTGCTAAATTCAGAGTCAAATCATTGCTATCGCTCTATAAAGCTTATAACTAGGGTCACCGAAATCACTCAGTAATAACAATATGAAATGTCCATAAACCACCAGTGCGGTCTAGACAAGCCTAAAATCAATTGCTAAACTGTTGGCAGTACCTACAAATAAGCAGCCGTACCCAGCATTTGCTCCACATATTCTCAGTGGTCATCAAAAAAGTGCAGCTACAGAGCATAGCAATGAAAATGACTGTTGATTTAATTGACAACAACAAGAACAGTGCACCAAAATAATAGCAAAGCATATATTAAAATAGTAATGGTCGAGAAAACAAAAGAAAGGAAGGTCAAATTGCTTCTCAGCTCTCATACAGGCAGGGTCATTTGTAGACATGCTGCAAAATTATCTTAGAATAACCAAGCAATCCTAATACCCATATATTGCTGTATTTTTTTCTTGAAGCTCTAAGTGTAAGCAGCCAAAAGTAGGACTACCAAAATTTCAAAATCTTGTTCTCGGTTATTGCAATCAATTGACAAGAATAGTGTGAAATCGTTGTTGTTCATTTAATGCGTTAGAATATATATAAAGAGATGTTTGCTGCAATGGTTACAATAAATCAATGGATTACCGGTACAACCGACTTCTGATAATAACTACTGCAATAGTTACGGCAGATCAACAGATTATTGTTACAACTGATTTGTTCTCCGGTCCTCACTAACTTAAAATTCTAATATCACGCATGTAGAAATTGTCTTAATGCATCAACATTTTTCCAATAAATTACAACCGCAGTGAAATTATGATCGTCAGTTATCATTTATTACGGTCACTCTCGCACCTCCTACGAGCAACCGACTGCTCCACTTTTGAAGCGCATAATTTCCAGCAACAACATTTGAAGCGCATAATTTCCGGCAACAACGTCGTTTATAGTCTCGGACAAATATATCAAGTTTGAAACTTTTCAAACACAATTATCCAACAAATATAAATAAAGAACCCAACAATTAGGCGTAAAATGGTTGGGTCTGGGTCTTGAGAATTTTAACAAGAATTTACCAAGATGATGGAGGCTCTCCACTTCGGTGATGATGGACCTAAACTTCTCCATGTCCACCCTCGAAAGATCATCTCTTTCGTCTACAAACAATAAAGGAATAAGGCAATCAAATAGAAGGAGAGGTTCGTTCGGAACCGTTTAGGTTAGCAGGGATGGTAGAATCCATACCGCTGATGAGATTCTTAACGGCCAGATAACGAGACCGGAGGATGCGACGCTCTGCCGCGCCTTGCTCGACTGGCACGCCATTGCTGATCTCCCCTGGTTCGCTTCTCTCCTTCCCGCTTCTCGTTTCAGACTCCCGTTGCACCGCACTAGCCATGGATTCCACCGCAAGAAGCCCTGATTATGGAAATCTAGCGCTAGAGAGATTTTGGAGATGGCGACCAGGGCCGTTTAAATTCTTCGTGTACGGAAACCATTCGAGTTCCCGTACGCGCCCTCCCCGGTAACCTTCTGGCCGGCCCTGGGAAACAGTGCGGGGACGGCGAGTGGGCTGCAGCTGCCTTCCAGAAATAAATTTCTATTAAAGATAAATAAAGATCTTAGACTTGTACAAGAGAAATTTAATTTTAAGAGGACGACAAATTTAATCTTAAGGGGACGAACTTGCTGTATTGCAAAAGTTTTTGCAGACGGAAACCCCGCATGGCTAACATGCCGCCTTCTTAGCTCTTATCATTTTTCTTTGTGCAATCCTCGTGCCATTAAACGCTACTTATGATGCCTTACGGCAGTTTGGGGATCACAAACTTGAGCTTATAAGCGTATTAGTGGACATTTTCGACACAATTTCTTTGTTATTTGCGTTCAGACGGTATGCGAATATGTTCATGAAAAATCTTGAGCCAAACCAGCACGTGGAATGCATGTGAAACATATGACAAAGGAATAGAACAGAGATGAATGATCTTACCCGGAAAACTTTAAGCTAGCATTTACTCATCCAAACTGGATCACCCTGGTGAATTATAACCGATGATATAAATTCTATAATGATATGATCAACGCGATCTAAGATCACTACATTTGGCGGCCAAGAGTTCAGTGATTAAAAATTTTTGAATATTTACGAGTAATCTATTTGATATTTTTATATAAATCCAAAATCACTGGTTATCTAATACAAAAAGTATTCATAACATATTCTATAAAAGTAAATATTTATTAATCATATATAATATATTATAAATAAAATATTTATATAATTATTGATATATTAGTAATTAATAGATTCTATAAAATATATTTATTAGTCCTATAAATTATTAATCATATAAAAATATATTAATTATTATTATAGAATTAATATTTTTATTTATACTTAAAATATTTATTTTAATTAAAAAATAAGATAAATAAAGGTAATATATTAAATATTTTTATTATATAAATGTAGAGTATAATAAGATATTTTACACTAATTCAAAATATCATTGAATCATAATATGATAGATAATATATTATATTTTAATATATATCATAAAAATAATATATATAATATTACATATAATATAATATCAGATATATATAATATTGATATAAAATATTAATAGGATATTGATCCATCTTTTTTTTGCTAAATTGAATGGTATTTTTGTTCTTACATTTCAGCCCAAAATCACTGTCTGAAGATGATCTTGCATTCTCGACCTCAAGAACAGTTATCCATCACTGGGTTAAAGGATGATTTGAGAAATGAAGATGATTTGAGAAATGGAATGATTTGAGATCATTGTCATGTGGAATCATCATGATCCAACTAAATACATTGATCCCATTACCTTTATCCATATTATCCTTGATCTTGAATGGTTCATCTTATATCAAACGCCCTCTAAATATCTCTCTATATCCTTCTATGGATGGAACGATAATGGTCTTTACAATCTACTTTTAGATTTTTTTACTATTTTATTTAAAAAATATTAAATAAAAAATAAATAATATCCTATATTTTATCTCGATCAATAAAAACCTTCATGTATCTTCAATTTCAGCAATGTCGACCTTATACTTTGTAGATCATTGCAATATCCTCCACCAACCTTCCAATTTGAGAAAAAGCTCACCACTTACTATAAGAAAATAGAATTTTAGCGATCAAAAAATCGATTATAAAATAACAAAAATCGATTACTAATTTATTTTACAATCAATTTAAATTGGTTGCAAAATTTTGCGATCGATTTAAATCGATCGCAAAACTTTATGATCAAAAAATAGCAAAATAATTTAAATTTAATAATATTTTTTTTATAAAATTGGTTGTAAAATCGATGCTAAAATCGATCGCTAAATTTATTAAAATAATTTTTTATTAATAAATTGATCATAAAATAAATTTCTAATTTTTTAAAAAAATTTAATTAATTTATCTATTGCAAAATTGATCACTAATTTTGTAAAAAATATTTTTTCTAATAAAATTGGTCACAAAATTGATTGCTAATTATGTTTTAAATTTTTTAATTAAAAAATTGATCGCAAAATTAGTTGTAATTTATTTTTTTATAATATTTAATTTTTAAAATTGATTATAAAATTGATCTCTAATTTTTATTTTATATATTTATTTTTTTATATTTTTTTTTAATATAATTTTTATTTTTATATATTTTATTTTTATATTATTATTTCAAATAAAATTTAGTTGTGGACCAATGAAGGCTGATGCCAGTGATAATAGGAAGCACGACAATGGTGGAGGTCGGTGGTAGGTGGCGGTAAAGAGAAGGAGAGAAGGTTTGATGGAAGAAGAAAAGGGGAGGGGGCCGTCGTGGGTGGGCTAGCCAGAGGAGGCCGGAGGAGAGGGGGACCATTGCGAGCGGGTCGATAAGGGGAGGCCATCATAGGTGGATCAAGGAGGGGAGGCCGAAGGGGAGGGGTCGAGACCATCACGATTGGGCTAGCAAGGAGAGGCCATCGTGGGTGATCTGACGAGGGAAGGCCATTATGGGAGATCGTCGAGAAAGGAAGGAGGACCGTCGCGGGCAGGCTAGTGAGGAAAGACCGTCATGGGCGATCACTGAGGAGGGAAGGAGGGCCGGTGAGGGAAGGCCATCGTGGGCAGGCTAGGAAGGGGAAGAGAGGGTTCAGGGGCAGCTATAGTTTGGAGGAGAAGGGGGGTTATAAAGAAGATTTTTTTTTCTTTTCTTATAAAAAAATAAAAATTTGGCGACCAAATTATTGATCACAAAAAATAAAGATGCTAATTAATTTTTTTCAAAATTTAAATTTATGAATAATTTTTTAATTTAAAAAATAAAAAATATAACCAAAAAATTAATCACAAACATAATTATAAAATAAAAATAATGCAAAAATTTTACGATCATAAAATTAATATTTTATAAATAAAAAATGGATCATAAACTTTTTTATAAACTTAAAAAATAATTCAAGAATTTTATAATCAATTTGCAAAAATTTTTTACATTTTATAGTTGAAAAATAGATTATAAAATATTTAATTATTTTTATAATTTAAATATAGAATAAAAAATAATTTAAAAATTTTGTAATTTATTTTTTGATCATAAAATTAATATTTTATAATCTAAAAATTGATCGCAAACTTAAGAATTTTGTGATCAATTTTTTGCTTATAAAATTAAGTTTTGAAATGAAAAATCAATTATCAACTATTTTAATTATTTTTTAATTTAAATATAGAATAAAAAATAATTCAAAAACTTTATAATTAATTTTTCAATCATAAAATTAGTATTTTATAATCAAAAAATTGATTGCAAACTTAAGAATTTTGTGATCAATTTTTTGATCATAAAATTAAATTTTGTAACCAAAAAATTAGTTATAAAATATTTTAATTATTTTTTAATTTAAATATAGAATAAAAAATAATTTAAAATTTTATGATCAATTTTTTGATCATAAAATTAATATTTTGCAATCAAAATATCAATCACAAACTTATTTATAGATTAAAAAATAATACAAGAATTTTTTGATCAATTTTTCAATCATAAATTTTTTAATATTTTATAACCAAAAAATTGATCGCAAATAAAATTTTGCAATCAAATATAGTCTTTTCTAATTTTTCTTTAAGTATGCAATAATTTTGAAATTTAAAGTCTATTTTTACTATTTATTATCTAAATAAATCGTTAGCATATCATCATAAAAGATCATCTCGATCCGGTAGCCCTAATAATGTTGATCAATAAAATTTGATTTTCATGATTACGAATAATCGCATGATGATCTGATATATAAAGACCATCAATGAATCCAAAAACTTACAATAATAATATTGATGGTATTTATAGTATACTATCAAAATTTTACTTCAATCGGATATTATTATCATGATAAATTTAGCACGAAATGATTTAGACTATTAAATAAAAAATGAGTAATTAAAATATCAAATGGTATCAGATTATAAAGTAATTTTTTAGATAAATAATTTTTGCAACTACTTTGATTCTTTGTATAGTAGTGATCGTAAAATTTAAACCATGCATATATAAACAATCCAAAACTATATGTCTTTTGATACTCATTCTTAAAATCTTTAAATAATTATTTTTATTCTTTTATGAGATCTGCTTAATATGGATGGTTTATATGCATACGATTTAAATTTTGTGATCATCATCATATAAATAATTAAAATAATAGCAAAGATTAGTTATCTAAAAAATCATCTTATAATGAATTATCGTTTGACCTTTTGACCATTCATTTTTTATTTAATGGTCTAAATCATCCTATGCTTAATTGACTAAGATAATGATATTCGATTGAAATAAAATTTTGATGGTATACTTTAAATATCATCAATATCATCATTGTAAATTTTCAAATCTATCGATGATCTTGATCTATCAGATAATTATGCAGTCATTCATGGCTATCAAAATTAAATTTTATTGATCGACATAGGTAGGACTATTAAATCGAGATGATTTTTTATGATGATTATTATTTAGATAATGAATGATGAAGATAGACTTTAAATTTTAAAATTATATCATATTTAAAAAAAATAAAAAATTATATTTAATTATAAAATATATTGGCGATCTATTTTTTAATTATAAAATATCAAAAAAATTAACTACCAAAAAATTGATCACAAAATTCTTGAATTATTTTTTAATCTACAAATAAGTTTGTGACTAATTTTTTGGTTGCAAAATATTAATTTTATGATCAAAAAATTGATCATAAAATTTTTAAATTATTTTATATTTTATATTTAAATTAAAAAATAATTAAAATATTTTATGACCATTTTTTGTTATAAAATATTAATTTTATTACCAAAAAATTGATCATAAAACTTTTAAATTATTTTTTATTTTATATTTAAATTAAAAAATAATAAAAATATTTTATGATCAATTTTTTAGTTATAAAATTTTATGATGAAAAAATTGATTGCAAAATCATTTAAAAAAAATTATAAAATTAATATTTCATAAATTTATTTTTTATTTAGCTTTTTTATTATAAAATCAATCGTAAAATTTTAATTTTGTAATCAATATTTTTCGATCCCTATATTATTTTTTTAATAATCAATCATAAAAAATTTTGGTTATAAAATTAGTCATAACATTGATCATAAATTTTAATTAAAAAATTTAATCATAAAATCGATCGTAAAATCACTATTTTCATGCGGGCGCCATATGAAATATTATTTGAAGTTAGATGGCTGATATAACTTTATTAGATTATTTTAAAATAAAATAAAATTTAATGCGGATTTAAAATAGTCTAATGACTAAAACATCCAAGCCTTAACCACCATAAAAATTTAAACTATTTATGATAGTATTAGCAATGAAAAACCAAGCCATCGCTAATTATAGTTTTTAATAATAAAAAAATAATCTAAAAAATTAGCAGTTGCTAATAGTTTTAGTGATGAAAATCCGACTATTAGTGATGGCTAGTGCTATTGCTAATAAATTTAAAATTTTATTATTAATAAAATTTGAGAATTGAAGAAATATATCAAAAGATATGCCTTTATATCGATACTTATTAATAATATTTTATTTTTCTTTATTTTAAGATGCTAAGACATTCGGCTCTAATCCATCAGCTATTAAAGAGAAACAAGAGGATGAGAAGGAGGACAACAAGAAGGATCTGACCTAATTTTCTTTTATTTTGATGTATTATATTTTTTGATACTGATTATAAAATTATATAATTTATATTTTAATATAATATAATTAGTTTTTTATTTGTGATTGCCATATTATCTTTAGATTTTAATTATAATAGGTATTAGGAATCATAATCGATTATGATTAATTAAAATAAATTTTTTTTAAAAAAATATTATAGATTTTTTTAAAAAAATAAAATTAATTATTATCGATGGCATTAGCGACAAAGTAGCCATTGATAAATTTTTTTATTTTTTTAATTTAATTTAAAAATAAAAAAATAAACAATGATAAAATTTAGTCATCATAAATGCCATCACTAATAGCGATTATTAGCGATGACTAGAAAATTCATTGCTAATAATGATAATTAGCAACAAGAATTATTCTGACCATCAATTTGTGACGATAAAATTATTATTAGCGAATGCAATTAGTCATCGCTAATAATGAAATTTCTTATAGTGAAATAAGGTTCACTATTTCATCGCTTATTAGTCATTGCTTATTTTATCTAATGCAATTAGTCATCGCTTATTTCTTATAGGAGGTTGTATAGTTCCCTCATTTCTTATTTTATCTATTATTTTCTTCTTAAATATTGATTAGGAGGAAAAATAATAAGAGCCTCACCCTGTTCTCTCATCTTTATTTTATATCACATTCCTTTTTTTTTTTTATAGATTTATTAAGGAGAATATGCATATGATGAGGTGGTTATACAGATAGGAAATGCTTAAGGAAAGTTCAGAAGCAAAAAAGAAATAGAGCACTCATGTTTGGGACTTTATAAGGAAGAGATCAAAATAGCACATGAATCAGACTAACCTCAAATAGTATCTTCCAACTCAAAACTAGAAACTCAAAAAATATAGGAAAGAAAGAGATTCATATCATATTCTTGTCACTCTTATATTCTTCACTTTATAACACCCTATCTTTCTATAGCTTTACTCTCATTTTGCTTTATTTAGTTATGAACAAAACTATGTTTTCCTTAACAATGTTAATCTGTTCTCATTAACTTAATTAAATATTTTGTGTCTTTAGAGCTTTCTAAAAAATTTGGGGCTTTTAGCAAGAAAAGAAAAGCTTATATCTTTTAGCAAGAAAAGCCTCTATCCCCTTGCACCATCACTCCCATCCTCTTATCCTCCTTCTCTCTTCATCTTATTTTCCCTCTCTCTCTCTCTCTCTCTCTCTCTCTCTCTCTCCTTCACCAACGGTGGTTGGGGCATTATCGATGGGGGTTGTATGGCTGTTATAGGGAGCAGGATTGGAGAAAGGAATAAAATTAAGGTTGGAGCTTGAATATTTTAGTCATTAGACTATTTTAAATTTACATCATATTTTATTTTATTTTATCTCAGCATACAGTGAACCAGATCATCTCAGCATACAATGAACTAGATATCAATCGAATCACCACAAATATTTAAGTTTGGCATTTAGTCGAAGCCCCAACATCTATCGAGACTCGAACCTATGTCGATTGGCTGGAAGGTAAAGCCCATTCTACTGGGCTACCACCATGATGATTCCATATTGCTTTTTAGTTAGACTGATCTATCGCTAAGTTGGTAGATCCGGTCCGACTAATAATTTCTCAATAAAGAGATGCATGTTCTATAATAAGGATTCTCATCAATGTAAGAATTAGAGATTTGGGAGATGGTTACTATAGGAGAATACTGATCCATTACCTGATCCACCAATAAGAAATCGATCGATCATTGATCGATAATTATCATCAGCCAACTAACGATCGATGATGCAAAAAGACTATCGAAAAATCAATGCTCATCGATGCATGATTATCTGATGGATAGTCATCATGACGAACGACAATCGAATTTCAAGTCGATTGACTGATATTCGATTGGTCGATCGATCGATGATCAGTCGGTTCCAAATAATTCTGCCAATGGTCACTTGGTACCGATGGTCAATAGGCGCAAAGTTAGTTGACCAACAATCAATCGACATAAATTAAGCCGATTGACGAACCATCAGTACAAAATCGATCGATCAATCCTAAATCAGTCGACTAATCAATGAGAGCTTCTCAAACAACTTATCTGATTCTCGATCGATCCTATGAAATCGTTCTCAAGAAGAGAGAGAGATAATAATTAATGGATGGTTTAATTACCAATCCATGATCATGCTACACCAAAAAAAGAGGGACCTACGTGCTAAGCAGTTACTACCCGACGCCTATAAAAGAAAGGTAAACTGGTCATTTATGGAGGGGTCAGATTATTCTAAAAGCAAATTCTGCTATCTTACTCTTCATTTTTCATGTTCCACCAGTCTATCCACTAACTTTAGCATCGAAGGATCTCCATCGAAGCAGACTCCGGTCAGTATGGACTTATGTTTGTAGGTTTTTTGGCATTCGATTGTAGGTGCAGGTGGATTGATCGCAACAGATTAGTGCATCAGGAAGAGAAAGAAGCACACTAAATCAAAACATGGTGAAAACTCGTGCTCGCAATTTGACCAGCTCCATTGGCTAGTCATCTCAACGAGAAGCGCTTCCCCCTCCACCGTCAGTAATGGCGGGACATAGTTTTTCACATCCGGTAGTTGTGTCGGATGCACAAGTCCAGCAACTAGCTACATTAATACAACAGGTCTATATTCTCATAGAGATTGTGCAAAATCTTCAACAACAACCGCCTGTGATGATGGAAGGCCCGTCGGTGCGGGCGGCACCATCTAGGCACAGCTATCGCACACTAAGGCATTCGATCTCTCCTTCATCAGAGCAATCATCTAAATGTTTACACCAAATGAAATCTCCATCTCCTCATCGTTTGTGAGGAACGGCCCATCGATCATGATGGTCCGTCTCCCCATCTTCTCATCAAAGTTGGTATGAGAAAAAATGACCACACAATCCGACGACTTCTCCCTCCTCTAGTTCCTCTAGAGGATCGATATTAGGGACATCTCGCCAGCGATAACTCAACGACTATGAACGAAAGTTCAAAGAGATCGATCGTCGATTGGCCCAGATTCAGGAGGATGTGAAGTGAGGATCCTCTAATGATCTCTAAGTCTGAACAACTCCTTCCTTCTCCTCGTGTATCTTGAACATGCCGATCCCATCGTGATTCAAGATGCCTCAAGTGGAGTCATACGATAGCTCCATCGACCCAGTCGATCATCTTCAGAGCTACAAAGCTCTCATGATGATCCAGGGTGATCGATGCCCTCATGTGTATCGGCTTCCTGGCCACTCTTCAAAAAGTTGCTCGAGTTTGGTACTCCGAACTTCAGTCAGAAAGCATCGACTCTTTTGAGCAGCTCGAAGACTCCTTTATGGCTCATTTCAGCACCAACCGAGTGAAGTCACAAACTTCAGACAATCTCTTCTCGATCAAGCAAAATGAGGGAGAGACTCTTTGAACCTTTGTAGCGCATTTTAACACCGCTATACTAGAGGTCCGAAACCTCAACGAGGAAGTGGCCGTTTCAGTCATGAGGCAAGGTCTACGGGGTTCTAGATTCATTTACTCACTGGATAAGAATCCTCTCCTGACTTATACCAAACTTCTTAAGCGTGCGGACAAATATATTCACGTAGAAGAAGGTACTTCTGACTAGTGCTAACAAAATGAAAAAGATCAAAAAAAGAAGCAACGGAAGAACGACGCTTCAGCTGGATCTAATCAACCTATGCCAAATAAAGAACCACCGATTTTTCGATGGAGCCTGATGCTGACTCATTTGAAGAGTCGGTATAACAACTGTACTCTCCTATCTACTCCGTGAGTGTAGATCTTGAATGAGATCGAAGGAGCGGAATACCTTCGCTGACCCCCGCCAATGAAGCATCTAAGCAAGAATAAGAGAAAGTACTATCGATTTCACCGTGACTACGATCATGACACCGAGCAGTATTTTCAGCTTAAGGATGAAATTAAGGCACTCATCCGGTGGGGGTTTCTTGCTAAATTCTGGCTTAATTGCCCGACTGAGCCACGTGCTGATCAACTGCCTCCGTCTGAAGAGATCCATCAAAATCGATCAATAGTCGGGATGATCAACATAATTTTTGGACGACCAAGAGCCTGGGGGGCAATATCTGAAGAAGAATTGACAAAAAAGCAATAATTCAATAAATGTATTTTTTTCGGATGATGATGTAAAAAAAATTCAAATTCCTCATGATAATGCTATCATCATCTCAGTGACGATAGCAAATTATGATGTAAAGAGGATCCTAGTCAATAATGAAAGTTCGACTAACATTTTATTTTACTCTACTTTCTTCCGAATGTTGATGTTGACTGGACGACTTCGAAGAGTCTCCATTTTCTTAGTCGGATTTATTGGAGACGCTGTCGACATTGAAGGATAGATCGATCTTCCATTAACCGCAGGAACAGAACCTCGATAAAGTACTATCGTTTTGACTTTTATGGTCGTTAGAGTCCCATCGGCATATAATGCCATACTTGGAAGACCGGGACTCAATGCTTTCAAGACGATAGTATCGACGTATCATTTATTGGTTCGATTTTCGACTAAAGTCAGAGTGGAAGAAATACGAGGTGATCAATAAATTGCCCGATATTGCTTCACGATCACAACAAACATAAACAAACCAGATTATTTCTTACCATTAGAAAGGCTTGATTAGCAGGAGGAAGAAGAATGGGGCAAGCCGGTCGAACAACTAATTCCAATTATGCTAAAAGAAGATGATCCGACCAAAGTTATTCAAATCAGATCACAACTTTAAGTAATGAAGCGAGAACAGCTAGTTCGGTTGCTAAGGACCAACACTGACATATTCACTTGGTTAGCGACCGATATGCCAGGTATACCTTCAGAAATAATCACCCACCAACTTAATGTTAATCCAAACATCAAGCTGGTGAGGCAGAAGAAGCGACCATTCACACCTGAGTGACAAAAGATCATCGACGAAGAGGTAGATAAGCTCCTCACGACAAACTTCATCAGAGAGACTCATTATCTAGAATGGCTTGCGAATGTCGTCATGGTGAAAAAGGCCAATAAGAAATGGCGCATCTGCATTGATTATATCGATTTGAACGAAGTATGCCCAAAGGATAGTTTTTCTCTCTCGAAGATTGACTAGTTGGTCGATGTAACATCGGGACACTAACTTCTAAGCTTTATGGATGCTTTCGTAGGATATAACTAGATCCGAATGGTCCCCGAAGATGAAGAACATACCGCCTTCATCATTGATAAAGGGATTTATTGCTACAAAGTCATGCCATTTGGAGTCAAAAATGCGGGAGTGACCTATCAACGATTGTTGAACAAAGTTTTTAAGCCACAAATTGAACGAAACATGAAAGTGTATGTCGACAATATATTTGTAAAAAGCGCTCGAAGTCAGGATCACATCCAAGATCTAGAGAAAGCTTTCGACACACTCCGATGACACCGAATGAAGCTAAACTCGACCAAATATGCCTTCGGAGTGACGGTCAAAAATTTTCTTGATTTTCTTGTTTCATATAGAGGAATCGAAGTAAATCCCAAAAAAATAAAAGCAATCGTCAATATGAAGCATCCTACGTTGAAGGAGGTGCAACAGCTTAATGAGAGAGTCGCTGCACTCAGTCAATTCATCTCTAAATCTGTCGAACGATATCTTCTATTTTTCAAGACTCTATGACAAACTAAAAATTTTTCTTGGATCGACAAATATCGACGATCCTTTGAAGAGTTAAAGAAGTACCTAACGACTTCTCCACTGCTTGTAAAGTTGATGGAAGGAGAACCACTTTATTTATACCTAGCTACGTTTGACGAAGCTGTTAGTTCAATTTTAGTTAGAGAAGATAAAAATTGGGTACAGCACCCCATATACTATGCAAGCAAAGTGCTTCATAATACCGAAATCCGATACTCAAAAGTTGAAAAAATGATCTATGCCTTGATTATTTCGATGCAACAGCTTTGGCCCTATTTCCAAGCCCACACGATGCATGTTCTAACCGACCAACTCCTGAAGTTGATCTTACACCGATCGGATACTTCAGAAAGAATGACGAAATGGACAATAAAACTTAGTAAATTCGACATCCATTATCGTCCACATCCATCGATGAAGGCTCAAGTTCTAGCCGATTTTATTGTTGAGTGTACCAATCAGACATAAAGTTTGATCAAGAAATAATCTGTAACTCAACAGATGTCGCCACCGAAATCAACCATGATTCGATTTGGGTGTTACATGTCGATGGAGCCTCGAGCACCTTTGAAAGCAGAGCTGGACTTATCCTTGCAAATACCGATGGATCGGTCATCGAATATACGCTCCATTTCAACTTCAAAGCTTCAAATAATCAGGTCGAATATGAAGCTCTTCTTGCTGGTTTGAAGATCTCCAAAGAACTCGATGTCGAAGAGTTGAAGATGTTTACCGACTCTCAACTCATTGAGGGACAAGTCAACGATGAATACGAAGCTCGGGATCCGAAGATGCAAAAAAATTTAGAAAAGGTGAAAGACCAAATTTTCATCTTCAAATATTTTAACATCTCGCACGTTCCTAGAGCAGAAAATACTTGGGCATACACACTTTCTCGACTTGCCATCACAACCCCTATCAAACTAGGTCGAACATATATTGAGTATCTCGATACACCGAGTATCGAAAAGATGGAAGAAGTTTTGCAAGTCGACGATGAGCTAAGTTGGATAGATCCAATTGTCAAGTATCTAACTGAAGGAGTCCAACACGATAATCCATCAAAAGCAAAATGTTTGAGGTGGACTGCCTCACAATATATAATGATGGGCGGATAACTCTATAAACGATCCATCTTCCTTCCACTATTAAAGTGCCTGAGACCCACCAACGTCGACTATGCACTTCGAGAAGCCCACGAAGGGATCTGCGGAAACCATTTGGGGGGCAAATCTCTCATTTACAAGATCCTTCGGTAAGAATATTATTGGCCGACAATGTAGAAGGATGTAACCAAGTTTGTCCGAAGGTGTGAGCCATGTCAAAGGTATGCCAACATCCAACGATAACCAGTGATGCAACTGACATAAATCATAGCTCCAAGGCCATTTGCACAGTGGGGAATCGACATTCTTGGTCCTTTTCCCCCAACATCTAGGCAAAAAAAATTTTTGGTCGTCGTTGTTGATTACTTTATGAAGTGGATGAAAGCCGAATCTTTGGCATAAATTATGAAAAGTAAGATGAAAGATTTTATTCAAAAATTCATAATCTACTAGTTTGGACTATCGCATATAATCATAATCGATAATGATCGATAATTCGATAATCAGAATTTTAGAGACTTCTGCGTAGCATATCATATCGCGCACAAGTTGATATCTATCGATCATCCACCATCTAATGGAGAAGCGAAAGTCACGAACCGAACAATTCTTCATGGCTTGAAAATCTAGCTCAACGAGGCTAAAGGACTCTGGGTAGAAGAACTACCTTCGACACTATGGGCATACCAAACAACCCTCCGAATCTCGATGGATGAATCCCCTTTTAACCTCACCTATCGGACTGAGGCAGTGATTCCCGTCGAAATCGAGCTACCTTCAATTTGGGTTGAGAGATATGGTAAGACAAGCAATTTGGATCATTGAAGGATAGATTTGGATTTGCTACAAGAAATTCGACAGCAAGCTCAACTCAGAATGGTGGCCTATCGACAAAGAGTCGCCAGATATTATAATAAAAGGGTTAAGTCGAAGAAAATTCATCCTGATGATTTAGTCCGACGAAAGGCTGAAGTATCTAAACCGCTAGACCAAAAAAAGCTCTCTCCAAATTTGGAAGGACCCTATCGAATAGCGGAGAGCCTTCGACTGAAACATATCGACTTAAGACACTCGACGGAACGAAAATTCTTCGAACGTGAAATACGGATAACCTTAAAGTATATTTTTAATGAGATCAGTCCCATCTATTTTTGAAAAATATAAATAATAAATTTTTATGTGAACTTTCCTCCAGAGGAAGAGAAGTCCTTTCCACAAAGAGTGATAAAAAAAAATCGAGTTACGACGGATCATAATCGACTTATCAGCAATGAACTATTGCTATAGCCGACTGACTGTCAGTTCATTGCAGCTGATTATCCATCAATACGTTTTATCTACCGCAAATCAATCAGTCGACCGACTGATTGTCGGGATGCTACGGATAATTAACTATCGATGTACTATAGCCGACTGATCCTCGGTACCCTACAATCGATAGAATTAAATCGCCAAACGATCATTGGCGACCGTCAAACAATATCTTGTTCAATGACAAATTTCAGTCGGTACCTCTTAAACAAAAATAGCATGAATGAATAAAAATAAGTCGGCCAACTATAGTAGAATGGTTGACCGACTAAGTTGCAATCTACTCTGACACACGACTTCTTTATAAAAGAAGAAGTGTCAATCCACTGGTCGCGAACTAGTTAGTTGGTGCAGCTACCTATGTGATTAAATTCTTCTATCTTGAGCTCCGATCAGATTAGGGTTTAGGTGAACTCGTCAAATCCTAGTCTCTGTCATATGATGTAATCATTCGATTCAAGTTCGATGTGAAAATCTAAATAGAAATTTTTTCTATTATTTCATTCTGCCATGGCCATGGGCTTCTGGACTTGATTCTCATAATCATCATAGAGCTGCTCCTCTACCACCGAGGTAGATAGATTCCATTTTGATGCGATCCAGTTCCTACAATGAATATGCTATAGCCAACATACACCTCAGAATTTCGAATGGCTAGAAGATCGAGTTATGATGTAGTCAAACTATAACATCCTCAAGATGAACTGTCGATGCACCTTAGGTTAAAGAACCAGACACACCACTGCAGCATCAAGTCAGTCATTGACGAGAAGATAGACTTTCTAATGACTACTCGAGGTGGTCACGCTCAGTGTCCTCATTCTCTAACGAGTACCTGTACTCTCGCTTCGGTGTCTCCACACCGTAGACTCAAGACTCATCTACTAAAGAAAAGTGATTGTATACCAACCTTCCAGATCAATCACCATCCTCGTGATGATTCTATGGTCGGAAGCATTTTATGAGTTAATAATGATTATTCATGTCTTAAATTTTCAACTCTTAAAAATATGAATTATCATTGCTATTAACTCAAAGGATATATCACAGACAGTAAATACACATATGTGATAGAAAATAACCCATTTTATTGATTTTAGTCAAAATTATAATTTTGCCTCTAAAAGTGTATTACAAGTGTCAGCCAATTCTGACTTCTATGGCACATATATCTAACACGTATATCCATGCTCCCAGTCGGCATAGGAGAAACCGACGCTTTCCCTTTTCTTCTAGTGAATGATTGTTCTGGAGGCGCCGACATCCACTCAAGTGTGGACGGAGATGGCGAGCACCCTCGACGAGCCGAAGTTGGTCATGAAGCGGGCACAACAACAGCCAGCTGAGCTCTCGACACAAGAACAACAATCGGAACATCGAAGATGATGGCATCTTCCTTCGATCGTGTGACGACTGGAGGGTCTTCGAAAGCCGCAGCAGTAGCTGGGGCACACAAGGCGATGACAGGAGCTGTCGGTAGAGCATCGATTGAATCGAGGACAACCGAAGGATCAGTTGTTCGACTCTTCTTCACCATGCATGATGAACTGGCATCGGGTGCCACCCTTTTTCGAGTGGCGAATCGACGAACATCATCTTCAGAAAGTCCAGCAGGAAGACGCATCCCTACAAAATTGATCAATAAAATTAAGTTAATATCGAAAACCAACCGAAGAAAAGAAAATCCAAAACTACAAACACTACATATACCTACGGATGATGCCGGACCAAGTTCGGCATCGTGCAAAGCTACTTCAGTAATTAATTTCTTCTATAAAGAAACTTCCACATCTTTCAGCTTGAGGAAGTCCTCTCGATTAGCAAGATCCATCCAACTATTTTCATTTGGGAGGGTGTTTGGTTCACCCCACACCGATGAAAAATCCTAAGAAGTCGAAGGAGAAATGAAAAAGAACTGGATCTTCCAATCGTGGATAGACGATGGAAGATCGGTGATGAAGAAAAGCCCTCTTCTTGGGGTGAAGTACCACCACCCGTCAGCTTTTGGATGGGGACGAAGGGCAAAAGAAAGATCTAAACAAAGAAAGCCACGGGACTGTTTGCACCAGTCGGCACAACAAAGCAAAAGTGATTATTATTTGAACCAAATTCGGCGCTAATTGGGCTGGACATACCCGATAATAGTCGAAGATATTTCGAAGAAACTCCGAAATAGGAAACCTAAGATCCGACCTAAGATTCTTTAGGTAGAAAGCTATAAAATCCGATGGAGGTGAAACCACCTGATCATCGGAACTAGGGGCCAGCAGTCGAAAGTTCTTCGAGATTCGATACTGATCCCGTAGTTGCTCCACAACCAACGTACTCAGCATGCATGCTTTGGCTACTGAACTGCGCGATGAACTACCATGAGTACTGGCCATATAAACGACTCGATAAAGCAAAATAAAAGAAATGAAAAGATGCGGGGAAGAAGGTTCAAACTTCAAACCTGAAAGTTGAAAGATGAAAGAACAAGTGAATTTTCCAAAAACTATGACTGTTGAAAGTGATGGAAGGAAAAACCGTCGGGGGGACCAATATATATAGGGTCCACCGACGGTCGAGATGCATAGAAGCCTCACCAGATTCTGACACGTGTCGATCGAAGAATGACTGAACGTCAAATATCTTAAATTTCACGATCGTGCATCAGTTAATGATGACCGTTGCAATCCCCGATGCATCGAACAATAGCTTTATCGAAAGGAACGATAATTATTAATTGCTGGAGGTGAAACAAAATTCAAAGCAACGCCGCATACTTTCCTCCTGCATTCAGTGCATCAAGATAAAATGTTAAATCATCACATCATCACACCGGACTTGGGTGTGCAGAGCAACTATTGGAGAATACTGATCCGCAGCTCGATCTGCCAGTTAGAAACCGATCGATCATCGATCGGCAATTATCATCAATCGACTAACGATCGATGATGCAAAAGTACTATCAAAAAATCAATGCTCACCGATGCATGATTATCCGATGGATAGTCATCATGACGAACGACAATCGGATTTCAAGCCGATCGATTGATATCCGATTGGCCGATCGATCGATGATCATCGGTCCCAAACAATGCTACCAATGGTCACTCGATGCCGACGGTCAATCGGTGCAAAGTTAGTTGACCAATAATTGATTGGTATAAATTCAGCCAATCGACGAACCATCAACACAAAGTCGATCGATCAGTCTCAAATCAGTCGACTGACCAATAGAAGCTCTCCAAACAACTTATCTGATTTCCGATCGACTCTACGAAATCGTTCTCGAGAAAAGCGGACGACAATAATTAATAAATGATTTAATTACCAACCCACGATCATGCTACACCGAAAAAAGAGGGATTCACGTGCTAAGCAGCTACTACCCCGACGTCTATAAAAAAAAGATAAACTGATCATTTATGGAAGGATCAGATTATTCTAAGAGCAAATCCTGCTATCTTGCTCTTCATTTTTTTATGTTCGACCAGTCCATCCACTAACTTTAACATCGGAGGGTCTTTATTGAAGCCAACTCCGCTCAGTGTAGACTTATGTTTGCAGATTTTTTGACATTCGATTGTAGGCATAGATGGATTAACCGTAATAGTTACGAATACATTAATAGTCGGTAATCTACGCACCCGCCGCCCCCAAGAAAAAAGGAATAATGAAATCCAATGACATGATGCCAACGATAAGGAATCTTAATTTATTTATATGGTCTGGTTCACGGTATTTGATCACCTTAAATTTTGCATACAGAGTTCACCTAATTACTGATTTTCGCAATAAAAGATTTATTTTTTTGTTAGGTTACATATTAACTTTTGCGTCATTTTTCTCCCCGAACCTCCGAATGAGACGAGTAATATACAAATTTAAAATACCCCATGCGCATTTGTTAATTACTCTCTATATTTTTCGAAATTAAATCATGGTTGCAGGTCCCTGGCTCCGGGTCTTATATGGAAGTTTCAAGGATAATCTCTAGAAACGGAGAGAGGGCTGATGGGAAAGATTACGCGAGACGGTGAGATTAAATAGTTTTTTTTACATTTGATAAGGTGTTTAAAATGAGCCTTTTTCTTTTTTATAATCTACGACTACTGGTGAACCATTGGGTGGAAGGCATGTCCGTTGGTCCGGCGGGAAGCCGATAGCAAATAAACACGGGTCTTATCATAGGAATGTTAAACGAGAGGTCAGAGATCGACGGGATGATGATACGCGAGACACCCCACATGATTCAAGCTTTAGAACAAAATCTAAGGTCAACATGTTAGAAATGGAAAGATCGATTTTGATACGAATGGTAACCTTATATTCATGGAAAGATTGATCATAATCCGCACGGTAACTTTGTATCGTAGTTTTGATGGTCTTGGCCGACCTAGCATGGAATACTGTGATTGTGTGGTAATTGTTGGGCATTGGACCATCGTAGCAATAGGGTAGGAAGGAAATTTCCATGAGAAGTCGTTCAAAGTTGAAAGTTGTTTTTAATGCGAAGCCAAGAGAGGAGCCTCTCCATCGTTATCTAGCAGGAGTTTTTCTTTTTTTTATATAAGTAAATAATTAATTCCCATCCTAATAAAACGCATATTTGGATAACTAGCATTCTGACGTGGCACATACCTCCTAAAGTAAAATACGGTGCATTCAACCTTATTTCAGGTTATAAACTCAGTTAAAAATTCAATTTTATATTTTACCAGCCAAGTTCGATTATTTTATTGCATGTTATAAATTCAGTTAAAAGTAATGCTATTCCCATATGTATGGATGTAATATATATAGCTATATGCTACTGCTTACGTGCTTTATGCGGCGGGTCAATGAAGCATTGCCATGTTAAAACGTAATTAAAATTGTTTCCTTTGCTCTTTTTTCGCACGATGCAAGGTCGTCTACGGCATATCGATACCAATGCGATCTGGGATGGAACTTTTCAAACGGCAAGTCTCCGATGACTTTTTCTGATAAGATTAAGACCCAAATCCAGCACCAAGGAGAAGTTTCTTGGCAGCAGATTCCGTGACGGCCTTTTCAACAAGGTTGAGGTCCCGATCCATGGTATCAAGGTTCGGAGTAGAGAAATAGCTACTGCAAAAAAGTTTTGTGACGAGGCAAGAATCGCAATAAGGTTTAATAAACGGTTGAGGTGAGGGAGAGGGAATCGAGCTAATTGGTAAAGGGAAAAGTACGGTTGAGGTGAGGGAGAGGTGACAACGCAACGCAATGCTGATTGGTTTCCTTCACTAATGGAGAGGAGTTGCGAGAGGGATGGGAGATAGAGACCTTAGGTTGGTAAAGGGGAAAGTACGGTAGATGGCAGTAGTGGTGGCCATAACATTCAGTAGTAGCAGTGGTGCTCGAGACCTTGGGGTGATGAGAAAATTGGCAGCCGGAGGATGGAGAAGGCATGGGCGGTAGATAGGAGGGAGAGGGCATGATATCGAGAACGCGGAGAGATCAGAACATTTAACAACATGCTTAAGTAACCAATTTTTTCAATCCTTTCTTGCGTTGCATGCATATACAAATATCCAAATCTCTTCTTGCCGATATTGCTATCAAACTTACTTTTCCAGCCCTTCTCATTTCTAGTTCAAAGTATCTAATGATATGGTTGTAGTTACGGGCTATTTTATGTGTTGGGAGTCTTACCACCTAGTTTAGGACAGGCTTGGAACCTACAAGGATAAATTTTGGGATTAGATCTGGACCTGTGATGGAAAAAGACGTCAGGGTATGCATCACCATCCCTCTTTGAAGGTCGTCTTAGATGCGAAATAGGTTTCTTATTTTCAAACTAGGGTTTCATGCAGAATGAAATGAAGAAAAAGTTTTTTTTAAAAAAAAAAGAGTGGAGGGAAGAAAGACACGAAGCATCCAATGTCCTCTTTGATGCTTCTTCTTGGTTTTTTTGCTGCAAAATAATGTTTCGAATTGGATGCAGGCTTGTGACATTGAGTCGAGTTGGAGGACACTGATGATCAAGTATGATCGAGCATGATCATATTGCATCACGTAGTTAGGTTAGGGTTGATTTAGGGGTATGGATGGATATAATATAGTGTAGTTGAATATGATTGGATGGTCATTCTTAAGCCTAATTGGATTTTTATAGACCATGATAAGGTTTCGCAAGTGATTGGATGCGATCGAGTGTTTAGGTCCAGATCACATCAGATATAATTGGAGTTGGTAGGATTAGATTGGTCCAATGCTATAATATATGTCAACTAGGCTCGGAATGACCAATTTAAGTCAAGAGAAGGAATGGACTAGGATAGGTCATGGTTTGAAATTGGTTTAGATTGCAGGATGGGATTAGATCGGATATGATTTGATTTGGAATTAGATGTATTGTGGGATGGGGTTGGTGCGGCCTCGGCCTGTTTAAGGTCGGCTGTCGACCTACCCCAATGGATCGTTTGAGTGGAACGATGCGATACTTCGTCCGTGGTTAGCTGTAGGTCGACCTAAGTTGACCTACAATTTTGGTCGACCTACAAAAGATCGCTTCCTAATGAAACGATGTAGACCTTCATACCTCATCCTTGTTGGATTCAGATCGGCCGCCGAGCTATATGAACAGGATGACCTATCATAGCTCGTCAGTAGCTGACCTACAATCGTTCTTACTGAAACTGCATCATCTTCGAATTGAAAAACTCGAATAAAGAAAGAATATTTTGCAATCCCATCTTCCAAGAAGGAAAAAAAATCTTCCGAATCAATCTGGAATGACAAACTTGGAAAGCCGTTAGAGTCTGAAATGGATACGACTCCAATTCCTCCCCCATAAATAAAGGAGCTCTGGGACCCTCCAGGTATGCCACTCAATTCGATGCTTTCTCTCCTCATTGTTCTCTAATCTCCTAATTTGAGCGTCGGAGGGTCTTCATCGGAGAACACTCTGGTGGAAATTTTATTGCAGATAAATGGGCGAAGCTCCAGCGAAAGCTTGTTCTGGGCCTCAGATTTCTCGGTGGCTGAGCTCCTCCATCCTCATCGGCCGACCTGAAGTCGGAAGATCCAGGAGCAACAAGATGCAATCAAGAAAATTGTTTATCTTATCATAGCTAGAGGTTTCTATACTAATCTCATATTATTATACATACCATATCATTTTTTTTTTTAAGAAAAAGATCAACAGCAACTCTTATGATCATGTGCAGCACTGCAAGATGCGGCGCATTCGTGTTTGGCATCCATCACACGATGGATGGCCATCAAAAAATGCACATGGCATCGCAGGCTCGTGCTCGTGCTCGTGCTCGGCCATCGATCCTGTGAAGGATGTCGTCTATAAGTGCATTGCACCATGTTTTGTCACATGCAGGGAATTCATGCTCTGCATAAATAAGAGTTCAATCTTCTCTCATTTTCTTTTCAATACGAGGATTTGCCTAATCTTTCAATCTCCCAATAATTTATTATTTCTCTCCAATAACATCATTTAATGTGATCCCAAAATTTATATGCAATACACCCTTCACCATGAATGAAATTCATTTCCTGGGAGCAAATGCCATCCATCAGCACAAGATTTGGCTCGCTGGAACTTCCATGTTATTCTAGAAATAAATTCCTGACTAGCTTGAAGGTCCTTTTAGCTTTAAGATTGAAGGTCACTATAACTCAGTGAAGTTAGCATCATATGTGTTTTCTAAAAGTGGTAATAGTTGGACTCCAAAAATATGAGGGCTATTTGTTGGCAACATAAAATGAATGCTTAATAATTTTTTATTATTGCATTCTCAGGGTTATTTAGTCCCAAAGAAGTCCACCTTCCCATCAGGAATTAAAGCTCTTGCAGAATATGTTCACAGCAAGGGGCTTAAGCTAGGAATCTACTCTGATGCAGGGTAAGTATACTTTGTTATACTATCTTATTTTTTCCCCTTCTGTTTTTCTCTGAACGGTTGCAGCAGTGTTGGAAAACTGGCTTCTGATCTACCTGACATGATTGCAGAAAAGAAATTTAAGGGGATAATTGGATATTTGTAGGTATCTAACATGCTGCAAAAAGATGCCCGGGTCACTTGGTTATGAGCAGAAAGATGCTGATACTTTTGCATCATGGGTAAGTATAGTGGTATTATTTTAGTTATTACTTTCAAAAGTTTTTTGTTTAGTAGTCTGAATAGCTAAACAATTTCATTTATCTTCAAGCACTTAGTTAAAAGGTTCACATGCTTTAATTTGGGGATCCATGTATTTATTTTGTAAGAGTGTTTAATTGACTATATGCTTGGGGACTGCAGGGTATTGATTATTTAAAGTATGATAACTGTAATAATGGACGTCTGAAGCCAATGGAGCGGTAATCTTAATATTCTTCTCTATGTTTCAAGTTTACCAACTTTTTCAGAAGGCTATTAATGGTTGCTGTAATTTGTTGTGATTTGAGGTCTGCAGCTCATTGAGATTATTAAGTCCTAGTCTTGTATGTGAAAATCTAACAGACTAAATATGTGTATTAAGATATCAGATGAATATTTTACTAGGTGTGTATTAAATAATTATATATTATATACTGATAAATTTTAAATTTAATAAATTATATATTAATTTATTTATAGATATGTATTGAATCATTGCTAAAGGTATGTCAAAAAAGCTCAAAATATATATCATCGGACTGATGAATTTTATATTTTAAAAAATATATATCTATTTACTTATAAGTATGCATTGATTTGTTTGATAATTAATTTATTTAGTGTATATCATATGATCATATGATATTATTAAATGAGGAAGAAAAAAATATTATTTTTTACTCATAAGACTAATAATTTTATTAATATATTTTTTTTAATTTTTAAATTTAAATTTTAAAATTAATATTAAAAAATATAATACATCATAAAACTTATTTTAAATAATATTTTATAATCTCATATAATTTTTATTCAAAAAACGAGCTAACCAAACGACCACGATCCCTCCACCGGCGACCAGGCCGCCTAAATCCGGGACGAGGATATCAGGTTTTCCGTTTTCGGCTTCCGTAGTGGAAACGCCCGTCTTTACCTACCAAAACAAAACGATAGATAATTCACCACCAGAGGTAGTACCGACTTTTGAGATGGTAATCGTAAACATCGAAAAATGATGAGGTAGGCTTCGTGAAAATGCCCCAACTCCTTGGGGTATTTGGTAATTTCGGAAACCCCCAGCCGTCCACCCAAAGGGCAGCAGAAGTTGCCTCGATCGCGTGCCCATTTTCAACCCCGCTTATATACCTCCGCGGCCCCTCAGAGGGAGAAGAAAAGGGTTACGGAAAATAAGAACACGGACCCTAATCGTAGGAACGAAGGAGAACGGGTGGGAAACCCTAGGGTCTGGTTAGCCGGGTGAGATGAACCATGGCGAGGTCGGCCGATCCGGATGCGGCGGAAGAGATCTGGGGGACGCTGGAAGAGCTCCTCCTCGCGTTCGCCGTGAGTCGGCATGGGACGCGGAGCTGGGACTACGTGGCCAGGGAGGTCCGGACCCGAAGCCCCTCCGCCGACCGCTTCCTCTTCACCCCGGAGGGTTGTAGGAAACGGTACCACAAACTCCAGTGCCGCTTCTCCGCCGCCGACGGGGAGATCGGCGTCGGTGGAGAAGGCGGCGATGGGTGCGGCCGGCCGGGGGTGGGGATCCCCTGGCTCGAGGAGCTGCGGAAGCTCCGCGTTGCCGAGCTCCGTCGCGAGGTTCAGCGCCACGATGTTTCCATCGTGTAAACAGATCGATCTCCCCGTTTGTTTCATTTATTTTTAAAATATTTTTAGTTATGTTTTTATCAGCCGTGGAATGAGGATCTGACGGTTTTGGTCTTTTGACGTCTGGTGATCTTCGAAAATAACAAGGCTTTCTTTTGTTTTTTATATTCAGCTCCTTGCAATTAAAGCTAAAAAATCTAAACGAAGAGCGCGAAAGGAGTTTCCGAGAGAGGGAGGACGGCGAACCGGATCTAAACCACAAGAAGGAGGGAAAGGACGGCGAATCATCGCGATCTGGGAACGTCTCAGACCAGATATCCGGTGAAGATTCCAGCCGTTCGTCCAACTCGACCAATCAGAAAGAGAAGGAGGCGAAACCCGCTGCGGGATTCGGGGAAACGGAGGTGGCGCCGGGGGCCGAGGACCAGATAGCCGATCCGGCCGCTGGCGCAGACGCGAAGTCTGCCGGGGAGGCGTCCTGCAACGGGAGCTCCGACACGATCGCGAAGGCCGCGGCCGAGGCCAACCCGCCGCGGCCACCGGGTCTGGGCGAGTCCGGCGAGTCGGTAGCCGAGTCGAAAGGCAGCGAGGCGGAAGCGGAAGGGGAGGGGGCGAAGGAGACCAGCGACTTGCAGAGCTCGGCGAGACCATCGAGGCGGCCGCGGAGGAAGGTGGTCTCCGGCTCTAACGGCGGAAACGAGCCGGAGGCGGACGCCGTGTCCCCTGTCGGTAAGCGGGTTGCCGCTGAATCCCAGCCGTTGATTGCCTTCCTCGAGGTTATCCAGGCGCACAAGTACGGATCCGTTTTCGAGCGCCGGCTCGCGAGCCAGGTAACTCCAATTCGTCGCGTTTCGTTTCGCGATTAATCTGATATCCCCTCCCAAATCTGAGGGGGAAAAATTAATATTAAGAAACACGTAGTTCGCGCGGGACTACAGTTGAAAAACCGAAATATCATAAATAAAATTTTAAAATAAATAAAATTTAAAAATACCACGATTTTATTGTTATTTTTTGAAGCAACGGACGATCGCGGGGATGCAGCCAGTGGGATAGATTGTATGCATCTGGACGGATATTCGACGTTACATCCCCTGTAGATTCTTCTCTGTTACGCAGTTGCACGGATGATGAGTTATGGTGGAAAAGTATAGCCATTTACCCTGTCAGCCCAGGAGCGCGTCAAATAAGTTCCAAGGGTTTAAACGTGCCACGCTAGCATGGGCTCGTCTGGCTCGTCCGCTCGTGGCTGTGGGGTGGTTACATATCGCCATTGCGCGATAAGATGTCTTTGAGGTACAGCTAAAGTATGGAAAGCCAGAAGCCGTGCCTTACTTATGTAGAACATTTCATCAGATTCCGAAATTCCCTCCGAGTATTCCAATTCCCGCGTACTCTTACGATCTTATCGGTTGTTACAGTCATCCCTTGTTTAAATATGCACCCTACGCTCATCGACCGGGTATTTATTTTTACTCCATATTGGTTTTTTAAACGGTTTTAAATTTGTTTCAGGGGAGCGTCAGATACCGGGGCCTGATACGGCGACACGTTGACCTGGAGATGGTGCGGGCGAAGATGGAACGCAGGGGGTGCGCGGAGGCGTACAGGAGCGCGGAGTTCTTCCGCGATCTGCTGCTGCTTTGCTACAACGCCATCGTCTTCTACCCGAAGAGTTCCCCCGAGTCTATCGCAGCCGTCCGTCTCCGTGGTCTCGTCTCCAAGGAGATGGCCAGAACCATCCGGAAGCCGGCCCGACCGCCGAAAGCGGACGAACCCACCCCACCGAAGCATCTTCTTCGTCCTCCGCCACCGTCGCCGCCGGTTTCTAATTTTAAATCGGATCCGGATCGTGCGAGCCAACCACTCGAGAAGTCGATCTCCTCGGGCCCCTTTATTGCTTGCCGGAAACGGAGATCCCTTTCCGGCGGCGTGGCGGGGGGGGCGACGAGGGGGGAGGAGGACAAAGAGAAGCTCCGAGTTCTTCGGAAGGGGCGAGAAGTGGATGAGTACGAGAGCCCTTCCAAGAAGAGGAAGAAGGAGGGGTCCGCCGTGTCCGGGCCTAGAGGTTTCGGGAGCACGAAAACCGGTAGGAACGCGGGAAACAGCGGCAGCGGAGTATCGAAGAGCCCCAGTCCTATCTCCACTTCGACGACTAAATCCACCGCTGTTAAGGATTCAGCGGAAACGACGGCGAAATCAGAGAAGAATGACGGAGGCGGTGAAACCGTGTCGGCGTCGAAGAGAAAGGGTATGGGGGCGTCGAAGAGAAAGGGTATGGGGGAGATGACGCCGATGTCCAACGGGGCGCTGCCGAATACGCGGAGGAGGAGCGCCTCCTCCGACGGTGGGAATGGGGCCGAGCAGGTGAAGAATGTAGGGCGTGGGGATCAAAGAAACCGTTATTCCCGTCAGTCTTCCGGCGCTGCGACGTCGAAGCGGGCGGCGGAGCTGAGCACCCCAGCGAAGAGGAGCGTCGGGAGGCCGCCCAAGAGGGCGGCTGCCCCGCGTCAGGCGAAGAAGGTGAAAGCAGAAGTGGGGAGGAAGTTGCGGAAACGAGCGAGAGGGTGACTGTATCTGTGTGGCAAAGGATGTAAATTTGTGTACCGTGTTGAAGGCTTAGCTTAGTCGCAACCGTCTCCTGATATCTTTTTTATTTTATTTTTTACGTAATTTTTTTAAAAAATATCTTGTTATTTTATTCCATTCTATTATTTTTGGTTCCTAATATTTTATTTTATTGATCGGATTAAGCTGAAGATAATTGGCGAATTATTAAATTGAAATCGGAGGTACCGGAAGATTTGGTTTCGATCCGGCCCTCACTGGATTCTAAAAATGTTATATATATATATATATATATATAGACATACGTTCAGATGTAGGTAAATATTCGGTATTGCTCTTGCTGGCATAAATTCTCGTCGCTCAGTCGACATGCCTTCCTCTTACGACTTAGAATGATAAGTTCAACTGACTTAGAATAAAAATTCTTAATCAGCAAATTATTTACGACTATTTTGGATGGGTTTTCAACTAAATAAATATCAATCGGTTAGTATTCAGTCTAATTAAATTTTAATTAAATTAACATTTAATTAATTAAATTTTAATCAAATCGATATCCAACTTATTTGATTTAATTTTTTAAAATATTCAGCATCTGTTCGATCATTTTTTTTAATTTTCATCGGCAATGATTATTCGATAAAAAAAATTAATTATTTAATATATAATAATTATTCATAAATAATTAATAAAATAAATATTTTTTAAATATTATAACTTATATTTATTTATTTTTGATTATCTTAATTTTTAGCTGTTTTAATCATTAAATTTTTTTATTATATATATATATATATATATATATATATATATATATATATATATATATATATTTTAGATTTTCTACCATCCAACATGACCGATTATTCTAGCAGAGGAAGACCGCAACGGCTCTATCCAAAATTTATTCAGACAAATATGTATGCTTTGTCGTTCAAAACTTGTAATATTAGGTATTTTTGTTAACGAGAAAAATATCGCAAGCACCAGGTCGGGCAAATCCCGGAGCATATGCACGGTGGAGAATTCTTGGACCTGTTTAACTCCATATTACGGAACTCCACGTGTAACTCGGGCGCGTAGTTTCTGAAGGCTACTATTTCTGCTTGCCAACACAACTGGATCTAGAGGCTCGCATGGCGAGTCACGTTGAGCAAAGTCGCGCAAGTGGGGGCTACATGGTGACTGCTACGTGAACCACACCCAGGCGCCCGCCTGATTGTAGTATTTATCTTTCCAACACTGGAAAATCATCAATTATATATATAAAAAATTTTATTTGATGATCGTTCATCTTTTTATGATAGTCATCGAAAGCCGTACGATGCTTGACGGTGTAGCTCACGCACCGTGGAGGATCTAAGGTCATGCGCATGGTCTTTGAGGTATGCTGGATTTCAAATTGTAACGAGCAGATCTCTGCGCTATCATAATAGGGTGGTAAATTCTTTTGTTTTGGCCCCACCCGATGTTGAACGTGTAAGTGGGTGCAGAGGGTTGTTGGACTTACATGGAATGTTCTGCCAGATGCACTCGGTGGTGGTTTACAGATAATCTTAGTTGGACTCTCTAATAATTACATATCTTCGTAATATGACATCTGACAAATTAATTCGAAGAACAGCGGAACCAGGATCCTCTCCTGTTTGGGATAGGTCTCATTGAAATGATTAAACGACGCCCACCTATTCCTCAAATCATAGATGGCAGGCCCCATCCAATTCACTGACCGTTCCATAATACCCGGATGATTCATAATTTAAAATTGGAACTCTCTTGTTTGTGGAGAGGATCCAAGCTCACCTGGCAAGTGTGGCGGCCCCGTTGGCTCCGCTGAATAGAATTAAAGTACGAAGTAAGCAAGACCTGATAATAATGCTGGCCGTATCTTCTAACTGGGAGCAAGTTTAAAATTTGGAGGCATCTTTAAGTATTTGGATCAGATAATCTTCATACATCTCCTTCAAATGAATGGCGGTGCCTTTCAGGTTGCAAGATAGAATATGATGTCCCGTTTCTAAAACAGACATTTCCCTATTAAGTACTACAACGCCAAGATTCAATTGGCACATGCTAGTTCTTTTTCCAGAAATATGTATCAGAGAGGGTTTTTGTTCCCGGTGAATCAAGAAAATAAGGATTGTGGACTGAAAAAAATGCTAAACTAATGTTAGCTTCGATAAATAACCTTGAAAGATAGAGGTTAGAGTCTATTTGGAAGGTTGCACGAAAGAAAATTTAAGATGCTTAAAATTAGAGGGAGTTAGACTCTAAAATGAAAATAAAAATAAATAATTTTTATTTTAATTATTTAATTAAAAAAAATTTACTTATATTTTATTTTTTTAAAAAAAAATTTAAAAATATATTAATTTTTAAAAATTATTATTATTATTATTATTTTTCTGACATTCAAATTTCTTTTCAATCTGCCTTTCTTTCCAAATTATTCATCTAGCCTTTTAGTTTGGCGGCGGCTGCAGTTTATGGTGCAAGGCTCCAGCAAAACCGTCCAAATTCCGCCTGATGCCCCAGGGAACCTTTCAAAGCCGCTTTGCTCCGGTACCTCATTAAGTCTGATGTACTAGTTTGTGCTTTTCTCGGTATGCTTTATTTAATTTTGTTGTTTCCCCTTCAATAAGACCAATGGAGGTTGTTCTTATTATTAAGAAAATCTTTTGCACTCAAGAAAAATAATTGACCCTCTGCAACCATGAACCAAACCTCCAAAGCGGTCCAGTGTGGGTGGGTCCAGCAGGCCAATCCCAATACCCTTAAGGTCATGTCGGTCATTTTGGATACTTCATTGCCTCCTTAACCTCGCGTCCGGTCGTGGGCAGTGTCGTTGGACCCATCTCTACTTCCGGTCTGGTTACGGCCATCGTTCCTTTCCTGAAAAATTTAGCATTCGATGTTGCTCGGCAACCCTTTTCCCCAACAAGGCATAATTGATGAGAGGCCGCTGCCCGGATATGGAAAACATGTAAAGTGCATATGTAAAAGGATGGAAAAAAAAAAAAAAAACAGTAAAGATCACACGGCAACGATTAGAATGCCTAGCAAGATGCTATTATTTGGATACATTGGCTAAATAAAATATATTAAAATAAAATTAGTATTTAAATATAAAAAAATTTCATCTTTAGATTAATCAAATAATATGGGCTCTTCCTAAGTTGATTGCATAGAATAGCAAAATTATAGTGAAATGATATTCAACCGTTTGAGCTGAAAATCTTATAAAATTCATAGATTATACCGGGAAAATTAGAAGGTGCTTGGTTCGCCATCGAAATCGAAATTGGAGTAGTTGGAATAGAAATTGGAATGACCAAATTTTCTTAAACATTTAATTTATGACTGAAATTAAAATCTAAATAATAATTTAAATTTTTTTAAAAAAATAAAAATTAAATTTTAGATAAATTAAATAATTTTCATCCTATTCTAAAATCAGAATCAAAATAAAATTCTCTCCAATCAAACGAGTAGAATGAGAGTCATCCATTTCGATTTTTATTCTAGATTTTAATTTCTTTCATCTCTTAATATAATTATAAAATTATAGGCTATATTTAATTTATATTTAAAAATATTTAAAAATAATTTTAGAGTGGATCGGTTCGAAATTCATAGAAAGGAAAAAAAAAAATTAATGCTTTAACTCACGTGATGTCCGTGTGGCTTTTTCAGTAAGAGTTCGGTTGAATCCGAGTTACCGCAGGCGGACATTGGGATGGGTCCATGTATCTAACCCAGGCAAGGTACAATGAGTTAAAATGTATGTTTCCTTTTACTTTATTTCTTTATCACCACTATTAATTTAATTAATGCTCACCATGTAAGAAAACATTCCTTTAAAAAAAAAAAAAAACTCTCTCTGGGTCATGTCATCCATGCTTGCTTTCACGTGCATTGCATAACAATCACCGGCCGAGGCCTCGGCGCTCCGCTATTTCACCGGCATCTGATTCCATCCATCGCCATTAGAAGTCCTTCTCTTCAACTCTGGATTCCCTGATCCACGACGCCGTCACCATCTCCTGATGGGATTATCCCCAGGGTTTTTATTCCCCAGGTATTGCCTTCTCTCCTCTTCCTCCCTCCCTCTTTTGAGATTTTGAGCTGTTTTGTTGATAAGTGGAATGGAGCTCTCCGGGATGTCTTCTTTTTGCCCCTTCTCATGTTTTATAAGCCCTGAAGTTGAGTATTAATCTTTCATTGATGCTTATTTAGACATCTTGGAAAGAGTTTTATGGTGGATACAATCACCGCTTGGCGATTGACTTTGTTTATTGTATTACTTTGAGTTGCGTGAGTGATTTGTGGCATAATTTACTGACTAGGGCTTCATATTTCTTTGGTCTTTTTAATTGTTTCGGGGTAACGATTACAACTTTTTAAAATTGTTGGAGTGAAAACTTCCGGAACCTTTGGAATGCTTTCAGAAAAGAGCGTAACTACATGGAAGGAACAGCAGAAGTTTTGTGCTAATGCTGTTTTCCAAGTCAATCTCATACGGAATTACACTAATTTGTCGATAAACAAAAACACAAACATAAGTATTTAGAGTGTCTGCATTTCAGAAAATCATAAACTGAAGTGCTCGGTGAGACAATCACAACTTATTTAGGGAATCGGAAAATTTATTAGAAGATTTTTCATGAAATCTTTTTAACGCCTGTTAACATAATAAGCCATAATTTGCAGTTTACTATGGAATATTAGCATATTATTCTGGTGTCCAGGGATTTGAACAGGATCGGTAGTAATGGTTAGGGCTGAAATCGGATCGGATACCAACGTATCCATATCCGTATTTATTTTATCTGACGAATACAAATACGGATACGGATATTATTCTGATGAAAAAATTCATATCCATATTTATTTTAAACGGATATGGATATAATTCGAATACTATAATTATGGATATAATTTAGATAATTAAATTTTATGATTATAGAATCAAAGATATTACTAAATAAATGATAAATTAAGTTAATAATATGTTTATATGATTATATATTTAAGTACTATATAAAATTATATAGAATTATATATAGATTCGGATATTCGGATACGAATCGGATAGTTGTCTATCCATATCCATATCCATTTTTCTTTGACGGATATGGATACGGATATGGATATTAGTTGGATCCTCAAATTTCTATCTATATCCGAATTAATTCGAATACGAAAACGGATCGGACGGATAATATCCATGCTACTTTCACGCCTAGTTATGGTCATGAGTCTTGCAATATTTCAGAAAAATGCATCCAATTGTTTTATTTCTGGCCTTTCTGTAGGTGACCTCATAAATGTGTGGTAGGTAACAAGGGGTTGGTCATTTGCCCTTCTTGAAATTGAGATTAGAATATAACTTCGTCATCAAAATTAAGTTGTGGTTGATCTGAAATGCATTAAATTGAAGATTTATAGGAATCAGATCTTTCATGTTGTTATTTCTCATATTTATATTAAAAAAAAAAATATTTGTCATATTGATGTTTAATTTCAATAAGTTACAAGAGAGTCTGGAGTTGTTACTCATTAGGACTGTAGTTAGGGCAGAGATAGTGAATATTTTGCTGGCTTTTCTCCAAGGTGTCTCAGAAAAAAAGAAAGCTGCAGAGCTTACCTCCCCCTTGTGTAACCTATGAGGTTTAATCTTGTTTCCAAGGAAGAAGGCTTGAGGGGCAGGCATTTATAAGGGATTCATTCACAGAGCTTTTTTGTTCAGATCTCATGAATTAGAGAAATTTGAATTGATAGTCTGAAAAAGGGTTTTGCAGCCTTCCTTTTGGGTTTAAGAACCAAGCCTTAGCTTGGCTTGTCACCCTTGGGAGATCCTTACTGCAATAACCTCACAAAAGAGGATTTAATATGGATATGATGTTCGAGATTTGTTATAAAATACAGGATTATCTCTCGCTTAATCATCTCTTCTACGTTCTTAGGAGGATTTGAAAAAGGTTATCATTTTACCATCATCAGTTGCATCCTGATTCCGCCTTCGTTATATTCAAAATACATACTTGAGTAAAGATTTACTTTGACCTGCTACCTGTAAGAGAACAGGTAAGAATAAAAAAGGTGGATCTTCAAAGGAAATTAAGAATCTAGAATGACTTGGCTGAGCAGTCAAAGTAGTGACTTCATTGTTTGACTTTGAGGGGAACTTTAGCATGCCTTTTCAGGTAGGGTTAGGGTGATTGTCTATTCCCCTCCACCACACAACCCACCTATATATCTTCTCAAATTTGAATTTTTGTGCCCTTCTTTTACTGCCTTGATCAATGTGACTGTTAGTGGGGCCGGGCAAATACATTTATCAATTTATCCTTTAATATATGTTTGGGTGCTTGTGTGCATGCCGTGCATCTATTATGCTACAGTTCCTCTCTTCTTGTCTTCTCTTTCATCTATTCTTATTATCTTCTTTCATCAGCAGACCCTTTTCCCCCTTTCCTTCCCTCACGATGGTTGGTTTTGCCATTTGATATTCTTGTACCTAGAACTATGAAGTCAATTTTTTTGCACTTCTCATGCTGTCCATCTTCATGGTATTAAGGTAATTAGATTCTTATCTTGGTACTTAAGTCTCTCTAATAGCACTTTTGCCTGAGAATGAATTTCTATACCTTATCATTTTTTTTCCATATTAATTAGTCCTCTAGTTGCAAACCAAATATGCTTAGCTCATTATCTAGAATAAATCCTTACTCCAAACTATTGTTGATCTTTTATTAATAGTCAATCCTGCATCCCGCTAATCTTTGTTCTTTCTAGTTGCATTTGCTTACCATATCTACAGAACAATCAATTTACTTAACCGGTAAACTCTGGAGTTGATTTGTCGTAATAATAATCAATGCTCTTTTATGGTGGAGAGTCAAGAAAATGTAGACATCATTTAGCATAAAAGTTACATGTGAACTTATGTTTGTAGTTCAGGCAGAATGGATTTGCAGCACTTATTAATTATTATGTCTCCCTGGGTTCTGTGGTAACATTGCATGTGGATAAGTGGATTGATTTGTGCTGATTGGATTCCTTCTCTAAAAAGATTTTAATGATATATTTTTTGTCATATTTGTGTGAATATTAGATGGCATACTAGTTATAATTTGATTAGTAGAAGAAACCTAGTTATAGCATGCACTTCAAGGAGCGTGTATGGAGTGAGATTCTAGAGGGTATATGGCTTCGACCAGAAATGTTTCCTCTACTTAAACATCTTGTAAGCTTAGGTTGACCATATAAACATGAGAAGATATAACGGTCATACTCAGCTTTACAAATTAAGCTGTGCTTTTAATGTCTTGTGTCAATATTGCTTTCCCATGAGACTCAAGTTGAACTTCAAATATGATCGGACAGTTGGACAGTGATGGAGGTATAAGCACAGAAGAAAAGAAAATATCAGGATATTTAGGTGGCTAGGGGGTATAGGAATACAAAATGATTTAGATCAAAGAAAGTCTCATTTATTGGTTTAGAAGTCAATGTTGAGCGGGCATTTTCAGAAGACAATGCAACTCCGATTGACATAATTTGTTTGTCAACAAATAGTAGAGGCAGTGGAAAGGATTTTGGTCGGGGGGTTAGCAGATGAAAGCCTTAGGTTGCCTGTAACGAAAGGCTCCAAAGAAGCCAACATCCAGTGCCTTTACAAGCTTCAAAGTTCTTGTGGGACTCCTCATATGTCAACTAATATCATGTTTCAACGGATACGAAGGACTGAAAAATAAATAATTTTCATTCTTTTGGACCTATATAATTCGATGCCTTGATGTCTTGATTGCGCCAATAAGCAATGGTTATGTTAGTGATCTCCAAAGTATTGTTTAAATGTGGTTCAAGATTTAACTAGCAAAGACCAGATCCATAATTTAGGAGGTTCAATTGGAAATGATATACCTGCTACATGTGTGGGTAGACTAGACACTGCCATCATTACTCCAACTGCTATGGATGGTTCTACTTGACATTCTCAAATGAGCACTTGGGATTTTTAATGATGACAGGAATCGGGAGATACCCATAATGATTACTGGCTAAAAGAAAGGGTGCTGAATTGTCATAATTCTAATTTGATCGATCTGTTCAAGAAATGAGGCATCTAATTTGTTGGTCTTTTAAGATACCATTGCAAGTCTTGTTCTATGTAATCTATTAATCTATGAAGAAATTGTCTGACATGTTTTGAAAGAACACATGGTAATGTCACAGCTACTCAAGACCTTCGATTACGAGAGGATGTATTAAACCCGGGTACTTGATTGAGTTTGGAGATGATGAGGTGATTCTTTATATGTTGCCGACACTACAACTAACTGAAATATAGATTACATATAGAACTTTGTGGAAAGAGTGTTTTTCAGTTTTAGGAACTAGTATATACTTTTAGGGCACGAGATCACACAAAAAGAGGCGACAAACCAACATACTTGCACTTATACTTTTAACAGAAAAGCCAACAAAACAATATAAGAAGAATATAGAAACAAGTAGGAACATAAGGTTGCAAGGCGTCAGTTAACACGTTCTTTGCTATATAATGATGGACTGAAAATCTGGTGATTACGATGCCGGAACACCAGGCCATGCTAGTCATTTCCCACCGTCTGAAATTTTAGGAAGGACGGTGGCTATTGGTGGAATTATAAGATACAGAATAATGCGGATGCACCATTGAATTCATGCAATGTCTCTCCTGCAACACCATCAACAGAGTTAAATCTTTGAGGGGACCCACCATACCATAAAATCGCCATTTTTAAATTTGTTTCTGGCCATAACATGTTGGCATTGGTGATCTATTTCCTCTAGAAATTATTTCTTTTTTTAGATTAAAAATTGCATCTACTTACCTTACGTTATCTCGCAAGTTGATTATTCTATTGGATGAAGACAATGTAGATCACACTTGGCATCACCATATGCAGGCCCTCTTTGGTTTTCTGTCAACAACCGTGCTGGAGCAGTATGAGAGACGGACCATTGGATTTGCGAGCTAAGGTTACCCTTTCATATTGGGAGATTTCCATCTTCCACCCATCCCATGCATCTTATATGGGGACCAGTCCTCCAATCACAGCAATCCATATTTCGCATGATGTCCATGATTGATTAACCCATATCACATCCAGTATCATGGATTTGCCATTCTACACGCTGCATGGAGGCTGCTCGATCAGGGCCGATCGGGAACCGAAAGCAATCACTGCATGATAAGCTAAAATCTGGAGATGGCCATCCCAATATAACGTTTGCTCAAAAATAGGTGCGTCATTTCCAAGTACCGGTGAGCTGCTAATGATGCTAAAATAGTTTTGACTTCATTTCAACCCATGCCAAGTTCACATCATTCATAACCGTTAGCATTTCCTGCCACCAATTGACTAATGTCAAAATTTTTTTGCAAAGCATAACCTCGTTGTTATATATGGCTCTTTCCTCGAACCTTTGCATGAAAACATAAGATCAGAATGACACGAAACCTACAGAACCAGCTGGATGCAACCAGCGACATGAGAACTCTAGGTGACCGAAACAATTTTTTACATGTCACAGCCTATTCACTAAGATAATAATAACCAAGATTGAACCCTGATCAGAGATATCCTTCCCACTAAATATAAAGGAGCTGTTAATTTTCCATGTGGTCAGAAATAAATATCAGCAATCGCATTTTACAGAGCATGGGGCCTCCCCGGATGTCAAGTAAAGGTCGGTCGACCACAAGTTAAACGTCAATCGTCATCACCATCATGCCGGAAGTCTGACGCAACCATGTGGTCACCATCAGAACCTTGTCTACCTTCACCTGCCATGTCCTCGTAGTTGGCTCCATGCTGCTGGTTCCTCCATCCTTGATCTCGGTCCATGGATCGCCCGTGCAAGTACTGATGGCCTCCCTCTTCTGTGTCATGGAAAATAGTTCGGTTAGAACTCATCAGATAAATGTCTGATGTTCTAAAAATGTAGCAACACATTGGATTTAAACTGCATCCATGATGGCTTATCAAGAAGCTGCCTTGGCGATGTGACAATTGGTTATTTCATCCACATTGCAAAACACATTCGGCATGATGCAACACTCTGTATGGGTTTGAATCAAAATTCGACATGAAAGCATCTCGCTAATGCAATTTTTGTTTTTTGGGTAGAGTAAAATCATACGGTTGCAGTCCCAAGCAAATGAAAAAGCATTTCACTCGGTTGATGGTAATAACGACTTTCCTATACTTTGCTTTAGTGCTTCAAAATATTATTAACTTCAACTAGTTTTGTTTCCAGATTTCATCATGTCAACAAGGCATGTGCAAAGCTCGTGTCTAGAATTAACTGAAAGCGAATAGCTCGTATCAAGAGGCCTTGTTGATATTCTGGAAATCATGTAAAACCGAACAGAAAGACGGGCCTATCAATATTTTACCGCTTTCACCATCAGAGGCATCAGCAAGCCTTGCAATTGCATCGATTAGTGATCGTTCATGTTCCTGCAATCACGAGTACCTTCCATGTTTGTTGGCAAATACAATAATCATCTGTGAAATAACAGCTTATGAGAGTTATCTTACTTTCAACACTTTCTTTGCCTTCTCAATCTCAAAGGGATCGGGATGACTTGCACCGAAGACCCTCTCCACCTGCGGGAAACAGAAATTAAATCAAAAATATTTTTGCAGTCCACCATGCCTTTTAGGTTGCTCAAATGCATACCTCCTTTATTAGAGTGTCTGTATGAAGTATTTCAATGTCATCGGTGCGCTTCTTCCCAATGCCATTCTGCGATGGGGCAAACTCTTTCTTGGACTGATTCTTCAAGGTTCCTCTTCCCCTTCCTGCACCTGGAATGGCACCACCACGGCCTGTAGACTTCTTAGCCCCACGACCTGGTGCAACCCGGCTTGCCTGATGGTTGATGCCTGGATCCTCACCTTCCCATCTAATATCTTCAGGTGAAATCTGCAGTTAGAGAAATTTTTAAACCAAATGGATAAAAAAAAAAGGTGCCCGTGTCTCCTTGCATAATAAATCACATCCTTCATGGAACAATTTTAGATGGGCTCGCAATATAAGAAACGTTTGCCAAAAATGACTCATGCAAATACTCTAACCCAGCAGATGTCAACAATAGAAAATGACAAGTCCTAGCAGAGCATTTGGAGAAGCTAAATGCAATATGGAAGCTCCCATGATTTGAGAATGATGAAACCAAGGTTCGCGGACCGACACCCATGCCGATTGCCAGCCAGTATGGTACCGTACCATACCGCCCATTAAAAAATCAAAAAATTCCCATCCAATCGTAAAAAAAAAAAAAAAAACTACCTATATCGAACCGTACCACTCCGTACCGGACCAAACAGCCCGATACTGGCCCGTACCATACCGTACGGTTCGTAAAGTTTACCAAAAAAAAAAGGCCGAACCGGATCGGTTCCCCACCGGTCTGGCACGGTATGGGGTGTACCGGGCGGTTTGGCCCGATACGGCGTTCCATGGATGAAACAATATCTGGATGATCCTACATGGTAGCAATATAAATAAGATAATTTTTTTCTATTTTAATATTTCAAGAGTATTCCTTTTCTTTCTTTCTTTCTTTCTTTCTTTTTTTTAATAAAAGTTTTGAAATCTAACAGTTCTTCATTTAGATATTCCTTTTCTCTTTTTTTTTCCTCTTTTTTTTTTTTTTTAGTGTTGAAATCTAACAGTTCTTCACTTACTTAGATCAGCTTCTATGGAAAACTGTACCGGTAATGAAGTACATAGACAAATCAATATCTCCTGTTAATAAGACATTAAGAAACATCTTTGCCCCCTAAAATATATTCACATAACGCACTCCCATACAGTAGATTCTACCATAAGAACCTAGATGACATGAACTGAATTTTAAGCAAATTACTGAAGTTCTTCAAGGTGTTAAAGCCATACCCACAGTGTTGATAGAATAATGTTCATGCAGCTATTATGCTGGTACAATGACAGGTAGCATATATGTAGATTCAAGCAAAATTCAACAAATGAAATGGCTCTGATAGGAGAATGAGAACATTCTGAATGTTTTATATACAACCTGTTGGAGGGTATGCAAGTGCTACGAGCATCAAAGAGATGCTCGTAAGAAACTCTACCAGCAGGATGACTAGCAAATGGAACATCATGTATGGAGAAAAGAAATTCCATCACATATTAAAAATGCCTAACCTTTAATATCTACTGAATTATACACTGGCAATCAGTTGGAAGTCAATATTTCTTTCAGCTGCTGCTCTGTACATTACCTCATTGCCCAGGAAACATGAGAAAGCAAAAGCTTGAGATAAAGCAATGCTGTGGTGGAAAATCTATTGGTTTGGCAATCAAGCATCTAGAACAGCTAAAATAGAAGCAGATCATAGGATGGAACATGAAAACTTATTTCTTGAAAAAGTGCAGTTATTTTCAAACTTTGAGGAAGAAAATAATTCTGCACCAAAAGTGCACAAAAAGATGGAGATGTGTGGGTGCTAGCCTCATAATCACATCTCATAATGTCATCGATGACTGTACCATTTTTGGGCTTACCTTTGTTGTATACCAAAAAGAAACTGGACAAGTCACAAGTCATATCAACAAAATTTGAAACTGCATGATCCCATGTCATACCCTCCATCTCATGTTATTGTATGTACATTTTTTTGGGCACAGATACTAAAAGAACTAGAAGAAGGGAAAAGTATCTTCCAAATAGATTTGATAAACAAATACCCATTTTTATTCCAAATCCAGATGCAACAGATATTTACCCCCTTCAAAGCACTAATTTGCCCCATAATGAATTCTGTACCCAGCAATATAAGTTCCATTATGAAGCAGCCAACTCAAATTGATTTATCACTTGAAGAGCTGTCAAATTTGTGAAAACAGCCAGCATATTCCAGCAGTCCCATACAATACTTAGATAAGTCGATGATGCCGAGAGCATGTATGAAAATCTGAATGCCATCAGAAACACCTTTGGGAGTGGGAGCAGAAGATTAAAAATGATCCTGCGGAGTCATATGCCCTGCCTCTTCCCAAGCAGAGATTAAATTGTGATGTGTTCCTCTAGGAACAAGATCTAAACCATTGGGAGTTCAAATAATGTAACATGGCAGCAATAAAAGGACATGGCGAACTGGAAACGGTAATGCAAGTTTTATCCATCACTTCCATCTAAGGACAAAACTGAGTGAATAATATAGCCAAGGATTAAACCATCTAAATACAAGCTTCATCCATAACCACCTTACAAGTAACCAATGGCCATATTCCTTCTTATCAGCAATGAAGAGTGCATTCAAATGCTTATGCAAAATTAAGAGGACTTCTAAAAAGGATGATGAATAGGACCATTCAATACCCTGTTTAATAACCTTAAAACTCATATGAGGAGGCTAACAGAAATACAATTCCTGTATTCCTTGTATATTCTGGGGAGATGTAATGAAAGCAGAATTTGCTTTCCAATCCACCAACTTTATCCATATGATTCTTGAACTGCAGGAATTTGAACGCAGGTCCATCTTTGTTATAATTCTTAAATATTGAGGTTTAAGGTTTAATGGTCAGATCTTAACCCTTAGTACACAAAAAAACAACCACCTTAGTCCTTCAATATTAAATTGCACCAAGAGCTACCTTTCTTGAGTATAGACAAGCGCCCGTCAAGTGTAAACAAATTAAAAGTCATAAGCATATATCTACTCATTTAAAACACCGTTCCCAATCCATCCCTTATTTTCCTGCCATTACCCTCTGTTTGTTAAAACAATTTATATTCCTTTAGCTATCAGGTTTAGCTTATGATTCAGCTAACAAGCTGTGGGAACCCATAACTGCAATCATTTCCTGGACACAATAAAAAAAAATTTAGCTTGTCAAATTTTAATGGAGCAAAGATCATACATTGTTAGCCTCCAACCATCCAGCACCTTACCAGCCGTATCTTATTTCACACTATCCACATATGCCATCAATTCAACAAACAAGTCAACACAACTGAGCTTGCTAACTAGCTATGAGTCAGCAAAAGTGAGCATCCTATATCCACCAGGAAAAAAAAAAATGCTTCCTACGGCAGGTTGCTAACTCCATCAGTTTTTTAACATAAAATGCATTAATAATGTCAGCTAAGTCAAAAAAATATACTCCAACAAGCATATAAAAATTATCCTAAATGGCAGCAAACAACATAGACCACAAGATACATAATGTGCCGTTGTTGCAAAAATCATAGTAACGTAGCCATGGACAAATTGTAGTATGGGAATATGTTAGCAAGTCTTGTAGCCCAAATGATACCCTATCAAGTAATCACCAATTCGGTTCAAATAACATGCTAGAAAATTACAGTCTTTCTCCTAACTGGGTAATGAAACATGATACCATGTTGCACTAACCTGCAATTTAATAATAAAAAATAAATGGCCTCTGTAGCAGAGAATTAACAGCATAACCAGCAAAACTCCAGCATGCATTAATTCTATATTTTCTTTGATGCTTAAAAGGATTAGATCTTCCACATTCCTTTTCAATAAGTTTCTTAAAATTTACAACTACTAAAATCTCCAAAGAAATTCCTTAAACCCATGCCTAATTTTCAACAAACATTAACCCTTCCCTATAGGTTAGTCTCCCAGCATACATTCTTGCATGTCTTATCATTGATAATTTCAGTTACAGAGAGAGCAACTTTTGGTGATTATATGTTGTTCGCACAAAGACGTAACATGAAGAAACTTCATGAACTTTATTATTTAAAATTTTACCAAACTAAATATGAGCATTGTCAAAAGCTACAAAGCAGCATGCAATTGTAGAACAAATTAGTCTGTTATGGTTCTAATCATCTCTGCCATGAATGAATATGAATCACCTCTTTGAGATTAACCCATTCCCATGTCTCATTCTTTGTTCCTATATCATAAACCAGAGCATGGAGACCCTGACAATAATTGGAATCGGGTAAGCTTGGCAATACACAACTGCAACACAGAGATGATGAGCACTAAAATAATCGAACACACCTCAACTGGCTTGTGATCAGTTATAACAGCCTCATAGAAGTTATTATCTTCAGGCCATCTTGTCATGACTTTCCGTCCGATTAGTGGATCATACGGTGGTGCCTCTGCAACAGCACCTGCAGAACTCCTGTTTGCAACTTGCCCCCTTCCACTCGGACCGGCGGAAGGATATGGCATGGACTTCATTGAAGATACACCAGGCAATGTCTGGCCCTGAAAATTGGAGGAATTAACATATCAAGAAATATGAATAAACAAGAAAATGGAGAATGCAGATTACTTTACAATACATTTCATGCTTGGAATCATGAACATACTGATTTAAGCTTCTTGCCCCTTGCTCCTGCTGCAGTTCCCCGTTTTGATGCTGCTGATGATGGCTGCATGGAAGTGACAACTGGTTGTGCATGAAGTCCAGGAGATGGTGCACCCAAAGATAGAGAGGGCACAGGCTGAGATGTTTTCTGTCTCTTGCGAGAAGCTGAAACAGTGGGACTGGGTACCGGATCATGTGTCGGTTGAGCACTATTAAGCAAGCCAGTTTGGTGTCCACTAGCCCTCCATTCCCTATATAAAATTTGTCAAAAAATTCACACTAACAATTAGCGAAAGGGAGAAAATTTGTTGTAACATATTGTGTATCTTAGTGGGTTCTGGGTTCAATTAATAAGATTCATTCATTTACAAACCTGATTCTCCTAATAATGTCATCGGCATTAACCCTGCTTAACAGTTCTCTGTGTTCCTCATCAGATACTCTCAGTTCCTTTCTCAGTTCAGTTATAAGACTTTCCTTCTCCTGTAGAAATCAAATATCTCACTAGGTTGCCAATAAATACCAGCAGGAAGAAGTAAAGGCAACATTATCTGGACAAGACTATGGTTGGATGGATACCCAAGTAATGGCATCCGACTGAGCCTTAAATGCTCGAAGAACTGAACTGTATGCTTCTTGCTCAAGCAGGTGTATTTGAGTCTCCATATCATTCTGTACTCTGGGGTATGAAAAAGCAGCAACGATAGTTCTTCCATTTCCAGTGACACGCCCTGCTCTTGCACCCCTGTTCTGATGTGATGGTGGAAGGTCATCATCAGTCCCTGCAGTCAATTGAAGGACATTAAAATATCACAAACACCAGTGTAACTATGTAAGGAAGAGAAAAAATTACAATGATACTAAGAAATCTCAAGGGGCATGGCACCAGAGAAAACCAAAATGGAGTTACTAATTGAATTAAGGAGGTATTTATGTTTGGATTTCTGAAAAAAGGTAAGGACTAAGAGGAGTTGCACATAATTAGCGACTTGCTCTCAAAATGCATGCACAAAACAGTATTGCTCAAACCAAAGTTTAAATTTTACTGCATCAAAGGCCTACAAGCTTCAAACTTGAAAGATGAGGATAACTTTACCATAAGTCTCCCAACACAGATTGCACATAGGAAGTAAATGCTAAAAAAGTTTCCAGTCAAAAAGGCTCCCCATTCCACAACTAGGAAACTTTAGACTGTAAAAACTAATACCTAAGCATTTATTCTTAGAGAAGTATATCTCTCAAAACCTAACCCATTGAAGCATATTGCAACTCCATAACTGATCAAAAATATGGAAAAGTGGCAAATATAACACAACTCTCTAGTTGACAGTGCCAACCTCCATGAGAATATTTGAATTCCCCTCATTGAAGAGATACTCCATAAACTGTACCAGCATTAGACCTTCTATAATAAGATATCAAATGGTTTGACAATTGTTGCTCTTGCCACACAAACATGAACGCATAACCAAAAGTGTTCTGAAACTGCAAAAAATGTTATGCCACAGTAACTTGCAGGCAAAGAGTAGGGTAGCACAGTAAAATGTAAAAAATGGCAGTTAGAGAGCAAGCAAAGCAGTGTATCTATGATATATCATTTATGTAGCTAATTTGACTTAATTCACTAAAAGCTAGGGGGTTTCAAACTCCAATATGTAGTAGCACAGATCATGAACTAAATATATGTCTTTATTCAAATCAGAAATCATGACAAGTTGTTGGATTTTACTATCAAAGCAGAATATACATAATATTGTTTGCTATCACGGACTTATATGCGAGAATGCTAGACAGAGGAAGGGCTCGTAAAGCCAACCCTGATACTTGTGACAAGGGTTGATGTTTTATTCTACATACCACAAATGTGATTCTCGCACTATCAATCTAGAAATTACTTCTACAATTTCCAGATATCCCAGTGATGCAACAGCAATTTTTGTACATACAAGTTTTTCCTTTGGTCAAACTTCAGAACTATTATTAGTAGTTTTGAAGTTTTATTTTGAGCAGGATTAATGTCTATAAGTTGTTTATAACTGCGATTGGTCAGACATGTCTTTAAGGTCATCTGGCTACTTTGAAGTAGTTTTGATGTTTTTAAGTATGGGGTTCCACAGGAATCTGAATTATGTGGTATTAAGAAATTTGCAGGTCTGTTGTGACAAGATCTTGCATCCGGTAAAAGGCTAGAATTAGGGCTGAAGGCTAAAAGGAGAGGGTTGCTTTCGTATGCAATAATATTTTATACTGAATTTTGATGGATCCTATGGTTCTTTACACAATAGACATACATAAGGCTTGCAAAGCATGGTATGGGGCCACCAGTACATCACTTACCTTATTGTTTGATGTTTTCAGCCTTTTGTATGTTCATTGTAGTGCATTAACCACAAGCAACAACAAATATTATGAAGGGTTCTTGCGTTGCTTATCAGTGTTATTAAAAGTGGCAGCCTAGGTGCTTAATTGGTGGAGCTGCCTAGGCTAAGTCTACTTAAACCATACTTTAAGGGTTTCTCTTCATATCTTCTTCCCCTACTTGATCCATATGTGGGGCATGTGGCAACACAGTGAAAGCTATGACCAACCTAGTAGAAGCCAGTACGCTAATCAATGTATACTGGCAGGTCAAATGGCAGCTACAAGTAGCAGATGCAGCTGCTGTGCGCAGCACTAGTGCCAAGTTTATGTTTCTTCTTTCTTCTTCTTTAAACCAATCTCAGCATCTTATTCTCCTTCTGTTTTTTATCTCTATCTTTACTCCTCTTCTACATCTGTCCATTCTTCAGCCTTCCTTTTTCTAATTTTTCCCTTTTGTATTGCTTGCCTCCTTGATGGGTAACCGTTCATTGTCGCCCACTCTGCAGCCTATTGGCTGCTGCTCCCTGGCATCCTCCTCCTCCTCCTCCTGCTTCCTCATTTGTAAAGACTGCTTGTGTATGTCCTGCAACTTGCTGGTTTCTGAAGTGACAAACAATGCTATTGTTGTTCTCCTTCTAGTAGATTTTGATTTTTTGAAATTTTAAGTGTGAATATTAGGTTTCATGATTATGTATAATAAGAAAAGAGTGTTCATAAATGATACAGGCACATAATTATTTATGTTTGAAGGCATGCATAAGAAAAGCTTGGAGGGTCTTCATCCTTAGGTGGTCATCTAGGCCCTAGGCACCTGCCTAGGCCATACAAGAGGTCCACCACCTGGCCTTGCATTGCCAGTTTGATAACCTTGCTGCTTACACAAACTGCTAATTTTCCTTGCCAAAGTAAATATTCGCAACCTGTAATTTCTTTTGTTCTTCATGATTAGGCCTTAGAACCCAATTTAAATCTTAAATCCATCTTAAATCCCTGAACCTTAGGTCCTTAGTGTAGGAATTTGTTCACTTTTATTGAAATATCATGTCTGAACCTGAAACACCAGCAAGATACTGCCCAAGCAGCATTTTGAATTCCGTCATCCCTATGACACCCCTCTCTAATGCTGTAGTACATCATCCAATTAAATGAATTAACTCCCAATATTCATGGGAGGACAGATTGTCAATTAAGTTACTTATTAATGCAAATTTTAAGTTCCTTTAAGAGATATCGCTAGATGCAACTTGTCCCATGGAAGATGTTCTAAAGGTTTGGACATGAGTCGTCTGCTTCTTCTAGTTCAACAGAACCACATTTAATTGCGTCCTTTGATGAAAAAGACCTTTGATTAAGTAAAACTGGAAACCTTGGAACTTTAACAAATTAAAAATGCCAATAAGCTAGTTGATTAGCTACATAAAATTCTAATAATCCCAGTTAAATTTCAGTTAACTACATAAAATTCTAATAATCCCAGTTAGATTTCAGTTAATTAGTATCCTTCACTGATATATGAAATAGGCCCAGTGAACTCAAAAATATGATTAGTTAGCGGTATAGAAAATAAAATGAATCAATTATTCACCTCCTTCGCACATTTCATATTATCACACATATCAGCATCTCACATGGGAAGATTATGTACTTACTTAGCAATGTATGAGAGACAAGATCCGGTGGTCGTGACTATCCCTCAAATACATGGAATACCATCACATGTTATAAATAAAAAGAACTCATAACCACCTTTAGCAACATGAATAGTTCTAAACCATGAGAAATTAGGCCACTCTTGTTGAGTAAAGGTAGTCTTCTAACTTAGTTGGACTCTTTCCCTAGAGTCTGCTTTTTAAAAAGTGTTCATTCCAACCTAACGTGGCAGGTCCTTATAACTTATTCACAAGACCGGTCAACCTTAAAGAACTGGTGAAAAATCTCCACTGTGTGGATAATGTGAATCATAAGATGCCAGCCACATGGGCAATAAATTAATTGTTTGTTGATTAGTTCAAGACACAATGTGTAATGACCCTCAGATCCAACTAATTGACAGTTATCAGCTTTTCCTTTTGATTCCAAAAAGAAAATGATAACACGTGAAATAGGTGTCTAAAAGGGAACCACATCCTTGATCCCACTACTAGTTAACAAGTTCCATTTCATCCTTTTATTCCATATCACACTGTCTGGATGACAAATATATTATTTGTTAAGATACTCGAAACATATAGTCTCACTCTAGAAAAACCAACCAAGCCTTTTCTCCAAACAGATGAAGTCAACTAAAAAGTACTACACTGAGTCCACATCCAGAAATGAACATATTTCAAGGACCAACTGCCAATCTGATGTCAAGCCTCTGAAGATTTGTTTCCATGTTAACGTACGATTTTCTTGCATTATCTCCAACATTTAACAAAAAAAATTTAAAAATTCCACAAGAAAGCACCATAAATGTTAGCACAGTAAGCTTGCATCACCTGCTGGTTATGTGTTAAACCTGTGAAGATGAGTCCACGAAAATTGTCATTCATAGATGAGGAAACAATCGAGGAGCTTGCTGTAGGTTAGAGATGAAGAGAAAAGATCCTAAAGCTATTGCAATTGCCAGTGACTGGATATTTATCTTATGCCCAACATGTTCTGTGATATTTAGATGACACCATTCACATCCTTTATGGCAGGCTTAATTTTTCACCATATCATGTAATAACATGGATAGGGTAAATCAACTTTTGAAGGACATGCAGAGACATGTTTGTTTGGATGACATGAGCCAGGGTTATTCACCATTAAACCTATTTCCCCAAAAATATTTATGATATCCTGCTCCACATACTACATTTCTCACTTCAATCCAAACTACAATTCAGGATTTATCAAGTCTATTTCTCGCACTGCTCCCAAAATCACTTCTTATCATGGTAACCACATCATTGTCACAGGTTGCAATAGAAAATTATAGAAATGCACAATTATTTCTAGCTTCTAAATATAGGAAAATGAGTCTATAAACTATGAGCTACGGATAGAATTTCATATACAGCTTCGGTTCCCATCTCTAATACATCCAGCTATTATGCACGGGAACTGAATACAAGTATATTTCACGCTGCACCCAATGTAAAGTTCAAGATGCCTTCGATGCAAAATATTTACATCCCAGCACAGATCAGATTTCACAATCAAGTGAGAATGTCTTGAATCCTTAGTCCTCAAAAAATAAAACTATATCTACCTGATTTTGCCTCCTGCCACTACCTGATGCAAAAGGAACACGAAGACCATGAAGTCTGACCCATAAAATCCCAAATTGTCCCAAAAACCAGTGCTCAATCCATCTGGCTTACAAATCAAACGCCTAGCTAGCATTCACAGACAAAAGGAGAAACTTTTCATGCACAAAATGAGGGATCGAGCAAGCTACACCCATTTCGAAACTAATCAAGCTCTAAACCCTAATTTTTCAATCTTGCTATAATCGCAAGCTTTCCGAGCTAGCGCAACAAAATCCACGCCCAGCTTCTTTCCAGTATAAGAATTGAAAAGAAACTCTTCGAAACGTTGCACCAAAAACCCAGGAAACACATGAGAAATCGCCATTACACCGCAAGAAAGGTCGATGCCGCTTACCGCTGCTATCGGAGGGATCATACTCCATGGCCAGGTCCTCCCACAGAGAAAATTCTTCGGCCGGAAACCCTAGAAAACGCTGCGAACGCTTCGAAGAAGAGAAAAGAACGCGTTTTTTCCTCCGCTAGGCCGAGAACGCATCAAGAACCGAGCGATCTACCTTTTCGACATCATTCTTTACCCAACTACCACGAGAACCGATCCAGTTCGATGCCCGGAATCGAATTTGATCGAGAATTCGAACCACGGGGAATTAGGGGAAGCTTTGTGGAGATCGGTAGAGAGAGGAAGCCACGGGCTGGGGGTGCGTAAGGGGCGAGAGCGCAGTCGGGGTTCGAAGAAAGAGAGAAACGGGCGGACTCCAAAACGCTTCTTATAGCCAAATTATTAACAGTTGATACTTTTTTGAGTTCCGGCCGCCGAGCGGGCTGAAGCGGATGATTTTCGCGCTATGAATGGTGTTGCGTTGTAAAGACGACACGTGTCCAATTCGTGTTGCACCTGAATGGAGGCCGCGGTATGGTCACCGCCAGTCAGGTGAGGGAAAAATGAACAAGTACTTATTGGAAGAAGGAGAAGGCTTTTTTTTCTTTTTTTTTTTTTAGCGGAGGAAGGGCTACCGCCTCATGACGCTGGCAGGCACATTGCACGAGGTGGAGCGAAAATGAGTAGCACGGTTAAAAAATGGATTTGCTGCGGCTCTCTTTTTTTCTTGATCAGCTATTTAATTTAAAATAAATTATAATTTTTTTTAAATTTATATTTATTATATTTATATATAATAATTTTAAAATTTTATATTTATTTTTATTAAAATAATAATATTAATAAAATCATTTATTTTATATAAATAATCAAATTTATTTATTTTCATCGATTTGTCCATCACTTTATCTCTTCTTGCTTCTTCTTTCTTCTTTTCTCTATTCCTCTCTCTTCCATCAATATTTGAACACTCACCCTATACTCTCTTCAAGCTCATCGCTACCACTACCACTACCACTTTCGAGCTCATGAAGATAGGCCTCTATGAGCTCGAAACCTAATCCTACTGTAGCAATAAGGTTCCACCTGAACTTTGATAGAAGTATCATCCAAGAATTATATAAAAGAGAGAAAAAAAATCAAACAAAAGTAAGAGGAAAAAAAAAGCTAACGTGGTTGATTCCAGTTGACGACTACGAAAAATATTATGAAATCCTCCATCCTCGTCCTCTCCTCTTCCTCTTTCTTTCTCTTTCCAAGCCAAAAAACCTCTCACCTAACCCTAACCCCAATTCCAATTTTAGTTCAATTATTCATCTTCTTATTTTTTTTCTATTATTGGATCGATAGGATAGGATTTGGATTTAAGCCATGGAGGTAGCTCTACAAGCCTTCATTGCCGCCGTTGTCGCCTTCTTTATCGATTTAAGCCATGGAGGCAGCTCTACAAATCCTGATTGTCGTCATTGTCGTCTTCTTTGTCATTTTCCTCCTCTACCCCCTACCCCCAAATCCCACCTCCATCATTGCCGATGAGAGTGCCTTCTTTGACCCCTCTCTCGATCACATCTCCCTCAACGAGACCATGAGGTGATGGGATAATGTTCGTTGAAGGGTCAATAAAAAGAATGTAAGTATAATGCTCATTAAAGTATCAATAAAAAATACTTAAAAAATTAAAAATAAATTTAAAAAAATATAATCTTATTATTTTTTTTAAAAAAATCAATTTCAATAGCATATTATCGTAAGTAAATGGTAGTACATGTAACTTATGCATGAGCATATCAGCAAGTATAATTGTACTAGAAAAATCATCAATAATGCTCATTTAAGGGTTAATAAAAGGTATTCAAGAGTATTAAGAGGCAGGAAAGATGTAAGAGAATTTAATTATATTGAAAATCTTTAAAAATTAATTTTAATCATGCATTGCCACATCATATAATTTGTGCTTGAGCACATTAGCAAGTGTTGGTAAGTAGAGGCATACATGAATAATCATCAACCATTAATATACAATATGCTTATTTAAGAGTTAATAAAAAGCACTTTGGACCACGAAGAGTTAAGAACGAGGTGAGATGATATTGGGATTGGTTTTCATAGGTTTACAGCCAACGCTCAACTTCAAACAATGCTTAGTAATTTGGTTGATAAAGGTACTTAGGATCATGAAATGTTAGGGACGGGAGAATACGGCCACGTTTAAAGTCTTTTTTTGGTACATACGTTTAAAGTCTTTAAAGATTAACTCCAATCATATATTGCCACATCAGCGAGTAAATGGGAGTGCAGATAACCTGTGCATGAGAATATTAGCAAGTAGAGTCGTACATACCAGATCCAATGCAATGCATGAGGATTTAGTATTATATTATTTAAAGAGGTTACAAAATATTTAGTGGAGAGGAATGGAATTTATTTTGGAAGTGGATCTACGTGTTCAACAATTTACATTATAAGAAAATAGAAGAGAATGAAAAGATATTAATCACCTTAATTTCATCATACTTCTTTTAGTGAGTTGGGCTTCTCCTAAGATTTTCTCTGAATGGATCCTAATTGATGTTTCCTTTTTTTTTTCTCCAATATATAAGGAGCGACTTTTGGGATTCAAACCACGTAGCTAAGCATGAATAGCGGAACATAGACATTTATTAGTAATTTGGTTTATCACTACTAATTTTAAACTAAAGGTTAGCATGGTTTATGTGATAATTAAACATGTTTTGAAGGGCGAAGTTTGTTGCCACTCAAAGTCCGATCTAATGTATGAGCTGCTTTACTTGACTAAGTTGGAGGAGTGTGTATGCCGTTGAAGCTATTCTGCAACCATAGAAAACGATATGGGTTCGTTAGAATATATTCGGTTAGGCACTCTTTGATACAAAAGTGAGATAGAGTTTTGAGAGGAAATAAGAGAAATAAGATAGATGGAAATATGAGAGTATAATGTTGCGATTTTCCTCCATACCTAGAGGATCTCTATTCTTAGTATTTATAAAAGAAAAGGTATAAATCTATGTAATTAGAATGCAAAATTCATGGACAAGTAGTTGAGCTCTTTACATATTTATTGATTGGAGTAGTGTTGATATTTTTTTTTTAGATGTGCTATGATTTAGCACTTTTCTTATTCATCGGTTGATTGAAATATTATTTTTTTTTAGGAGGGATCGATATCATATTGAGTTGAAATCGGTCATATTGGTTATTTGATTATTTGAAAATTTGATTGGTCGTTGATTTTATTGGACATCTATTATTGTTTGATTGATAGATGCGAAACTTTAAGAATTAAGAATGATAAATCTGAGCAATACCAAAAATCCTCTCAAATGAATAAACTTTTCCTAGCTTATAAAATACCGGTTTGGTGGATACTTTTTTTATGGATAAATATTATGAAAAAATTGATTTACTTTTCTATTGACCAACTTATCCATATTCTTATATTTTTCAATATATATGAAAAAGTTACATATTTATAGATAGCATTTATCCATGAAATGGAGGAAAGTTTTATCCATCTAGGAGTGGCTAAATCATTTTTCCATGAGCCAGTAAAGTAGGCATTTAATTTTATACATAAAATATCCCATATTAATTTTTAATATCTTCATTATTTAATGCTCAATAACTCAGCCATCCATTTTCTTCAAATTTAAAAGATACAAGAAATATTATTAAAAATATAAATAAATTTTAACAATTTATTCTAGAAAGTAGTAATATAAAAAAAATATAGATAACAGATTTTGAAATATTTTGTCTATACATAAAAATTATAAATAAATTATTTTTTTATATAAATATTACTTAAAAATATTTATTTAAAAATATAAAATTTTAAATAAATATTTTATCAGTAAAAGAACGATCTTGAATGTACCACCGCCGCCGCACCAATTGCTACCGAGCTGCACAAATCTCTCAATGCGACCAAAGGAGTTTTTCGTATGAATCAAAGGCAAGGAGTTCGTAGCATTATGCCTCAAATGACGCATCGGACGCATCACGTGCCCAGCGACTATTTTATCTTCCCTCGCTCACAAAAAATTGGGAGAGCAAAATGCCACCAACGCTATGATGGGATTGGAGAATGGCGATGTTTGGTAATCTCTTCTCTCTTTATCCCGCTCGCCTCTCCTTCCTTGCCTCCGCCATCTTCTTCGTCTCCAAGAACCTTCCCTTCCTCTCCCTTCATCCGCCCTCCATCTCAATCTCATCTCCTCTAGATGCTTTGATTTATAATTAGTTTATGTGAACACTTCGTGAAGAAGTGCGAATATAAATGCAATTTAACAGTGTATGAACAATCATTTTTTATTTTTTTATGTTTATATGTTTATTGGAACAATCATAGATTTACTTGTCTAATTGTTATGATTTTGTGTTGAATAATCCTCGAGCAGATTGATTTCTTGATTGGGATCAGCACTCCTAGCGATTTTAAACATCCAATGCTTGGTACTCAATGTCACCATATATTTCATCTTAATTTGGTTGTTGTTAAAGATAGCTTCTTGCAGTATGCTTATTTACCACACGCACAGTCTTCCAACCAAGTCCTCCCGTTCCTTTTTTGTTTTCGTTAACGAATACTGGTTAGAGCGGTTATTTAGGCCAGTTATCAGACACAACTATTTCTTGCTTCCATTTCATCTAAAGATCTATGTGCTTTTTTCTTAGTGCCCCATAAAAGTTTTAGCCTGGTGTAGCGGTGTGTCGATCGTGTTAGAATTTGGTGTCTTTATTTTATTTTATTTTATTTTATTTTAAAAGTTGGTGGCATACCAGGCATGCAGAAAGGCTGCAATGGACCCAATTAACCGGCGGAAGTATATCCTACCGAACTATTTATGCAAAGTGCCATTGATGCCGCCGGCGCCAGACTAGGTGACCATGGAAAAGTTCTTAGGCTACTGAAACTTGTGGAACACCCATACGAGGAACAGGCAGGGATGGAGAAGTATGCACGCTTGCCACCTGCATGGGCTTGCAGGCCAGGTGCACTCGTGCATGCTGTCTTGCTCTTCCTGAGGATAGTTTTTACGTACACTCCTCCTGTATGGTTAATGGTGCTAATTGTAGTATAGTGTGGACAACTTTGCTAATTGTAGTATAGTGTGGACAACTTTGCTGTAATGATGAAATTTGAATAGATCATTTTAATACCAGTGTAGGGGAGGCTTTGCAGCTTAATTGGTCAGACTGTAGCGTGCAACGTGTTTCCATGTCTTGTCTACTGCAAGATGTGAATGCGTGCTATCTATTCTTATCAGGTATTGATGAATCAATAGAAAGGGATTAATGCAAGTGTAATTGCCATATTGGTGATAATGATCGTTTGATAGAATGCTGATAATGTCTATTCTTTGCATATCACTCGCTATAAGAGCTCTTGTGGATTGGATATTGCTCATTCTCGGCTCCTAATTCATCGATCAATGTCGACCTATAAAAAAATACAGCATGAGCTATGAAGATTGATAATTCAATAGGTCGGCCCACGATGATCTATCATTTCTTGTTCGTCCTCAAATAATTTATTTTTCTTTTTTTTTTTTATGACAAGCTACTTATTTGCCGATGACCAGCTATGGGTCATATATGGTCCATCGATTGCCGATAATGATTTTCTATTATAGATTGGTATACGTCGACTTATTATAGTTCATCTTTGAATGAGCTATCTTCCTCCTTCCGGAATGGTCTTCTTTGAATTGACTGGCAGTAAGCTGCTTACGGATGATCAATCAGTGGTAGATCATACGTCACCGACCAATCTCAAGCGGCCAAGACTGAACACATTTTGGAGACTACAGAAGGTCAGTTTTGTGCGACCTATTATAGATCATCCTTTACCGACCTATCCACCTCTTCTCTCCTCTTCAAATTAGAAAAATTCAGATAAAAAAGGAGTCTTCTATAATCACGCCTTTCAGAAAAAAAATAGATCTCCCGAATCAATCTGAAATGATAAATCCGAAAGATCGTTAAAGTCTAAAATGGGTACAACTCTAATTCTTTTCCTATAAATCAAGAGGCTTCGGACCCTCAAAGTATACATTCAACTTGATATTTTCTCCTCTCATTATTCTCCAATCTCCTAACTTGAGAATCAAAGGGTCTTCATCGGAGAATATCTCGATACAAACTTTTTTGCAGGAGATCAGATGAAGCTCCAACGATAGTCTTTTCTTGGCCACACGATCCTTGATGGCTGATCTCAGGTAGAGAGATTTCGAAGCAACAGGAGCCAATACCTTAAAATTGTTAAAGAGTGAAAAACTTTTACTTTATTAGTATCATATGCTAGTTTGTTTTTACCTTTCTCTGTTCTCTCTCTCTATCTCTCTTAGTAAAATATTCAAAAATAAAAAGGTATATAGTTAAGATAGAGGGGGGAAAGAAAAAAGTTTAAAGGCCCATTTTGTTCATGCATGAGAAGTAGGGGGGAAAAAAATAAATCCTAGGAAGTGAAGGGGAGTCTCTTTGTTTGGTTGAAGTTTTAAGAGAAGAGAGAATAGAAAAAAGTTGTTCTAATGAAATTTTTTTTTCATATTTTATAAAAAAGTATAAATCCATAGAGGTGGCAGATTTTGAGACTTTGATGAAAATTGATGATCCTTTTTCTTTCATAAAATATCTTTTAATATTATCCTTATAAATATTAATATAAGATTATATTAATATAATATAATATTTATATTAATAAAAATATTATAATATATATATAATATATTAAATTATTTTAATATCTATACTAATATAATAATTTTATTAATATTAATATAATATTTATATTAATATTATATTAATGTCTATATTAATAAATTTATTATATTAAAATATGAATATTATATCAATACATGCAAATATATAAATCTTGTATCAATATAATAAATTATTATGATCTAATGTATATTATATCATATCAATATAAATATTATATTAATATTTATGGGAGCAAAAATATATAGTCTTATATCCATTAGGAATATAATAGATATTATATATATATATATATTTTAAAAAAGTGATTACTCAATCACATATAAATCATTTTTGAATAAACCATCTTTCTATTATCAACCAAATGTACCAAAACTATATTATCAAACATCATATTTTTAGAAAATAATTTTCCAGCACAAAAATATTTTTCTGATGAACTAAACGAGGGGGGGGGGGCTAATTATTTAGTCTATAAATATAAAAAAAATAGGATAGTTTGATAAATCAAAAATATCATGAACTACAATGCGCATTCAATATAGATTATTCTTTTTTCTATTCCAATCAATCAAACCCCAAAATACATTCATTTTACGAAATAAACCTATTCCTTCAGCACCACAAGGGATATCCCACCTCTACTTATTCTATAATCAAGAGCTTCATGGCATATTTAATTCGTGGTGTGGTAATGGTGCAAGCCAATCAACCCATCTCCTGCCGTCTCTTTTCCTTCATCGTTGTTCCCTCTTGCTCGCTAATGACGGGGCATGGCAGCAGCGAATGGTATGGAGAGAAAAACGGCTGCTTAATTAACTGCAGGTCCCCATGACCATGTTACGGTCTCTGAACGGGGCCGCAACTTAGCAAGCATGCGAAATAAAAAGAAAAAATTGGGACTCAGCCACAAAATCTGAAAACTAGGCAAATTAACTAACACGTAGGACTTTTGACTGGAAATCCTGGAATATCAAATATTAGATTGTTGGGGTCTTTGACTGCAAATTCAATGGCTCCTATGAGATTTGGCATGGTCCAACTTTTATCTTGCGCTTTATAAATTTTCCTTCTCTGTTTTCATCCTTCATCTTCTTCTCTATATTCCACATGTTTCCGATCTAAGTACCTACCTGGTCCTTGATCGAGCTAGATCAACAAAGAGTTTGGAATAAATGATATGTGCTAAGGACATGAAAGATCCTTGAGCAAAGCCATCGTTTTTCTCCACTTAGGTCTCTGGATTTAACAGGCCATCCATGACGTGATTTAATTAGATTTTTTTTTTTTTAAATTTGCATGTACACCCTTTTATTGTTTAAATTTTATCAAGAATAATGGTGGGAGCACTCCCATGATCGATTCATATATTTGAAAAGCACCTTCCAGGTTTCAAGTACAACACCTCCTCCCAGCCCAAATGGTTCTAGGGTACAACCTCTAGACCATACATCGGTATGATTTTCCTTTAGGAGTAAGCTGATGATGCCGACAAAAGTAGTTGAACACGACGAAGCCACCTTTGCAAGAATTTAAAAACCATGTTTAATATGGATATCCATGCATGAATCAAGTTAATTTGCTGATGAAGTTTTTCAAAACAAATTTCATCGTAAATGCCATGAAGAAGGTATAATAAAGTAGTTAATTCGTTCCTTACCGCCTTCATCTTCCCTCCCCCCCCCCCCCCCGCCTCCGTGTGTGTGTGATTGAATGGTCTTCTATTCTCTCCATTGCATTGTAACAGTATAAAAGCACATTCAAACTTTTGAAGGATCGAGAACCGAGGGCCGATGCATTGCCCATTCAGTTCTAAATGACAGTCCAAATGGGCCCAACCCTCATCAGCTGGCTCCAGATGTAGAGATGCCTGGGACAAAGCTTTCCTTTCGCATGAGTCCATCTCATCATCACAAGGTTCGGAAGATCCCATTGCTCTCTTATCCAAACAAATTAAGATAAAGGCAAAAATAATGAGGCCCAGGCAGCACAAAGGAGCCGGCAGGACCCTGCGGCTAAAGCTCTTGATGCTAGTAAAGCAGTGATTCCATTTGGAATAAAGGGCATAAGCAAAGAAGAAAACCAAAAGAAGCATCTTGGATGTTTTACTCCCTTTTCCCTTCCCATCTCTCTCTCTCTCGCCCCCCTTTGATGACCAGAAAGCATTTCTTGACTGGATTCTCTTTCATCCATCTTGGAGATGAATGGTTTAGCGCTCATCTCTACACGGCTTTGTTTGGAATGAGGATGGTTATTTAGGTTCCCGAGACGAACGATAGCCATCCGGATGATGTGGCAACCAGCTCTATATAGTGCAAAATATGCACAGCGAAAGATCCGTACTCCTAATATTCAATCCCTGATGAAGTAATTGTTGGCTAATTTAATGATTGCAGCAATGCAGGACCCCATTTAAATTATATGCAGCGCACAACATGCACTTCAGGAATATGCATTCAGTCGTTGACGAAGTAGTTATCGGCTAATTTAATGATTGTAGCAATCCAAGACCCACGCATTTAGATTTTCCGAACATGCACATGCTCCCATGTACCCTTCTCATTTAAATTCCAGCATCCTTAAGTCTAAAAAAAGGTTTGTACTACAATATCTCTTAATCCATAAAAATTATGAAACAAATTTGTTCTAACATCATTTATAACCATTCGGAGCCTTACTCAAAAGAGAATAGCTAGAAGGTATTATATATATATAAATTCTTTGATCAATTTCTCTGATATACAACCGGTACATGCGAAAACATAAAATATTGCAATCCCGATCTTGAACCTGTCGGCTGTCGGCATGATGCTTGAGCTGCACTCACGGTGAAAGCAGGCCGGCCAGGGGATCGATCGAGAATGGCCTCTTTAGAGACCTTCCACCGACTCAGAATAAATATGGATTAAAAAAAAGAATCTGACCGTTTGATTAAAATAAATTGTCGCGTTGTTTCCTGCGGATGCTCAAGCAATCTGATTTCTGCGGAGCGGATCGAATGTTAATTGACCGTCGGACAAAATAAATTGGTAGAGGGCAATACTTAGGCCATTCAACCATTGCCGGGGAGGCCTGTTACTCTGTTAAATGCCCGTAGTTGTAATCAATGTGCATCAACCATTGCATAAGCGGATGTTTCTTCCCGATCGATAGCCTTGCACGATTCATCCTAGAAATCACGCAGATGCATATGGTTATAAATTCCTAGTTATCTTGAACGAACAAACTCTGGCTTCACTGGTTCATCTGGATTTGTGTTTTACCAGAAAATCAAATAAAACCTCAAAAAAAAAAAAAAAAAAAAAAAAAAAAACGCCGTCTGTGATTTATGTAACTCAAGACTCTAAACCACGATAATCCTCCCCCTGAAGATCTAATTTTTGCAAAAGCTAATGGGAAATTAATTTGATGCTACTGAATTACACATGGTTTTCTCAGTCCTGATTCTCGGATAATTGTTCGCCGAACTTTAACCCTTGAAAGATTCTTAAAGTGATCAACTTTTTAGTCATGACTAAAGTAACACTTTTAACCTAGGAAGCTTGATACATGTTTTCAGATTTGAATTTGATTAGTTCCAGGGGAAAATAAAAGGCATAGAGAGAGAGAGAGAGAGAGAGAGAGAGAGAGAGATCGGATGCTTTGCATTGACGTACGCCAGTTGGAAGGAAGAAATACGGATGACCATATAATATTAGAGAGAATGACGTTTTTTATATCCTTGCATTATTCAGCACAAACAAACATTAAAGGAGAGAAAGGAAGAATTCTCCGGAAGTTCAACAACAATTGATGGGACTTGACATCTCTAATCAAACTCCAAGACATCCAAATCGTCACCAACTCTACGGTCTTCGCAACCCATGCATGCATGTAAACTGACAAGAAAGACAAAAAGGACCAGAACCACGGCTCAACCCACAAGAACTAATCTAGTTTACCTGGACCAAGATCTCAACAACTAAGACATCTAAACCACATCATCACTGCTTCACAGGCTTCTAGCGAGCATCTCTTGGTACCTCCTGTAAGACTCCTGCTTCTCCAACCTAAATTTCTCATGGCAGCTTGCAATGAACTTCTCCGCAAGCCGGTCTATCTCACTCCCATACTCGTCCCCCACCGAAGCCTCGGAATTCTTCTCCTCAAGCCAATGGAGGTATCCAGAGAGTGCCGGCTCCATGTCTTCATCACCCTCCTCAGTGGATATCATGGAATTCCACGTCGAGTCGTAATACATGCGACTCACGTCGAAACCCTCCATGCTTGTGGGCTCTGGAACTGGTATCACATGTGATGAGGACCAGTTGAGACGCAGCCTAATGGAGCTAAGGAGCTTCTTCTTTTTCTTCCTCCTCAGCTTGATGGTAGTGTGCTTGGTGGCCAGGGTGCTCTTCTTGTTGAGAAGCTCCACGACCATGGACTTGGCACTGGTGATGGCTTGGACGACATGGCAGACGTGCCGGAAGACATAGGCTTGAAGGAGGGCTTTTATCTTGCGTGAGGTTGAACTTGGGCATGGTGGTTTCATGGTGAAATCATGGAGAGAGCGCAGGGAATGTGGATGGGGTTGGTGAGCCATGAGGTCCAGCACCTTAGCTTATGTCGCCCATGGGCTTTATAAACAAGTCGGGCCACACATTCGCCACTACAATGGAACGAAATAACAGAACTGACCTTTTTCTGAAAGAGATGGTTGGATTCTTTATCCGTGTATTATAGCCTTTTTGCTCTAGTTTGTTAACTCACAACATACCTTCTTTAGGGAGAGAGCAAGTGTTAATCAATTCTTTTTATGAATCTCAAGACGGCTGGTCGAATGCCGAGGTAACTTGTCCTTCTAGTTAAACGATCCTTTTGTGACATTGTGAATATATAAACAATGTTATTTGAAATTTACAAAATATATGGACTTTTGGTAACTTGTCCTTCTAGTTAATTAATGTGGATGCTGGTATTGCTTTTAAGGGTTCTATATCGGAGATCTTGATGATGGTTGGAAAGGAGGAGACGATTGGTGTGGCTTCCCTTGACATGAGCATATTTTTTAAGAGAATATCTAGAACAAAGGAGAAAAAAAAGCAATGGGAGCGATAATGGTAGGTGAACCTAAACCACATGGAAGATTGTGAGACATCTTCCTTCTTTTTCCTTGCATATTCTCCTAAGTCAAACATCGTCTGCAAAGCATTCCAAAACACTCACTTTCTAGGTTTGAGATTCCTTTGAAAGGTAGCCATGATTACTTATCTAAGTAGGGAAAACAAAAGGAAATAAGCTCATTTTCTTAATGGTGCTTAAATTAACCACTTCTTATACTCTCTCTCTCTCTCTCTCTCTCTCTCTATGTGCGTGGGCAGTGGATGGAGGCAAAAAAAAAAGTATTAGCTTAATTAGAGGTTATATTAATTTTCTTTTGTGAAAAAGAGCAAGATTAGACTTAGAGCATATATTACGAACCTGGGGATGTCAACGAATAAGAGGGTTGTATTTATCAACCCATTTTTGTTGATTTACGATACGTGGCGGATGATGCTTACCTTACATATCTAAGAACAAATATAATAAGTACCGACATTTATGTTACATGAGTTCAAAGTCTTATTTGATTATATTGTTGGAGAGATCAATTCATTGTAGAATTACCTATCACCCTTTGTAATAAAGGTGAAATTATGAGAGGATAAATGTCCGTGGGGGGGAGAAACATTTGGTAGCATTATACGTTGGTGAATAATTGTGGAATCCTATGCCGTCTAACATGAAAAAGAAAAGGAGATCGAGATTGCTCAAAGGAATCCTATGCCGTTATCAGCTTTCTTTAATTGCTTCCATTCAAACTTACTGAATTAGCGCGCCCAACCAAAAAGCTACCATTACCATAAGCTTTTTTACCGCATCTTCTATCCAAATGCTAGGTTTTCGTCACATCTTACATTAATTAAAGTGTGTGTATCAAAATGACCAAAGAAGCCTCCTCCTCCTCCTCGGAGAGAGAGAGAGAGAGAGAGAGAGATTTGTTCGCGAGGAGACTGGAGTTTCAGAACAGCACACTTTCATATTTCCATTTGATGGCATCATTTGATTCAATAGATGGCATGGGCTATGATTTTCTAGAATTCTAGCCGTTCGATTGAGGCCGCATTTGTTATTCATCCATTTGGTGTGCTCGGGAAACGAGAGGCTCCGCAGAAATGAGATCTTTCTGTACTCTAAAATGACTTCACCCCGGCAATCATGGGGGAAGATGGAAACCGGCCCCAGCCTTCATCACCCGTACGCTACCTTGTTTGGATTCATAGACACGGAAACGATTCTTTTCCTTTTAGTCCAACAAAAAGAAGAAGAAGCAGCTATTTTCAGTTAAAAACTTTACTTTTTAAATAAAAATATTACTATTTTTAGTAAAATAGTAGTTAAAGTTTTAATTTATTAGGCTAATTTCTTAGAAAATGCTGCAGAATTGAACTGAATTTTCTTTAGAAAACGGGATATATTGGCCTACCCGGTCTGTATCATTTTAAAGATTGGTCCTAATCTGTATTCTATGGATCCGTAGAGGGAAAAAATAATCTCCATAGATTTATATTTTTCCTTGCACCGGATTTGGGTCGGGCCTCTATTGGATTGATATGGGCCTACTCAAATGGACTATGGTCTCCAGCTGAATTTTCCAAACAAGCTCAAAAGTGCCTCATCACACCCTTCATCCAGTTTTCAGACTAACCTTCAAGTTCGTATGGGGATGAGTGCAACAAACACAATCAGACGGACTCAAACATTTCAATCCGCTAAATCTCAGCCGCTACCAATTAAGGTTGCCCGTTCCATGAGTGCAGAAATAAAAAGCAAGCTGATATTGCAATCCCTAACAGGTTGAGGTTGTCCACTCATGTATTCTATTATTAAATTATTACAAGGGCACCTAGAGATTAATGTTGCAGCAAAAGCAAGCCGCGACGGTCCAATTGACCTCTTTAATAAGAAAGAACCGATTTGGGATCAAAAAGCCTCTCAATCTTGAGGCAGGTGAGAACTAGATCGGTCCAACCTCAAGTCAAAGTTAATTCCCTTGATCTTGAGTTCGGTCACTTTCCAGGTGTCTTTCCCTCCTCGCCTGACATGAAAGTATGACTTCCGGCGAACATGGAATCAAGCCAGGAGAGAGAGGTCAGCGACGCAGGGCATGGAAAGTGAAGCGAGAAATGGAGTAATCTTTGCAGTCTTATATCACCCGTGTTTTTAATAACAATCACCATGTGCTGCTTTCCTAATCAAAAGGCACGAGAGATAATTTATGCGCATAATTTTTTATAATAATCATAGTGTTGGTGTAGAAATTGATCGTCGCCGGAGGTCGCTGGAGTCGAGGCCGCTGAGGTCGCCACCGGGGACCTGTAAAATAAAGTCCCATCTGGAGCCGGTGGGGGTGGCTCCGGCAGGATCCTTCGACGCTCAAGTCAACTCTGACCAATACGAATGGAGTGCTCGGAATGAGTTTCGGAGCTTAGAGAGGAAAAGGAGAGTTTAGAGATCAGAGAGATTAGAGTTAGCGTATCTGGAGGGATCCTTTTTATAGCGGAGCTTGAAGGTAACAGCTGCAGCCGCGTGCTGGCGGGCCGCTCGAGGTTCGGCGGAGCCAGTCTCACAGGAAGGTGCCGTGTGCGGCGGGTTGATGGTGACAGCTGCAGCCGCATGCTGGCGGGCCGCTCGAGGTTCGGCGGAGCCAGTCTCATGGGATGGTGACAGCCATCGCCGCCTCATAGCGGGTCGCTATCACTCGGTGGACCGATGGTGATGGCTGCAGAGCTTGCGGCGGATGAAGGATTGTCGTATGCCCATTTCGGAGGAGCTCGGGCTCTTAGCTTGGAGGGAGTTCGGCTCCCATAGGCGTCTGGCTGGAGGTATGCAGCTAAGGCTCGTCCACTGAGGAGTTCGGCCGCTGGGAATCCGAAGCTCGACCGTTGGAGAGTTTGGCCGAATGTTGGACTTCGGCTGAGGCTCGTCAGCTGAGGAGTTCGAGGAGCTCGGCCGTCTGAACGGATCCGTAGAAGCTCAGACGCTAAGCAGTTCGGCCGTCTGAACGGGTCCGTAGAAGCTCGGACGCTAGGAGTTCGAGGAGCTCGGCCGCTAAGCAGTTCGGCCGGCTGGAGCGGTTCGGTCCTGACGCTGGAAGTTCGAAGAAGCTCGGCAGCTGAGGAGTAAAAAGAAGCTCGACGGCTGAGTTCGGCTAGGGCCGGGCTGCTGAAGCTCTTCTGCGGCTATAGGTTGCGTTAGGCCGAGCATCGAGCTAGACTTCGGCGGGAGTAGGATTTATCCTCAACACTAGCCCCCCCACTTCCGAGTTCGAAAATCGAAGGAAGGGAGTGCAGGAAAGGCGACTGCCGAAGTCTTCCTCTGAGCTCCATGCTGGTCTAGGCCGAAACTCAAGGGGATCTCGCCTCTAGCTGAAGTTGTAATCGAAGTTGAAACCCGGGGAGGATCCCATCTCCAGCCGAGCTTGAGGGGGCTTCGTCCGCTGCGATCAAAGCCGGAGGTTGCGCTCCTCGGGGGTGACATTGTCTCCTACCGCTGAGGTCGATGCGAGCGCTTGGGAGAGATCTGATCTCAAGGCAAGGCTGTCTCCGATCTTATCTCTGGCCGAGGTGGTAGGTGATAGTTGAAGCTCTCCAGCCGAGGTTGACACGGTTGCTTTCCCTAGTCGAGGTTGTATCGGGCACCCGAGGGAGAGCTCATCTCCTGCGGTCGAGGTTGTCCGTGTTCGCTCGGGAGAGATCTTATCTCTAGCCGAGGTTATCTCGGGGGAGATCTTATCTCCTGCAGCCAAGGTCGAAGTGCATGCTCGAGGGAGATCTTATCTCCCGCGGTCGAGCTTCCCTCGGGGGAGATCTTATCTCCTGCGGCTGAGGTCGGATTGCACGCTTGGGGGAGATCTTATCTCCTACAGCCGAGCCTTCCTCGGGGGAGATCTTATCTCCTGCAGTCGAGGTCGAAGTGCGCGTTCGGGGGAGATCTTATCTCCTGCAGCCGAGCTTTCCTCGGGAGAGATCTTATCTCCTACAGCCGAGCTTCCCTCGGAGGAGATCTCATCTCCTGCGGTCGAGGTCGGACTGTGCGCTCGGGGGAGATCTTATCTCCTGCAGTCGAGCCTTCCTCGGAGGAGATCTTATCTCCTGCAGCCAAGGTCGAAGTGCGCGCCCGGAAGAGATCTTATCTCCTGCAGCCGAGCTTTTTTCGAGGGAGATCTTATCTCCTGCAGCTGAGCCTTCCTCGGGGGAGATCTCTTATCTCCTGCAGCCGAGGTCGAAGTGCGCGCTCGGAGGAGATCTTATCTCCTGCGGCCGAGCCTTCCTCGGGGGAGATCTTATCTCTTGCAGTCGAGCTTTCCTCGGAGGAGATCTTATCTCCTGCAGCGAGGTCGAAGTGCACGCTCGGGGGAGATCTTATCTCCTACAGCCGAGCCTTCCTCGGGGGAGATCTTATCTCCTGCAGTCGAGAGGTCGAAGTGCGCGCTCGGTGGAGATCTTATCTCCTACAGTCGAGCTTCCCTCGGGGGAGATCTTATCTCTTGCAGCCGAGCCTTCCTCGGGGGAGATCTTATCTCCTGCAGCCGAGGTCGAAGTGCGCGCTCGGGGGAGATCTTATCTCCTGCGGTCGAGCCTTCCTCGGGGGAGATCTTATCTTCTGCAGTCGAGGTCGAAGTGCGCGCTCGGGGGAAATTTTATCTCCTATGATCGAGCTTTTCTCGGGGGAGATCTTATCTCCTACAGTCAAGCTTTCCTCGGGGGAGATCTTATCTCCTACAGCCGAGGTCGAAGTACACGCTCAGAGGAGATCTTATCTTCTACGGCCGAGCCTTCCTCGGAGGAGATCTTATCTCCTGCAGCCGAGCTTTCCTCGGGGGAGATCTTATCTCCTGCAGCCGAGCTTCCCTCAGAGGAGATCTTATCTCTTGCAGTCGAGCCTTCCTCGGGGGAGATCTTATCTCCTGCAGCCAAGGTCGAAGTGCGTGCTCGAGGAAGATCTTATCTCCTACAGTCGAGCTTCCCTCGAGGGAGATCTTATCTCTTGCAGCCAAGCCTTCCTCGGGAGAGATCTTATCTCCTACAGCCGAGGTCGAAGTGCACGCTCGGGGGAGATCTTATCTCCTACGGCCGAGCCTTCCTCGGGGGAGATCTTATCTCCTGCAGTCGAGGTCGAAGTACGCGCTCGGGGGAGATCTTATCTCCTACGGTCGAGCCTTCCTCGAGGAAGATCTTATCTCCTGCAGCCGAGCTTTCCTCGGAGGAGATCTTATCTCCTGCAGCCGAGGTCGAAGTGCGCGCTCGAGAGAGAATCTTATCTCCTGCAACCGAGCTTCCCTCGGGGGAGATCTTATCTCCTACAGTCGAGGTCGAAGTGCATGCTCGGGGGAGATCTTATCTCCTGCAGCCGAGCTTCCTTTGGGGAAGATCTTTATCTCCTACAGTCGAGCCTTCCTCGGAGGAGATCTTATCTCCTACAGCCGAGGTCGAAGTGCGCGCTCGGAGAAGATCTTATCTCCTGCGGTCGAGCCTTCCTCGGGGGAGATCTTATCTCCTGCAGCCGAGGTCAAAGTGCGCGTTCGGAGGAGATCTTATCTCCTGCGGTCGAGCTTTCCTCAGGGGAGACAGCCGAGCTTTCCTCGGGAGAGATCTTATCTCCTACAGTCGAGGTCGAAGTGCGCGCTCGGGGGAGATCTTATCTCCTGCGGTCGAGCCTTCCTCGGGGGAGATCTTATCTCCTGCAGCCGAGCCTTCCTCGGGGGAGATCTTATCTCCTGCAGTCGAGATCGAAGTGCGCGCTCGAGGGAGATCTTATCTCCTGCAGTCGAGCTTCCCTCGGGGGAGATCTCATCTCCTACAGCCGAGCTTCTAAGGCTTCCAACCTGCCTCCGTTAGCACGAGGTCCCCCGCCAGTTCCTAATATGGTAACTATTTGATTGCTCCATCCCCTGTTACCGCAGTTTCTGCGCCAGGAAATAACATTATTGGAAGGAAAGAATTTTACCGAAGGAAAGTTACGGGCAGCACATCCCCGTTTGAGGGGTCGTCGGGGCGTTGTTCCTCGGAGCTCCCTCCCTCGGGCAGTAAGTCCCGTCCAGACGACCTCCTCTATCCCATGCTGGCCTTCTCGATTTGGAGCAAGCTTTTGGCTTTGTCGCTGGGAGCCGATGAACCGCCGATGTACCAGGCTCCTCCCCGGGGTAACGTTGATGACGTTGTGAGGCGGTCGACCCAGGAGTTTCTGATTACGGCAGCGCCCTTAGCCGACTTTCTCCAGCCACTCCTTCCTGACGAGCTCCTCAATTTCATCTCGCAGCCGGATGCATTTCTCAGTATCGTGGCCATGGTCGCGATGGTAGACGTAGTACGACCGTGCTTGTTTAGGGGAGACCGTAAACCTTCTGGTCTTGGCAGCTGACTCTTAATTTCGCTGAGAATTCAAGTTAGAAGAGCGGGGCGTAGTTGCCGAACCTTTCGGGAGGGCTTCTTCGCGTCCTTTTGTCGGGGCCTCCTTGGTGGCGAGCTCAAGGAGTTAGGGGTTGTAAAACCTGCGGGAGAACTTTATGCCTAGTTGTCGGAGCTTCCTTAGAGTCATACTCGAGAGGGAGTCCTCGCTTGCCCTGGGACGGTTGTGAGCTCGGTCGAACTTCGTCTCACCTTGTGTGAAATCTTTGTAGGGGGCTTCCTTGGTGACATAATCGGGCTGGAGTTTCGCCTCACTTGCGCCGAACTTCATTCCGCCTTCCCGCGAAAGCCTCCGCGGGAGGACTAGTGCCCCTTCCTCGATGACGGGCTTCGAGGTGAAGTTCGGCCTCACTTGCACCGAACTTCATTCCATTTTTTCGCGAAACCCTTCGTGGGAGAACTTTCTCGGCTGCTTTTGTCCGGACTTCCTTGACGATGATGAGCTCGTGGGGGAGCTCGGCTTTGCTTGCCCGAACTTCACTCCGGCCTTATTTTGAATTATTTGTAGTGGTTTCCTTGGTGTCATACTTGAGCGTGAGTTCGGCCTCACTTGCGCCGAACTTTGTTCCGCTTTTTTGCGAAAGCTTCCGTGGGAGGACTTCATACTCCTTTGTCGGGGCTTCCTCGATGACGGACTCGAGGGGGAGTACGGCCTTGCTTGCACTGGGAGGTCGTGAGCGCGGTCGAACTTCATTCCGTCTCCTTCTGAAATCTGGGGGAGAACTTCCTTGATGACGAGTTCGAGGAAGAGCTCGGCGTCACTTGCCCGAGCTTCATTCCACCTCATGTGACTTCTTCGTAGGTGGCTCCCTTAGTGTCATACCTGAGCGGAAGTTCGGCCTCACGTGCGTCGAACTTCATTCCGATGATGAGATTTCGGAGAAAGTTCGGCCTTGCTGCCGCCGAACTTCATTCCACTTTTCTGCTCGTGGCAAACTCCATTCCGCTTTCCCGCAGAATCTTCCTCGCGCCGAACTTCATTCCACTTCTGCGGAAGAACTTCTGCTCTCCGTTTCTCTCCTAAGGGCAATTGGCATGCCCAAATGCTCTTCTTTAAGGCCGATTCCTCGCATTTTTCTGGCAAAGTCTCCGTCGAAGATTGTCGCACGGTCTGTATCACCTCGGCGGAGCCACGAACCCATCCGACAGGTTGAACTGCTCTACATCTATGGTGGCTTCGGGTGGAGCTTAGGCTACCGGGGCTGCAATGGGAGCAGGCGTACCTGGCGCGCAGGACGCCGATCGCCGCGTCGAAGCTCTCCTGAGGGCATTTTCTCTTCGGGAGAGAAAGAGGAGATCTCCGGAGAGGGAAAAGAAGAGTCGCCGAGCACTCCTTTAAGAACAAGGGAACCTCGGAGGTTCGAGACCCTCCTTCTAGCACTAATCTGTTGGTGCAGAAACTGGTTGTTGCCGGAGGTCGCTTAGGTCACCGTCGGAGACCTGCAAAATAAAGTTCCGTCTGGAGCCGGTCGGGGGTGGCTCCGACAGGATCCTCCGACACTCAAGTCAGCTCTGGCCACCAGAAATGGAGTGCTCGGAATGAGTTCCGAAGCTTAGAGAGGAAAAGGAGAGCTTAGAGATCAGAGAGATTAGAGTTAGCATATCTGAAGGGATCCTTTTTATAGCGGAGCTTGAAGGTGACAGCTGCAGCCGCGTGCTGGCGGACCGCTCGAGGTTCGGCGGAGCCAGTCTCACGGGATGGTGACAGCCATCGCCGCCTCATAGCGGGTCGCTATCACTCGATGGACCGATGGTGATGGCTGCAGAGCTTGCGACGGATGAAGGGTTGTCGTGTGCCCATTTCGGAGGAGCTCGGGCTCTTAGCTTGGAGGGAGTTCGGCTCCCATAGGCGTCTGGCTGGAGGTATGCAGCTAAGGCTCGTCCGCTGAGGAGTTCGGCCGCTGGAAATCCGAAGCTCGGCCGTTGGAGAGTTCGGCCGAATGTTGGACTTCGACTGAGGCTCGTCAGCTGAGGAGTTCGAGGAGCTTGGCCGCTATGAGTTCGAGGAGCTCGGCCGCTGAGCAGTTCGGCCGTCTGAATGGGTCCGTAGAAGCTCGGACGCTAAGCAGTTCGACCGTCTGAATGGGTCCGTAGAAGCTCGGATGCTAGGAGTTCGAGGAGATCGGCCGCTAAGCAGTTTGGTCGGCTGGAGCGATTCGGTCCTGATGCTGGGAGTTCGAAGAAGCTCGGCAGCTGAGGAGTAAAAAGAAGCTCGGCGGCTGAGTTCGGCTAGGGCTGGGCTGCTGAAGTTCTTCTGCGGCTACAGGTTGCGTTAGGTCGAGCATCGAGCTAGACTTCGGCGAGAGCAGGATTTATCTCCAACACATAGGATTTCAATTTGTGTATCTTTTATGGACTTTCTTCTGGGAAAATATGCTAAACCAGGTTTGTCTTGAAGAAGACTTGATCACTTTTAATATGTCATGATAATATTATAAGAATATTTAAACATATGGTCGCTCCATGGGCTTGCGTAAGGATGGAGGTTGTTGAGTGGTCTTATAATTTGCAGTCCCTCCCCTATTCACCATTGTTGCACGTTGCGCATGGTTGGGAGGAATTCGAAGACATCGTCGCCAATCACCATCATGTGGATCGAGTGTTTAAAAAATGGTTAAGATGGCTTTATTGTTAGAGTCTGGACCGGTCAATAAGTTCCCCTAATTTTAATCATTTTTGTTTTTTTTTCCTAATAAGAAGAGCAATTACGTCTCAAATCTTATTGAAAGAACAATCAAAACAATTAGAAAATACATAATAGAAAAGAGTTATTTTTTGTCCCAATAAGAAGAGCGGTTGAGTCTCGGATTTTATTGAAAGAATAATCAAAACAATCGGTAAATATAGAATAGAAAAGAGTTTTTTTTTTTTTTTTTTCGATAAAAAAAGCAGTTGTGCCACAGATTTTATTGATCATCACTATCGGCCCTGTTCACGCTCCAATGAACCCTGCTTGACCCGATAGCTTATCCAATCTGTGATATAAATTTTATACTTAGATTTTCATGTTTGTTATTAAGCTTATTAAATATGTTTTGATTTTATGTTAATAGTGAATAATCTTAAGGATTTACTTCAGATCCCGATTCATACATGATTGGCTCCACCAACCTAGACCTACTCAAGCCCAACCCATCCCAATAGGACACCCGCTAACAACAGAATAGAAGGCCTCCAAAATGGCTATGAAAGCCATCTTAATGTTGCTAAGTTGCCGCTTCAATTCAGCCATGTTGAAATTTAATTTGACCAATGATGAACCTAATGATTTAAGGAAGTTGTTGATTAGGATTAAGTTCGAAACCTCGATCCAGTTCCCTAGGTGGACCATGTATGGGTCTCATGAAAAGGAAAATTCACGCACTACCCGCGGTAATTGATTCACACATGGGACCAGAGCATGATGTCCAAATTTTTTTTTTTTTCTGGCTCTATGCACGAGCTAATCACGACGGACGGTGCGCATGGGCTGCACCACACGTGGCGCAGAAAATATTTCTTGTCATAAAAATTGTTTGGGGCCATCAGGACCTACGTCGTAGAAAATTGAAGTCTACTACCAAAATTTTAGATCCAGCCCAAAGTCCAATTTCAATCAGCTAAATAAACTTAATCCCAAATCTATATCTGTTCTCTGCTTAAAAAATCAGACCACTTCTTAGATTGCATCCCGCGAAACTAATCCAGAGCATAGAAAAATATATAGGTTTAATTTCAGCATGAATTGATGTGGGTCTCAAACCCCACACTTTAAACAAATAGGACAATTCAAGACCTAAATCTCTGACCAATTCAACATGGCTTAAGCACATGTCATCAAAAGTCAAATATATATATATATATATATATATATGATCATGTATAATTCTATTGTATGTGCATAAATTCTCTCCCATGTGTCATATATGCTTAAGATCCAAAGTCAAATGTAAAATACCACCGACCGCAGAGGTTAGTCTGACCGATACTAATTAAAAATCGCCAGAACCTCCAAGCTTCCAATTTAATTTTAATTTAGAAAATAATTATTGGTTGGACCAGCTCAAGGAAAAGCTAATTAAAAGCCGTTGCTCCAAGCTCTCAACTTGGAGAAACTACATAAAAGTCGCCTGACCCTAAGTCATTCGGGAATAGAAAGGTCCGCCACGCGTACAACATGTCGCCTAAACATCGCTATCTAATTGGAGTGCCGCGGCATTTTTTCATCCACTCGTCTACAGTCGACCAACCCTGCCTGATAATTTCTCGCCTCACAGACTGCCTGCCTGATAATTTCTCGCCTCCTCCGGTCTTGTTATCATCTCCAAGTTAAGGCCGTGAATCCCGGTGGTACAGAAAAAAATTTTCTTGCAATGGCATCCCTTGCTCTCTCTCACCATCTCATTCCCTTCGCTCTATTCCTTCTTACCCATACTCTCCCGGCAACGGCTCAAACCTATACCAACCTGACCCAGGGCACCACCCTGACCCCCCTTGGCCCAATCGCCTCCTGGGCCTCCCCCTCCGGCGACTTCGCCTTCGGCTTTCGACCCCTCGACTCCAACGCCTCCCTCTTCCTCCTCGCCATCTGGTTCAACTCCACCAACCCCCAGACCATCGTCTGGTTCGCCAACGGCGACCATCCCGTGCAGGCCGGGTCCAAGCTCGAGCTCACCTCCGACGGCCAGCTCTCCCTCACTGACCAGACCGGCAACGAGATCTGGAACCCCGGAGTCAGAAGCTCCCCCTACGCCGCCCTCCTCGACACCGGCAACCTCATCCTCTCCTCCTCGAGCTCCTCCTCCCCTCTATGGCAGAGCTTCAGCTCGCCGACCGACACCCTCCTCCCGGGCCAAGTCCTGACCCCGGGGTTGAACCTCTTCTCCCGGTTCATGGACTCCAACTTCTCCACCGGCCGGTTTGCTCTCGCGGCGCAGACCGACGGCAACCTGGTGCTCTACCCTGTGGCGCTGCCTGCCAGAAACTTCTACCACGCCTACTGGGCCACCGACACCATGGGCTCCGGCTCCAACTCCACCCTCGTCTTCGACATGTCCGGCGACCTCTACCACGCTCTAACCAACGGTACTAAAATCAATATAACCTCCACCCGAACCTACTCGACGGAAGATTTCTACCGGAGGGCGACGCTCGACGTCGACGGCGTCTTCACGGTTTATATCTACCCAAAGAAGGTATCAGGAAAGGCGAGATGGGGGGAGAACTGGACGGCCGTGACCAACATACCTCCAGACATTTGCACGAGACCGACCGACGTCGGGAGCGGTGTATGTGGGTTCAATAGCTTCTGTGTCTTGGAGAACGAGAGGCCCGACTGCCGGTGCCCATTGAGCTATTCGTTCATGGATTCCGCAGCGAAATTTAAAGGCTGCAAGCCAGACTTTAAGACCCAGACCTGCGAGCTAGATGAACCGGATTCGTTCGAACTGGAGACGGTATCCGGTGTCGACTGGCCAAACTCGGACTACGAGCATTACATGCAGGTGGGTGAACAGAGTTGCAGATCATTATGTTTGAGTGATTGCATGTGCGCGGTCGCGGTCTTTAGGGGCGGGGAATGTTGGAAGAAGAAGCTGCCTCTGTCGAATGGGATGGAGGGAAATGACGGAGGGAAGCTGTTCATCAAAGTGCCCAAAAATAATGCCTCCTTTCCTCGGCCTGCTCCAACTACAATTTTAGCGATGGAACGAAATAATCGAAGCACTTTGATTCTCGTCGAATCTTTGCTTCTGGGAGGCTCTGGGTTTCTCAATTTGATCTTGATTACCGCAATCTTTGCTATGGTATACTGTTACCACAACAGGGTTTTGAAGAAGCTCGATCAGGGCACGACCACGCTGGGGTTAAACCTAAGAATCTTCAGTTACAAAGAGCTTGAAGAGGCTACCAAAGGGTTTAGCGAGGAACTGGGCAGTGGATCATTCGGAGCAGTCTACAAGGGGTTGCTGCCGGCATCGAAGTCCACAACGTCAATTGCAGTGAAGAAACTACATAGGTTGCATGAGGACAGCGAGAAGGAATTCACCAATGAGGTGAGATCGATCGGCCAGACTCACCACAAGAATTTGGTTAGATTGTTTGGTTTCTGTAACGAAGGAACCCATCGGATTCTGGTGTATGAATACATGTGCAATGGGTCGCTCACGAACTTTCTATTTGGGAGTGAAAGGCCGAGTTGGAATAAAAGGGTGCAGGTTGCCATGGGGATTGCGAGAGGACTTGCTTACTTGCATGATGAGTGCAGCACGCAGATCATCCACTGTGATATAAAGCCTCAGAACATACTGCTGGATGAGAATCTTATCGCCAGGATATCAGATTTTGGGCTGGCCAAGCTTCTAAGAACGGACCAGTCTCGAACAAGTACTGGAATAAGGGGTACTAGAGGATATGTCGCACCTGAGTGGTTTAGAAACACCGTGATCACAGCGAAGGTGGATGTGTACAGCTTCGGGGTCATGTTGCTGGAGATCATATGCTGCAGGAAGAACCTGGAAGCAGGGGCCGGGGATGAGGACACAGCAGTGCTGACATATTGGGCTTATGACTGCTACAACGAAGGGAGTTTGGACCTTTTGGTAGGCAACGATGAAGAGGCGATGGCTGACATGAGGATGTTGGAGAGGTTTTTGACGGTGGCCATTTGGTGCATCCAGGAGGAGCCATCGCTGAGGCCTTCGATGAAGAAGGTAAATCAGATGCTAGAAGGAACGGTTGTGGTTTCCATTCCCCCAGACCCTTCCTCGCGCGGTCCGATAACCTTTTAACTTGATATATTTATATATATATATATATTTATTTTACGGGCCTATGTACGACGCGAATTTTGGAATTTCTCCTATATGTACCTTATATGTACCTGCTTGTTCTTCTTGACGTCTTTTATAAACGCCAAGAACATAATTTATTATTACGGTTATCATGAAAAGCCAAATATTAGATTAATAGAAGATAGATTATAGCACCAAATAATGGTGCCACTTATAACATAAATTCTCTTCCCCGCAACAAATCTAAGAATATTACACCGGAATTAATGGATCATCTATTTTCTAGCTGCCCCTTCTTCTTCTCATCAATTTGAAATGCTTTTTGCTCAGTCTTGGCAATGCTTCATCCACTGTCCCCCCTTTCAGATCCTGAATTGCGACGGTAGTGGGTTCTACTTCGATAGCTGTGGAACAGTAGTTGTTGAGTAATTATCCTCTTCTTTCGTAATCTTGTAATTGCTATTTCTTTATTTTTTCAATAAAATTCTAGACGACCTCTTTATTATCCTCCCGCACCATAAAAAAATAATTTTTTTTAAAAAAATCTTATAACAAAAATCTATTCAACCAGATGTTCTATTTTATTTTTTTTTATGATAGAAACGTAGCCCGCAGGCTTCATTAAAACATATAGTTTGTCTATGTGCCTGGTGCTGCTGGACAACATGATAAGACACTGAAAAAGTAAAGCAAAAGCCAAACATAGCATCGGGATAAAGATAAGACAAAACAGAACCCATAAAATACATGGAGTGAGACAATAAGTGGTTCCACTTTGATTGAGTATACATAGACATGAGTTGCAAGATAGTGGGATGAGGGCATGTAGTGAGCTAGAGTTGTTAGATACCAGTAGCAACCTGAAAAAGTGAGATATGGTGAAGAAATTTGTTTGATATAAGTAATTAACAAAGAGAGTCTAAAATCCAGCTGATGAAGTCCACCACCCCTTACCACATTATTGATTCTAAAGCAGTTCAATCTAAAGTCCCATGAGCATAATGGTAGAAATATAGATAGCTGTTCCAATTTAGCATCAATAAGCAAAGTGGCAACCACTGATACCCATTTTCCCTGAGCTAGCCTCACCAATCTTACATCTTCTTTCTTTGAGAGACCATTTGGTCGGGAAGAAAATGATTCTCATGTCAGATTATCATATTTGATATGAAAAATTAAAAAAAAAATATGATAAAAAAATTGGTGAGCTCCATACTTATTTTTCAGAGAGATGATAAAATAAATATCATGGAGGTTAATATTTAGTAAATTTTTGAGTGATGGTAATTCATGTTTGATGAAAATATCCCAATAAAGCTGCATATGTAATTATTAACTTTAATGTCTTTCAAATTTTATTTAATAAAAATCTTTTATAAAAAATTTAAAATGAAGATGGCATTATGCGAAGGATGATATGATTATAGTCATCATATAAAAATTAATTAAAGATGATGATACTATTTTAGTATTAAAAAATTATTTTTATATTAAAAAATATATTTATAAATTTTGTTATATTTTCATGTAGGATTATTTCCAATCAAACATAATAATTTTTTTTTTCGATGTCATCTTTCGAAGTAATTTTTTGATGAATCAACTATAGTAAAATTTTTTTTCGATGCAATCATTTTTTAAGTAAATAATTCTCATGAATTATCAGATTATTTCGTAATATGAGATATCCCAATCAAATGGATCTTGAGAGTAATGGCCCATTTGAAAGCTCCAAAGGATGGAAAGTATGAAACATTCAATGAAAAAAAAAATTTTTATGCACCACGTGCAGTGATTTGATTACGTGCGGTGTGGTGGGGTGCTAGGGAATTAAAAAAAAAATGGGGGAGGGGAGCCTCCTATGCGTGCCAATAACTGCGAGCGGTGTAATAAGAATTTCTCCTATTAAAAACCATCAGTATCATTGGGATGCTAAATTTTGAGTTTGATGCTTTTTTTTTTTATTTATAATAAATAAATAAATAAATAAATAAATTATTTAAAAAAAATATAGAGTAAAGAAGAAGGTAAAAAAAGATTGGATATCTCTAGCCTGCGATGACCGTGCCTGTTTCTCGCGACTCACAAGGAGGCCTAGCGCTAAGGTGAACTTATTTTGCTCTTCGTGACTTCACTGTAGGTCCCACACGATATTTGGAAGATAAGGAGGAGAAAAAAAAAAACCAAAGGTTCCCCCCGTGTTAGTTGAAGGGTTGGGTCAAGGTCTTCTTCTTGATCCCGTCAAGTCGTTGTTACTTGTTGGTTTGAGGCACCGCCCGTAGTTCTTCCCGGTTTCATCCGGCGCCGGTGCTCAAGCCGAAAAGCCCAGAATCACTTCGAGGCTTGGGCCGACAGCGGAGGACAGTCCATGTAACTCGGTTAAGGAGACATCGAAAGCCCTCGTCGGGTCATGGAACTTAGCTAATGGGCGTGGCCGCAGATAAACTAAAATCCATAGCTCTTTGCGTTCATGTTCATCTCCTTACATCAAACTTGCATCTCCGGATATAATGTCATCATGATCATGAGATATTCTTAGGTCTATAATTGGTATATGAATGATTAACATGAACATCTTGAGGAAGGAACATTTCATATGGTTTATATAGACATTGACAATGGTCTAAAGGGGGACACTGATGGCTTCTACTTCTAGTTTACAAGGATTGGAATCTTAATGCAAATTCGCCTTAAATTGAGACCGAGGAGCGAAGAGAAGTGTGGAAGGAGCCCACGTATATATTGTCATGCACACGAGGGCGGCGGGACTCTAATACGATGAGTTAGAAAAAAAATGCCCTACTAAAAAAATTATTTTCTTTTCATGCACTGAATTTGGAATTAGTGGAATATTCTACCTCATTCTATCGATACTTTTACTAAAATTAATTAATAATGGAGCGGATTTACGTGAGGATTGAGTGTTCACAGACCAAGATGGTGGTGACCCTCATGGAATGAATTATTTGGTTGGTGAGTTATGATGGCTGGAGTTTACCGAAAAAACATACGAAGTCTGACGTCTTCGGTATATCACTCAATAGGAGCTCTAAATACAATCCCTAAGGAATGTTTCTTTGGTTTAAATACGTCGGATGTCAGCTATCTTCGGTTAGGAATTGTAATGGATCATATATGAATTGAGTCGATTAATATCCATGTCCATCTCGTAATTAAAAACTTCACACTCATACTTAGCTCATACCCGCTATTGAAAAAAATGCCTCAAATTCTCTCACAATAAACTCATAAAAAGGTCTAACACGACAAACGGAGTCCAATAAATTCAAAAACATTCTAATTAGATTTTAGATGGAGAAGATACACGTGAAGAAAGAAGGTTGGTGCATAAGGTACGACCTACAGGTCACTATAGTACATCTATGGATCGGCATAGACTGGAGTAGACAGCGCGGGCTAGCCTGGCCCAGTGCGGGCCGACCATGAGGACTGCGGGCACGCAGCCCAGTAGGTGCCCACGTAGGCCTGCCGCAGGCATGTTCCAACATGCGCTAGCGCTCGTACGAGCAGGCTGCGAGCACGGTCCGATGCGCGAGCATGGTCCGGCACACGGGCATGGCCCCACGCCAATATGGGTGGCAATCGGGTCGAGTCGGGTCATAAATGGATCGGATCAAATACGGATCGGATCAAAAATGTCTAAACCTATAACTAACCTGTTTATTAAATAGATCAGATATTGAATCCTGAACCTGACCCATTTAATAAACAAGTTATCCAACCCGATCTATTTATATTTATAACCTAATTATAAAAAAAATTATTTGTGTCTGTTTAAAAAAATAAAAATCAACCCCTCACCCCTATCTCTAATCTTTGCAGCTCGCTAGTCGCCATGATCGGCCCGACCGCAACTCACCCCTTTGGGCCTCTACCCTCGCATTGCACCACAAATGGCAGATTCGACCTCCTATTTCCCCCTTCAGCCCCGGCGAAACCAGCATGCCCCCCATGGCTCCATGCGACCCCCCCCCACCCGCTTCCCCCTTCGATCCCGACGAAACCCGCACGCCCCCAGTGGCTCCATGCGACCCCCTACCCACCCACTTCCTCCTTTGGTCCCGGCAAAATCCGCACGTCCACTGCGGCTCCACGCGACGCCTACCCCCACTTGTTTTCCCCTCCGATCTCGGCGAAGCTCACACG
>QRFJ01000090.1:937650-1076119 GCA_006176705.1 Cocos nucifera | reverse complement strand
GTTTATTCTTTTTTTGACAATGAGCTTTGTTGGGGATAAATCCCATTTCTATCGAAATTCAGTTTGATGCTCAGACAATGCGACCAATAGCCGCGGAAGAGCTTACTCCTTCAGCCGGCCGAATTGCTTAGCGACCGAGCTTCTCGAACTCCCAATGGCCGAGCTCCTTGGGCTCCTAGCAACCGAACTCCTTGGACTCTCAACGGTCGGGCTTTAGCAGAACTCCTCAGCGGCCGAGCTTCAGTCGGACTCCCATGAGGGCCGAACTCTCTCCACACCCTTCCAGCCAGACGCCTGCAAGAGCCGAACTCCCTTCGAGCTTCTCCTTCGGTCGGACTTCTTCAGGAGCCGGACTCCTCCCAGACATCCCTTTCGGTCAGTCGAGCTCCTACCGAACTCCCCAGCGATCGAGTCTTAGCCGAGCACCTCCAACCAGACACCTACGAAAGTCGAACTCCTTCCGAGCTTCCTCTTCAGGAGTCCGAGCTCCTCCAAAATAGGTACACATCAAGGCCCTCCAATCCTTCATTCGACCCCGAGCGGCTCAGTATCAAGACAGTTACAACCATCACCATCAGTCCGCCGTAAGCGACAGCGATCCGCTACCAGGCGGCGATGGCTGTCACCATCAACCCGCTGTAGACAGTACCTACCTTTGGAACTGACTCCGCCGGACCTCGAGCGGCCCGCCAGCATGCGGCTGCAGCTATCACCATCAAGCTCTACCTATATAAAGGACCCTCCAGATATGCTAACTCTAATCTCTATGATCTCTAAGATCTTTTCTTCATCTCTAAGCTCTGCGAAAATCATTCCCGAGCACTCCATTCTTGTTGGCCAGAGCTGACTTGATCGTCGAAGGATCCTACCGGAGCCACCCCCACCGACTCCGGATGAAACTTTATTTTGCAGGTCTCCGATGGCGACCTCATCCACCATCGCTCCAGCCAATTTCGACGACGACCAGATTCTGCGTCAACAGATTGGCACTAGAGGAAGGGCATCCCAAACCTCCGAGGTTCCCTTATTCTTAAAGGAGTGCTCGGCGACGATTTCTCTCTCTCCAGAGACTTCTCTTCTTCCTCACTAGAGTCCTCTCCCAAACAGAAAATGCCTCCTAGGAGAATCTTGACTCGACGATCGACGGCCTCCGCGTCCCGATCCCATCCAGATCCGTCTACCCCTGCTTCAGCCCCAGCAACTCAGATTCCATCCGTATCCATGGTAAATGTGGAGCAGTTCAACCTGCTCGTTTGATAGATCCGTGGCCTCGCAGATGTAATGCGGGCCATACAGCAGCCTTTGGTGGCGACTCCACCAGGAAATCCATCATTCAGATGTCGGAAATCGGCCCCAGGAAAGGGTACTCGGGCTGGTGTGCTCGCCGCCCCTTGGAAAGGGAAATAGAGAGTTGGAGATCCATATTCGGATCATGGTTCTTCTCTGGAGGAGACCTTTTTCGCTTGTAGCCGGAACTCCCCCAAGATCTGCGACCAGGACGACATCCTTGATCACAGACTGTGGGAGATGGACCGATGGATTGAAGAGCTCGGCCACGTTGCCCCGGCTCATCATGCCGACATTCGTGTCGATCCCCCTTTCTTCCTTCAGATAATGCAAGAGTCCGTCCCACCGAACTTCAAGCTCCCTCAACTTGAAAGCTACGATGGAACCTCTGATCTGATTGATCATCTGGAGGCCTTCCGGATCATGATGCTGCTTCACAGCGCTTCAGACGCCATGCTGTACCGAGCCTTTCCATCTACCTTAAAGAGAGCAGCGAAAAACTGGTACTCGGCATTGAAGCCAAGTACGATCTTCTCTTTTGATCACATGAGCAGTCAGTTCGCGGCCCACTTCATCAGCAGCCGACGACCGCGCCAAGGTTCGGATTTCCTGATGAACGTCAAGCAGAAGTAAGGGGAATCCATCCGAACTTACGTCACTTGATTTAACGCCGCGGCATTGGAGGTCCGGGACTTGGATCAGTCTGTTGCGATGGCCGCACTCAAAGGCGGCCTTCAGAAAAATGACTTACTGTTCTCCTTGGAAAAAAGGTATCCCAGGGACTTCGTCGATCTGCTGGCTCGGGCCAAGAGATATGCCCGTGCGGAAGAAGCCTTCAAGTTGAAGGACGAAGAAGCCTTAAGCAAGCGGCTGGCAGGCAATGGAGAGTCGAACGAAGTTCGGCCGTGCTCACGGACTCCCTCCGATAGCAGGCAGGCCCGAAGTCCTCGAGCTCATAGAGAAGCGTGAAGAAGCCCTCCTCCCAAAAGATTCCGTGACTACGCCCCCCTCAACGCTCCTTGAACTCAGATTATCACCGAAGTTAAAAACCAACTGCCAAGATCAGAAGGGTTACAGTCTCCCCCAAATAAGCATGATCGAAGCAAGTACTGCCTCTACCATCGCGACCACGGCCACGACACTGAGGAGTGCATCCAGCTCCGAGACGAAATTGAGGAGCTCGTTAGAAAGGAGCGGTTGGGTAAATTCATTCGACGCCAGCCTGAAGATCGGCAAAGAATGCTGCCGTAACAAGAAACGACAAGGTCGGCCGCCTCACGGCATCATCAACATTACCCCAGGGAGTTTGGTACATCGGCGACTCATCACCTCCCAGCGTCGAAGCCAAGAGAAGCAGGCTCCAAAGTGAGGAGGCCAGCATGAGATAGAAAAGGTCGTCCGCATGAAGAAGCACGGAGGAACAATGCTACCACGATCCTGAATCACAAAAAATTCGGAAATACATTGTCAGTAACTTCCTTTCAATAAAGTTCTTTCCTTTCAATAATATACTGTTTCTAGGCGCGAAAACTATATGATGACAGGGAAAGAAGCAGTTAATAATCGCCGTGTTAGGAACAGGAGGAGAACCTTGTCCTAACACGGGTAGGTCAAAGACCTTCGACCTCGGCTAGAGATAAGATCTCTCCCGAGAAGCAACCTCGGCCAGAGATAAGATCTCTCCCGAGCGACGACCTCTGCTAGAGATAAGATCTTTTCTGAGAAGCAATCTCGGCCAAAGATAAGATCTCTCCCGAGAAGCAATCTCGGCCAGAGATAAGATCTCTCCTGAACGACAACTCAACAACCTCGGCCAAAGATAGATCTCTTCCGAGCGCGACCTCGCTAGAGATAAGATCTCTCCCGAGAAGCAACTTCGGCCAGAGATAAGATCTCTCCCAAGCGACGATCTCGATTAGAGATAAGATCTCTCCGAGAAGCAAACCTCGCCAGAGATAAGATCTCTTCCGAGCGACAACCACGCTAGAGATAAGATCTCTCCCAAGAAGCAACCTCGACCAGAGATAGATCTCTCCCAAAACGATAACCTCAGCAACCTCGGCCAGAGATAAGATATCTCGAGCGACAACCTCGCGAGATAAGATTTCTCCCGAGAAGCAACCTCGGCTAGAGATAAGAATCTCTCCCGAGAAGCAAGGCAGAGATAGAGATCCTCATCAGCCAGAGATAAGATCTCTCCGAGCAATAACCTCGGCTAGAGATAAGATCTCTTTCGAGCAGCAACTCGCCAATATAAACTCTTCGAGCGGCAACCTCTCCGAGAAGAAACTTCGGTCAGTGATAAGATCTCTCTCGAGCGACAACCTCGACTGAGATAAGATAAGATCTTCTGAGAAGCAACTCGCCAGGCTAAGATAAGAATAAACTCTCCTAAGAAGCAACCTCGGCCAGAGATAAGATCTCTTCGAGAAGCAAACTTCGGCCAAAGACAAGATCTCTCCGAGCGACAACCTCGGCTAGAGATAAGATCTCTCCCGAGAAGCAACCTGATCGAGTCAACCTCGACAGAGATAAGATCTCTCTTTGAGTGAATCGTTCACAAGGGCGAGACGGGAGGAGAGGCGCGGACGATGGTCCGTATGTGCCCCACAGTTCGTTAGGAGGAGGAGAATCTCCTAAGCGAGAGCAGTTAAGGCTCATTCACCTTAGACGAGACGGAGGAAGATGGACGATGGTCCGAAGGTGCCCCCATAGCCCGTTAGGAACAGGGGGAGAACCTCGTCCTAACGCGAGCAAAGTCGAAGGCCTCGTTCACCTTAGATGAGACGGGGGGAGAGGCTCGAACGATGGTCCGCCTGTGCCCCTGCAGCCTGTTAGGAACAGGAGGAGAGCCTCGTCCTAACGTGAGCAAAGTCTAAATCCAAGCTCCAAAGTCTACGGGAGACAGGATCTCCATCAACCTCGACCAGAGCGCCCGAGACAATCTCGGCCAGAGATAAGATCTCTCCCGAGCGATCGAGACAACCTCGGCTAGAGATGAGGTCCGCGACAACCTCGGCCCATGATAATCTCGGCTAGAGATAAGTTCTCTCCCGAGCACCCAAGCCAACCTCGGCCAGAGAAGATCTCTCCTGAGCGACCGCGTCGACCTCGGCCCGAGATCAGATCTCTTCCGAGCGCCCGTGTTAACCACGGCTGCAGGAGAAGAGATCTCCCGCAAGTCAGCCTCAGCTGCTGAAGACAATATCACCCCCCGGAGGAGCTCAACCCCCGACCTCGACCGCATGAGACGAGATCTACTTCAATCTCGGCTGGAGATGAGATCTCCCTCGGAATTCAACTTCAACATCAACTTTAGCTGAAAATGAGATCTTCTCCGAGCTTCGACCTGAACCAGCATGGAGCCTAGAAGAAGGCTTCGGCAATCACCTTTTCTGCACTCCCTTCCTTCGAGTTTTCGAACTCGGGAGTGGGGGGGCTATTGTTGGGGATAAACCCCGCTCCTGCCGAAGTCCAGTTCGATGCTCAAACAATGCGACCAGTAGCCACGGAAGAGCTTATCCCTTCAACCGGCCGAACTGCTTAGCGGCCGAGCTTCTCGAACTCCCAACGGTCGAGCTCCTTGGGCTCCTAGCGGCCGAGCTCCTTGGGATCCCAACGGCCGAACTCCTTGGACTCCCAACGGCCAGGCTTTAGCGGAACTCCTCAACGACCGAGCTTCAGTCGGACTCCCGCGAGGACCGAACTCTCTCCGTGTCCTTCCAGTCAGACGCCTGCAAGAGCCGAACTCCCTCCGAGCTTCCTCTTCGATCGGACTTCTTCAGGAGCCGGACTCCTCCCAAACATCCCTTTCGGCCGGCCGAGCTCCTACCGAACTTTCCAGCAACCGAGCCTTAGCCGAGCACCTCCAACCAGACGCCTATGGGAGTCGAACTTCTTCCGAGCTTCCTCTTCAGTAGTCCGAGCTCCTCCAAAATGGGTACACATTAAGGCCCTCCAATCCTTCATTCAGCCCCGAGCGGCTCAATATCAAAACAGCTGCAGCCATCACCATCAGTTCGCCGTAAGCGACAGCGATCCGCTACCAGGCGGTGATGGCTGTCACCATCAATCCACTGCAGACGGCACCTACCCTTGGAACTGACTCCATCAAACCTCGAGCGGCCCACCAACATACGGTTGCAGCTATCACCATCAAGCTTCACCTATATAAAGGACCCTCCAGATACGCTAACTCTAATTTCTCTGATCTCTAAGATCTCCTCTTCATCTCTAAGCTATGAGAAAATTATTTTTGAGCATTATTTTGCAGATCTTCGATGATAATTTTATCCACCACCGCTTTAATCGATTTCGATGATGCTGCATCAACAAGCTTGGTTTTAATCATCCATCTAGCGATTTAGTACTCGCTCATGTTGATTCAAGTCAGGTTTGTCCCGGGTAAGCTTGAGCACTTTTTACTTTTTCCTTTTCTCACTTTTTCTGACTCATGCTTGCATTTTTTTAAAAAAAAAAAAATAGCATGATGGAATTTATTCTTGTTCTTTCGAGGTGAAAAGAATCAACAAGAGAAGAAAAAAATTCCCAAAACCCTAACGGGAAGATCTCATTTCTCTCCCGATTTCCCTCTCCTCCAAGTCTCCGTAGTCCCGTACTCCAATGGCTGCTTTTCCGTGCCTTCAGCCGTCGAATCACAGCCCTTTGGGCTCTCCTTATTCCCTTGGAACTGCCCTTTCCCCACGTGAGCTCGCTCCGGCAGGCCGGAGAAGGGCCTCCCATCGGCGAGGGGACTCGGCCTTGCAGTGCTCCAACTCCTCCGCGTCGGTGGACTCTGCCAGGATCAAGGCGGTCGGCGTCGGACGGGGCGGGAACAATGCCGTCAATCGTATGATTGGAAGTGGACTGCAGGTTTGGGTTCTTAAAGCGAGCTCTTTATCCTCTTTTATGCGCTGTTTTCTTTCAACCGATTTTGCTCATTTTTTGGGAGAAAATCCGCTGCGCTTGTTTTTCCAATAAATATATATATATATATATATATATATATATATATATATATATATATATATATATAAGTTCTTGTGGGTCTTTCTGTGGCTCTTCTTGCATTCGAAACGCGGAACTGATTGTGTTATCTTGTACGTTATAATGATCTCATAAATTAATTTTTGTCTGGCGAAATATTGTGTTATTCTTGCTTTTGAAATGCGGTTCTAGTCAGGTTTTTGAGAGTTTTTCTTGCTGTTCTCGACTTAAAAATATGGAATTTAAAATGTATTTATGTATCTGATATTGTATACTGCTATGTTTTGAATCGATACATTCATATTCTCATGAAGCTGTAATACTGTATGCTGAGTTGCACAGTAAAATACATTTGTTAGATAAACAAAACAAACGGTGCGGATTAAATCTGGTAATGTTCTATTGATAGATTGAGTCAAGTTTCATTTTTAATTGAGTTTCACAGTAGGTTATGTTAAAGGCATAGGGATTTAAATTGTGAGCTTTTGTGTTTTATCATGTGTATAATCTAATTTTGCACACAAATGTTTTCCTGAAGCAATGAAGGTTTAACCTGAAATTCAAACAGTCCATCAAATGGGTAGATAACACTGTCAGTACCCATTAAGTCATAAGTAATGCAATCAGTAGTTTGGAATTAGTTTTTATATTATTTATGAAATCCATGCAGACTTGCCTTGAGTTATTATAACAACTTAGGACGTCACCCAAAAAGATCAGCCGGAAAGTATTATTTGGATTCCCTGATCTTGTATAAGTACCTAAGATCTTCCCAACGAATAAACGATATGGGACTAAATATATGTCTATACGGATCCTCATATACTCCCCCCCCTCTCTTTAAGCTTTGGCATCCTCGCCAGGCTAAAGATCCAACTCTATACTTCCATTCACAAATACCATGATTGGCCCGTGGTTAGCCCAATGAACCCGTGTTGTAGTATCCCCTAGTCTACATAGGCTATGGGCTGGGTCAGCTGTGATATCATTTGTAAAAATCCAGGATCTTATCTAAAAAATGCTAGTATTATTTGGATTTCTAAGTATCCAAAACCTTTCTAGAGAATGACCAATGTGAGACTAAATACAAGTCTGCATGAGTCCCTGCAGTTATTGTAATAAATAGTCTAACCAATCAATGGGATCCATAACCTCTACTAGTTTGATACCTTTACCCCACTACTACACCCTCCCCACCCCTAACCAAGGGGATTGAAATGAGAGTCTCAGTTTCTTGGCTTTTTTCCCAAGATTTTCTGTGCTTGAATTCCTAAAAAGAGTAATTGCAGTGGGGGATGTTGTTTTTTGAAAGAAAAGAATTACTGCTTGTTTATTGCTTTCTTTATTTGCTCAGATGTATAAGCCTTTTGGTCTTGTAAATTTCTTCCTTTCTATTGATTATAGACTGACAAACTTCAAGTGCCTATCATGTTGCTAAATTTAGAGGAAACCAGGAAATTTCTTAGTTTTTCTTGAGGAAAAATATGGGGGAACCCTTTAATTCTTTTAAAGGAAGACAACTAAAAATTTCAAAAGATTAAAAAAAGGAGGAAGGGGAACATATTCAAAAGGTTGGAGCTTGCATATATCCCTCAGCCACCAATTTGGTTCATGTGTTGCCTTTTGTCTCTTCTCCATTCCATACCAAAATGGAGTCATCTGTCTAATCAAATGAGCCTGGTTATTCATCTCTAACCAACAGCCTTCACATGTCATAAAATATTACTAGCATGAAGAAAGTCCTGCTTTTATTTGTTCCCTTTCGATGTGGAACTTGGTTACTTCTATGATTTTGGTTATTGTGTTTCAGCAAGCAATCCCCCTAGGTGTGCTTATACTCTGGTATTCTCTTGGATCAACAATTGCAACAACTTGTCAATCCAATTTATGGTGTTTGATAGGATACTTTGATTTAGCTGACAACTAGATGCGGTGGTAATGTTAATGATCAATTATTGTATTTGGCAGAACCATAATTCTTGCTAATAATAGCTATACTGTTCCTTAATTTGTGCTTAACTATCTTTTTCTGCAATATTGTTGTGCTTTCATTGATATTAACAGACCATTTGCTTTCCTGTTCCTACATCTTTGTGTAAAACATCCTTTTCGGAATTACATTCTTTCTTAATATATACTTACATAATCTTTATTATATTACAGGTTACATACCTAATATTGTTGTTCAAACTAAATGACAGTTTTCTTTCAGTGGTTAAGGGAATCATTTGTCGTACTAGTTGTTTCCCTCGTTCAGAACTTGCTGTCATGTAGGTCTAGCAAATTCAAATCACTTTTTTGTCTACAATTTTGCTCGTCATTTTAACTGTTGCATCTTCCTGCTTTTCTGAGTATTTATTGGTGAACCAGACAGGATGATGACCATGTCAATTTTATTTTCTCTAGTATTAGCGATTGATGCATGGCTTGTTTCATATATTTTATGGTTTTAAGAAAAATATACTCAGAAGATTACTTTCCTATTTCCACTTACCTATTGTTTAAAACTATGTGCTGTGTCTACTATGTGAGATATAATATAATTGCCTACTGGAGAGGACAAACTTTGAATATATATATATATATATATATATATATATATATATATATATATATATATATATAGTTTTTCATCAAAATTTTTTGGTTGCCAGTACTTGAACAGTCATGACAACATGTGGAATAAAGCTGTTGTGATTCTTAATACTTCTATTCATATATTTAACTGTCTTATTTAACAGTTGTTTTTAGTTAGTAATAGAATATTCATCAATTTTTTTCGCAATGTTAGGGAGTTGAATTTTATGTGATAAACACCGATGCCCAGGCTCTGTTACATTCACAGGCAAAGAATCCTCTACAAATTGGAGAGCTTTTAACTCGTGGTTTAGGTCAGGCACTCTCTACCCTATTTTCAAAACTTCAATGAAGAAGTAATTGCACCAGCCATATTCATATATGCTGCAGTGAACATTATGATCTGTAAATGCATGTTTTATGGGATTTAAATTTTTACTGGTCTCATTGAGACTTGCTAAATCATGTTAAATCTTTATCCAAAACACAAATCATCTATCCACCGTTCACAATCAGCTGCGAAGAAGCATTAACAGGTCGAAAAAGTAAATTTAAGTACTTTGAATAAACAAATTCCAATGTTTGTTTAGTTAACAAAAGTTGTACATTTTTAATTGGTATCACTAGATTTTTTTTTGCTCGAAAGTGCAGGTACTGGTGGAAATTCTCTTCTAGGAGAGCAAGCTGCTGAGGAATCTAAAGAAGGTATTGCCAATGCGCTCAAGGACTCAGACCTTGTATTCATAACAGCTGGTATGGGTGGAGGCACAGGATCTGGTGCTGCTCCAGTTGTTGCCCAGATATCAAAGGAAGCTGGTTATCTGACTGTTGGTGTGGTCACTTGTCCATTCAGTTTTGAAGGCCAGAAACGCTCTTTACAGGCAAGGTTCAAAATGTACTTTTTCACCTCGTACATGCTGTGCCCCTTGCAAACAATCCCTTGGATTTGAGACATTCATATTTATTTATTTATTTATTTTGAGGGGGCTAAGTACTTTTGTCTTTTCTGAAGATCATCAGGTTGCCCTTTTCACTTAATTCCCTTCTGTCAAATGAATCTTCCATGATGTGTTTTCATTGCTAGTGTGATATCAAGAAAATCATTGAATGAGTTTTACTAAAGCTGCGGTACAGTATTATATGCCAATCAACATATAGGTTGTGATGCAAGCAAAATTGAGTGTCCTGAACAGTTTACTGAAAGGTAAAATTACCGAGTAAAATTCTTGAAGAGCTCGGGTAAAAGGCCTTTGCCATCAGAGAGCCCTCAAACAGTGCCGGTATAGATTATTTCTATTGCACTGGTATTGTACATTATTTTATTTCATGGAGAACACAATCTGCCTTTGGATGATTGATTGAAGAGTTTAATATCCTTTGCAGGTCACTTCAGTTGAATCTTGTGCTATGTGTGTTAAGACCTGATGTCTGGGTTAAATTTTAGTCAAACTGCATTCTCAAACTACACGATATTTGGCATAAAATTTTCCGTTCTATTTCTGCAGATAAATCTTCAATGTACTAATTTAGGCACTTATAGTGGATATGCTTTTATGTCTTATGGATATTTAATGTAATGAATGCTACTCTATGCTACACCTCCATGCTGTGACACTTTGGGATCTCAAGTAGCTGTCTTCCGGTTTCTCCTCTTAAACATACTCGGCTTTGATGAGCATTGAAATCCTTGATTTGTGCTTTCAACATTTGCAGGCACTGGAGGCTATTGAAAAGTTACAAAAGAGCGTTGATACTCTTATAGTAATTCCCAATGATCGGTTGTTGGATGTTGCCGATGAGCATACACCTCTTCAGGATGCGTTTCTTCTTGCTGATGATATTTTACGCCAAGGTGTGCAAGGGATATCTGACATCATAACTGTAAGTGGTGTTCGAAGCAATCATTATGTGGCTTTGGGGACTTTTATTGTTCAACGACAGCAATGGTTATACTACCATTTAATTTTAAAATTATTTTCAAAATTTTGCAGATACCTGGACTTGTAAATGTTGATTTTGCCGATGTGAAAACTGTCATGAAGAACTCTGGAACTGCCATGCTTGGTGTTGGTGTTTCCTCTAGTAAAAAACCGGGCACAAGAAGCTGCCGAACAAGCAACCCTTGCACCCCTAATCGGATCATCAATTGAATCTGCAACTGGGGTTGTGTACAATATAACTGGGGGAAATGATACAACCTTGCAATAAGTAAACAGAGTCTCTCAGGTGCTTCATATCTGCCATACACGTACACAAACCTTTCTTCTAGCGATAGAATTGTCTCCCATGATTCCCACCATTCCGAGTACTTTCCATATTTGATATTGAAAGCCAGATTGTTGGTCCCATATTCAGATTGTGCATTATGCCTGTACATATATATACACACATAATTATGCACAACCACAGACATATAGTTAAATGAATTCAGTGACATATCTATATATACATATACGCACATGTAGAAGAATACATTGCTTGTATGCATGTACTTATTTATACATTTAGCCTGAAGACATGGATGCATGCATGTACAAACATAGGTGCTAGGCCTTTTCTCTGAACTTATATAATATCATGCCATCTCTAAATCTCACAATGTAAGCATGTCTCTGAGTTGAATTATGTTTAATGTAATCCGTGTAATCTCTTTCCTGTGCAGGCCAAATGACTATGGTTGGTCTAATAAACATCTCACGTTTATACTATTTTTTACAGGCCGTAACTAGCCTGGCAGATCCTTCTGCAAATATAATATTTGGAGCCGTTGTTGATGATCGCTACACAGGTGAAATCCATGTGACGATAATTGCTGCAGGCTTCCCTCAAACTTTTCAGAAAACCCTCTTGACAGACCCAAAAGCAGCAAAAATTGTTGATGCCAGAGAAAAGGAAGGTGGGGCTCTCCCCCATAACACTGCCACCAACTCATCGCCGGTGGCCTCGATGCCCTGGAGGCTGTTCTTCTGAGTATTTATACATGACAACTTCCATTTTGCTGCAAAAGTCTGCAGAAGGCATCGAAGGTAGTTTTCCAGAAGAAAAGCAGTTGGATCACATTCACCCTCCAATCCATGCATACGTCTTCTCATTTTGTTATGTTTTTCAAGTGTATGTTTCTTGTTCTTATGCTTGAAAGATAAAAAAGAACCGTTTTGGTTGAATTTTCCTTATTTTTGACAATTATGATGGTGTAATTAGTTTGTATGTGTCCAAGTGGAAGCTGAATGATGGTCCAAAGGTTTAATTGCACTACTAATGGGGGCACTTGCACGTCAAATTTTAGTGCGTCCCGGGCTCTCATATTATATTGTAGCTGGTGGATGGATATTGGAACAGTTTTGGTTAAGAGATTCAATGGCCAGTACGAAACATTTGAGTTGGGGGTGGAATTTGGCCATCTAATTCCATTCCGGAAAATAAGCTACCTTGAATTGACGCAAGGAAAGGAAAAAAGGGATTTCATTTTTTGCTAAACCAATCAGGGTTTAGCCTGAGCTATGAATTGCCGCTTCTTTAATGTCACGGGTTCTTGTTGAGGAGTGCGGGGATTTCAAAGTTAGCTGCAGTCGTGGTGCTGTTGGAGCCTAAAACATCAATGCCCAGGATTTGGAAGTAGAATGATAGATAGTCAAATGCTTTAAAACAACCAGGCCATCTTCTAACTGCTCCCTCTACAACTAACTTTTTCCACATCTTTTTGAGTCACAAAACCGAATATAAAAATCGAGTTTGATAATTTCTTGAATTCGCCACCAAGCATTTGCTTAGATGGCATCATCTTTTATTGCTTGGACGTTATTGTTGGCCCTCGTGGGGTCGAGTGGTTATAATAGAATAGAAATAAGGATTCGAATTCATTTTATTCTTTTGTTTTGTTGGCAAATACGCGAAGGCTAATTGACTTTTTCTCGTTCTTACCAACTTCAGAATTTTTTTTTAAAAAAATAAATAGCAACACTAAAAATTTTAAAAATTTAAATAAATAAATAATATTAGGATAGATTCTCGTAGCTTTGCCGACATTTTCACTCGTCGCTAGTCCGATTAGGCCCTTAAAAATCATCTTTTTTTCAATCGTATCCCAAAAGAGTCGTCAAAACCAAATCTGACAAAAGGCATGAAGGACCACAATCAGCTTCTTACCTATTGAAATTAGAAAAGTATGCTAACCATCATCAACGGATTCTTATCGAATGATGACAGTCAACATGTCATAGTCGATATTCAACTGACTTCTAAAGAGACATCTGGTAAAATACCTCACATTCAATCAATGTATCCACCTCTGCAACTAACTATCTATTCGGTTCTCTATCGTCTCAAAGTTATTCTTCCAACTCAATCAATTATTCGGTAAAGCTGACTTGCCTACCATCCGGTAAGTTATTTCTCGATGGTATCCAGCATCTAATCAATTATTTTCTCAAATTTTTATCGACCATCAAAATCGATAATGATTATTCGATAAACATATTAACTATTTTTAAATGTGGCGCATAATAGTTATCCACAAATAGCCCATTATTTTATATTAACAGTAATTAATAAGATAACTACTCCATAATTCTCACATTTCGAATATTTAAAGATAAGAGTTATACAACATTCTCCATCTTATAAATATCGGTAAGTAAAAGAAGGATCAAGTAAGCAAACTCACGCTCTTATTTTTATCATTCTTCAAGTTATTTTCTTTCTTCAACTAATTTAATCAGGATTTTTCTCCGGACAATCTCGTAAGAAAATTTTTTTTAGCAGGCTCACGGTCTGGCTCATTCCCGCTACTCTATCGCAGAAGGGCGGCAACAAAAAGGACATTCAAATCCTAACCACCCCACCCTATCCAGCTCTTTAACCAGCTCCGAAACCCGGACTACGCCCGGCCCATTTCCGTTCTCAAGCGGTCACGCCTATCGGCGAACGGAGTGGAGGCGGGAGGTACCGTCACCGCCCCACTGCACCAGTCAATGTCACTGCACCGTGCTGGATCCCGTCACCGGGCGTACGAGTACTCCAGATCCATATAAATAGTCCCCCGCCACCGGCTCATCGCGAGGCGCAGTGGCGGAGCCTCTAAGCGAGGCCGCCGAGAGAGTAATCGAGGGCTTGGGCGAGAGGTGGGAGAGCGATGGCGGACTTGGACCGGCAAATAGAGCAGCTGAAGCGATGCGAACCGCTCAAAGAGTCGGAGGTGAAGGCGCTGTGCCTCAAGGCCATGGAGATCCTCGTCGAGGAGAGCAGCGTCCAGAGGGTCGATGCCCCCGTCACCGTAAGAATCTTCCTTTCCGCCTTCTTTTCAGCACATCCTCTTCTTCCGATCTGTTCTATTGCATCTCCAACTTCCCTCTTATGGGTTTTGCCCGTTTCTGATTCGGTTTGGTTTGAATCCCTTTAGACTGATTTGAGGTGCTTCTAGGTTTTGCTTTCAAGCGATCCACCCCCCTAAAGATTGCATCTTTAGGGTTTCTTTTACTTCTTGGTGTGATTTTTGATTGAACGTGCTTCTTGTAGGGCACACAAGTTTAACAAATTATGCCTGTGATTATTGATTTTGATGCTATGTCACTGGTGTCTTTGCTATCATATTATTAAATCTCCGAGAAATTATGGGAGTGGTATGTGATTGTTTCAATTTTATGCCCATTCTTGTCTGTCCCATCTTAGTTAGAAGTTTTGCTGGAAAAAAAAAAGGTCCATTGCTGTCATAGAGTTTTTATTAGCTGCAGTTTGCTGCTTATGTCTGGTTAGGAAGGGTGTGCCATAAAGTTAGTCTGGTCGGGAATCCTGTCTTCATTACCATCATTAGATGGCTTCATATCTTTCTTCAAGGTTTTTGTAATCCTTTATAGACATTATTACAATCTCCTCATTCACTATCCTTTTCAAACTGAAAACCTGAAGCTGCCCTTTGTGTGTGTTATATCGCATGCTTAGGATAGGAGGCCAAGAAAACCCCCTTTTCTGGTTTATCCATCTATTTGTTCCTAATCATGTTAAATATTAATTCTTACTTGTTCTAACCTGCCTGTTCGAGGAACAAGTGGTATTGTAATCTTAAATTTATTATGTACGGTAAAAGAGACAGGTGGCGTGAACAATAAAAATTGGCCCAATGGAAGAGCCATAAGGGCACCTGGTGCAAATTGAAGAAAATAAAATCAGGCTTGTTCCCCAGTCCAGTAAAATTTGCTATATCTTTTCAAAATATTGTCGTTTTATTGAAACTATATAAAAAAGAGGGAAAGTGGTTTTAAGCTCCTGATTGTCGCTTGTGACTCAGGGAATGTCAATTACATGCAAACGTTCACATTTATACAACATTGGAGGTACATATGCAGCAATCCTGTATAGGTGGTCATGTAAAATGCATCAGCTTAAACATAATTTTGAAGTGACATGTAACATTTATTTCTGTTAAATCAAACAAAAATGAACAATTCTAATTCTCTTTAGAGGATTATGATGTTCTCCAGTAATATCTTGTTCAAAATAGCTTTTTAAACGAAGCCATGTAATTTGCATGGTCCAAGGTGGTTCCAAATTCTCCTTTATCGGGCGAGGTAGTTTACCCTCTTTTGAAACAACCTATAAATTTGTTTAACAAAGTAATTACCATGTGGCATCAAGCCCAAATCTTTTTCTCCTCAAAATTACCTGTTTTTCTCTCTTATCACTTAAAGAGGGAGCCTGAACATTTCTAATTCATCATCATATGTCAGAATAAAGGACTTTGTGGTACCTTTTTAGACTATTTCACACACTATAGCCAGAGGATTATAGTCAACACGAATACAATTGAATACATTCATGAGATAAAACATCTTTTAATGGTTTAATTTTGTTCTCCCTCACCCACTTTAAAATGAATCCCTAACTATATTACAGATGAAATGTGGACTAGCCAAAGAAGAGTCTAATGCTTATTGGTTTCAGCACATTTAAGTTTTACTGGATACAGATTTACTGGGACATCATGAAATTGTTTGGTGGGAAGGGTACAATTGTCTTCTTTTTATTCATATTGCTGAAAATGTGCTTTAAGTAAGGAGTGGTTTCAAAAGTCAACAGTTATGACATAATGGCTAGTGAACTGTATTCTAGTTGTGAGATAAATATCTCTTGTGCAGAAAAAGGAATATGTTATGCAGTTGTTTATCCAATTGCTTTTCTCTTTTCCTGCTCTTCTTCTTTTACTTTATTTACTCCCTCTTCTCTATCTTCATCTCCTATTTCTTCTTTTAATCTGATTCTGGTCTATTTCTTGTCATTGTTATCATGTTTATCATCATTGTTTCTTCTTCTTCTTCTTCTGGTCTTGATATTCCCCCTTATGCCTTCTCCTCAATTGAAGCCTCAAAGTGCCCTTTTATTTCATTTGTTGTATGTGGACTTTAGAGTCTTCTTTGTTTTCCTTGTGTGACTGGCATCTCTTTTTCAGTGTTAAATCAACAAGCTTCTGTATCCATGTTGGGAGTTGGTTTCTAAGTACCTTGAGCATGCTTAAGTGTTTGAAGAAGCTACCGAGATTGGTGGAGAATGTTTGAGGTTCAAGAGATACCCACAGAAATGTTGGCCAATCTCTATATCCAAGTATTTACATTTTCAATGACCAATTCCTCATGTAGCTTGGGGGCCTACATAGATACTGTGGGAGCTGGAATGAACCATACAGTGGTGTTGTATGTAGCTACTTTTGGAGTTACTTGGAAAACTTATAATTACACACCTAAGGATTATGCTTTAATGTGTCAATTCGTTTTTCTTTTTTCTTTTGATAAACCCTAGAATGAGATGGAGTTCATACATTGTCACTGCTTAATAGTTTTTGACTTATTATTTCCAGATATGTGGAGACATTCATGGACAGTTTTATGACATGAAAGAGCTGTTCAAAGTTGGAGGCGACTGTCCAAAGACTAATTATTTGTTTCTAGGGGATTTTGTTGATCGAGGGTTTTATTCTGTCGAGACGTTTCTGCTTTTGCTAGCATTGAAGGTAATGCTCTTAGCAAAGACTTTCCTTTTTCTTCTTTTAGAAAAACTGCGATTTTATCCCTTCTGTAGCTCTGGCTTATTTGTTTATGTGATGGTTCATATAAGGCTATTGATAATTCTTGCTTTAACCATCTGTTACCTGTCTGTTGATCCATTATCAGCATTTTCATTTCAATCAATTTGCCTGTGGATTCATCATATTCTCAGCACCAATAATAGGTTTTTTGGACTCAACCAAGGTAGAAAAGTTTCATTCTTCCTCTTCCAACATTCACAAATTATGAAGATTGAATGAAATATGTGTTTTCCATATGTTGCTGAGGTACCAACCAACCCAAGGTACTCTTTATCATGATTCTAAAGTATCTAGCCAATTCTAGAGTAGATTGTGTGTTATTGACTGTTCTTGCAGTGCATATCCACATGTTAATTTCTTTCATTTTCTCCGGCCTTTTAGTGTTATGAACATCCGACAGTGGAAGATAATGTATAAAACCAGTCAACCAGAACAAGAATTAGTGTTATGAACTTCCAGTGGTGGAAGATAATGAACAAAACCACTCAGCCAGAAGAACAAAAAGCATCAGATGAGCCCCAAAAGTTCTCCTCTAGTTGATCCATGGAATTTTCAAGATTTTTTGTTTTCTATTTCCAGAATTTGTTGCTTCCATCTTGTGCTTTTAATTTGCAAGGATGCCTGATCAATGTTGCAAGTTACTTACTAGTTTGAATGCATGTAGGCCCTGTTTAGGTGTTCCTGCTGGGATATCCTGCAGGAGTTGGGGATAGAAGGGGCATAGGAGGAAGGGAAGATGGGATGGAGGAGTGGGGGAGGGTGGAGGATTGGCGATGATGAGGAGAAAAGAATAAATATCCACAGCAGTCTTTTTTTTTCCTCTCGCAGGATTTGTGATGGGGGTGTGAGTTGGTATGTGCCATGCCCAAATGGGCTGCCTAATCCACGAATCCAGCAGCAAACTCAGTCTAATTCTGCTGGTTTACCCAAACAGGCCATGGTATTTCCAAGATTGTCATTATATATTTTTTTTTCTAGCATACGTGCAGCACAAAAACAGTTGTCTATTGTAATCTATATCTGCTTATGCATATAATGTAAATTTCCAGGGTTCTATCATGATTTTGAATCAGCTCCAGCCAATTTTCCTAAATTTGTACAGGTTAGGTATCCAGACCGTATAACTCTCATACGAGGAAATCATGAGAGCCGCCAGATCACACAGGTTGGGATCTTAAAGTTGTCTTGTGACGTATCTTAATATTTCTCCATTGAGAACACTAAGGTTCCCAGAAATCAGGTTTATGGATTCTATGATGAGTGTCTTCGCAAATATGGGTCAGTAAATGTATGGAGATATTGCACAGATATATTTGACTTCCTAAGGTAATCTCCTCTAGATTTCATTTTCGGTATCAATTATACATACCATCCAGATAGGTCTTTCCTGGTAATGTACTTGTTTTGTTGTGTCCTTTGTTCCTTTGTACAGCCTATCAGCACTCATTGAGAACAAAATTTTTAGTGTTCATGGGGGGCTATCTCCTGCCATTACAACGTTAGATCAGGTCAGTCATATCTTTTTCATCCGTTCTTTATTATTTGTTGAAGCTTTCAATCATCAATTGAGATAATATCCTTTTTAACAGATTAGAACTATAGACCGGAAGCAGGAAGTACCTCATGATGGGGCCATGTGCGATCTTCTATGGTCAGATCCAGAAGATGCTGTTGATGGTTGGGGTTTAAGTCCTCGGGGTGCAGGCTTCCTATTTGGTGGGAATGTGGTTACCTCCTTTAACCACTCAAACAACATTGATTACATATGTCGTGCACATCAACTAGTGATGGAAGGATATAAATGGATGTTTAATAGCCAGATTGTAACAGTCTGGTCCGCTCCAAATTACTGTTACAGGTACTTGTTAAATGTTTATCTTGAAAAATTGATAAAACTGTTTACCTTTGACAAGTGAAAATAGATCAGATGAATAACTATTTATATGCAAAACTTGAGACAATATAGTCTTCAACAAATACAAAGTGTTAGCAGGTGAATCTTTTGAGTGATTCATATCGTAGCCTTTTCTTATGTGCCAGATACATTGTTACAAAGGTTGCCTTGGATCTATTGTTTTAAAAAAACAAAATGGACCAACCAGTTAAATGAGGCATGTGGAAAGCTGCCATTGTTAGTTTTGATATAATGTTGCATCCTGAGAATTACTGGTGAACCTTCCACTCCCCTGCATGAATATTGCTGGTTAAAGTTCAGCTTTCCAAATGTCACTTTGGCAATGGGTTGCTTTATTGTTATGCGTTTTGGCAATTTTGAATATGATAAAAATTCTACAAATTAAGTATTATCTGTAAGTCTTAATAATCAAATCTTGTAGACTTGGCTGTTAATATTGCTTGTCCATGTCACTTCTGACCATATTTTTGTTTATACTTGGATCTTATAAAATAATAACAGGCCTCCTGAACTAGATTCTAACCTCTTACCACTAATATTTCAATCACAATGTCCATATTTTATTCCTGGAATTCTTGTCCAAGGTTAATAAAGAAACTCTGTTAATTTATCCTCATTATATTCAGTATCACATAATTTTCATCTATCATAGAGGATGATTTACCTATATGTTGGCAGTTGAACCGGAAAAAAATTGGATACGGCACATCTCCTGTTCAACCTCATGTTATAGGGTAAAAGGCGCTGGTTGGAGAGGTAATCTGATGGGGCCTGTTCGGGGAAATCCCTGGAGAGAGTGGAGAGAGTGCATGTGGGGAGAGTGCCCTAACAGGGGAAGGGGGCAATCGCATGGGATTTAGGCTAATAGACTCTTCATGAAATTATGCCTCTGCTAATCAAATGTAGTAACTCTTCAAAGTTCAAAGCCACATGGAATTTAAAAGGGCTCGCTTAAAAAGAGATCTATCTTGCTCAACCGGCACTTGGATTGTTGTTCAAGATACAACACCTGTAGCATGTGAAGCATGGAGTGGACTAAAGAAAGCGGCACTAGGATATTAGATATGTCTATATGCTACCGTCTAATCTCTCTGAACTGTCTTTTCCTTTATGAATGATTTCAGATGTGGCAATGTGGCTGCCATCCTTGAGCTGGATGAGAACCTAAACAAGCAGTTTCGTGTATTTGAGGCTGCACCACATGTTTGTGTCCTTGACTCTTTCTTTCCCAGTATTTTTACTCTAGTAGTCATAGCTAAAATACACATTTTTCATGCAGGAAGCAAGAGGAGTTCCTTCTAAGAAACCAGCCCCTGATTACTTCCTCTGATACCATGCCTGAGACCTCACCTTTCCCTCTGTTTCAATTGGTGGTACGCAAGCTCGTCAGATTTTCTTCTTGCTGATATGAGCTCCTACAACCGTGCTGTTGCATGCAAAACTTACCCGGAGTACAAGCATCCATGGTTGAGAGGTGCTCTTGGACTGTAAATTGTTTAGAACTGGTTGGTTTTCCACTGTGTCTTGCCTTCCTGTATATGAATATGAATCCTGTTTGGTTAGAAACATGTACCCTTAGTGGCACCAGTTCCATGCTTTTCTTACACAGTTCTGGTGGAGAGGCAGCGCGTGGATTAGAGGAAGCCATTCCAAATTTCAGCGAAGTAACAATGCTGCACGTTGTGGAGGTGTTTTTATTTGTGTCCTGCATTTCTTGGCCTATATGGCATTTTTCAGAAGAGATCTGCCGTTGCTCCATCTAGATGGGATTTTGTATTTGTCTTTACCAAAACTTTATTTACCTTCACAAAACTTAGTTGATTACGTCTGATTTCAGATGCATTCTACAATAAATGTGAACAGGGTATTGGAGGATATCCATGTGAATGCAGTGCAGGAATTGTCAGAGTCCAGTCCAGGGTGCACTATTTTTAAGCTGTTCTTAGCAGTGTTCTTGACTGCAATTTCTGCTCTTGGCCTGTGGGAGTTGATCCCAGTTATTTCTTAGATTTGATTATTGCGCAACAGGTCATCTCTTAGGTCTCAGATATTACTGGTGATGGAAATTTATACACTGAATTGAGCAATGAGATCATTCAATTGTAATGTGGTTCTTCTCTAGTGTTATTTTAGTTGCCGGAGAAAGCTTGTTTTTTTTATGAGTCCTGTTTCTGTTGTTTCGGTCGAGATGGAGTTTTACCTGAATAATTCTTGTGTACGGTTAAAGCGAGGAAGGTTTATGAAGTGCCAGATCTTTTCCATGCTGTCCTTGAGCAATTATGTGCTGGGGTCTGCATCCGTTGAAGAATTATTCATTTGATAGGGCAGCACCCCTAAGCTTATATCGTTTAATCTCCACCAGCAGACCCATGGGTGGTTTCCTACGAGTCTGATTTACTACATACATCTGTTATATTAATAGCACATCTTGCGGTGCAAAACTATATTAAACTAGGAGAAAGAACTGACATAGAGCTTGCCATATCTTGGGGGGTGGAAAAAAAGACTTGGAGAATGATGGTGTGCCGGTTTGAGCGATGGCTGGGGCACAGCTAAAAACAAAAGGAAAATGATTTGTCGGACAGAGGGGAGAAAAGGCAGGAACCGGTGCGTGGGATGGTTGAACAAAATGCGAACCTGTGGGGATGCTAATGAGGGTGAAAAGGAGAGCGGTGTTCCTAATTGAATCATATCAACGTAGCGGTCATAACTTAAAAGGAAACTTTCGTTAAATTAAACGAGTATGAAGTCCAACCAGCAAACTTTATATCCTGTGGTGATCACGGATGGTTTAGAATTTGGTGATGCAGACCGTTGAATGTGACCAACTGATTGCCATGGGCTAGGTGGCTTGATCATAAGCGGCTCTTAATCAATTCAGTAGAGGGTAGATAGAAGAACAACAATAAGGATGGCCACAAAAACTTTAAAATATTATTTAAATTGAGAACCTAACAAAATGGACTCCCAAATGGCAAGACCATTGTGGCAACCAAGAGGGTTCCATCCCTGGCCATTACCGGACAAAGTTTTTTTATCATACATACAAAAACCTCCGGTCAAAATTTTACAGCTCAGGATACAGCTAATAGTTTATGAGAAAAAATACAGCTTTTTCAAGGATGGGTCAGAAATAAATGAATAAATTCTCAAAAGTAAAAGCATCCCGTTGTCGGACATTATATTCCTGAAATCCCGATCTCAAAACAATCTTGGTGAAACCTGGACGTAAGCTCCAGCCACCTCTCCAAACTTAATCACCAATATATTATTGCAAGGCAGCAATTCCCAACTCCTAAAACCATCTCATCAATATGGGATCAGGAACAATTATTAATGATTTGAAAAGAATTTTTAACTTGTGGTGTTCCGTGGTCATGCTAAGGAGGTTGGGTAAACAGCAAGGATGCATTGGTTCCACCAAAGCCAAAAGAATTTGAGAGTGCAGCTCTTATTTGCATCTTCTTCGAAGCACTTAATGGCATGTATGCACCATTAAAAACTGGGTCTGGTTCCTCTAGATTCAGTGTTGGTGGAGCAATTCCCTGAAAATAACAAAATAAATGAATGCAATTTGCCGATCACAGAAGTACTTCAACATTCTTATTCTTAGCTGCGACTAACAGTTGAAAAGGGTTGACTATAAATAGAAGATATGAACGAAAAATAAGTTTGCCTTAAGGATTTTGAAAATTATCAAGCGTACATGGTGGATGGCTAGAACAGCAAAGATTGCTTCCACTGACCCAGCTGCTCCAAGTAGATGACCAGTTGCCCCCTAAAGATCATTAGATTGTAAGCACATAATGACTGAAAAATATTGGGGAAAAACAGAGGAAGTATTGCCCCTGTTACTCCAAAACGTATAACCGTATATGACTGAAAGTCTCTGTAACAGACAAATGTGGGGAACTGGCTAAGGTGCAAAGCCTCTGTATTTATCTGTGTTTACAGAGGCTTTGCACCTTAGCCAGTTCCCCACATTTGTCTGTTACAGAGACTAGTTATTAACCAAAACCAAAAGTGTATTTATCATTTCAGTTTTTTTTTTAAAAAAAAATCAGATATTATAAAAACCTAATCCCAAGCATCTTATAAGCAAATGGGATTGGCCATCAATCAAGTGGCTGAAAGGAACACAAGCATAAGATTACCTTTGTGGAGGACAGTGCTAAAGCACCTGATGTTGCATGATCTAAGAATAGAGATTTTATTGCACTGGCTTCTATGGCATCACCTGTTCAAGGGAGTAATTTTGGAATATTCAGCAATTGTGTGAGGCATCCAAATCAGCAATACAAAATCAGCAACAACATTCAGTAATTTATTCTACCCAGAAGTTGGACAGGCCAAGGGACATACCAAGAGGTGTTGATGTTGCATGAGCATTTACATAATCTATTTGATTTGGATGAAGCCCTGACTACAGGCAAAAATCAAAGAAGTGAGCTGCTCTGTGACAAACGAACATATATTGGTCTATGTGCAATTTTCAAAAACAAGAAGTGAAAACTATAATGCCTCTTGTTAGACGTACAAGGAACAAAGAACCAAGAATTAATGTGATAATAGACATGGCAACAAAATTCAGTAATAATGAAGACTCTTCAAGCAATCAGCAAGCTAGTGCAAATTTATCCTAGATCCTCAACCATGGAACCCGAGGTGCACAGCATGCACATAAGCTGAAACCTTTTTTATACAGCAAATCGTAAGGGCCACTTATAATAACAACAAAAATACCATACCTGTTCTATTGCACGCGTCATTGCCAAAATAGCACCCTTTCCATCGTTGTGTGGCTGAGTTATGTGATAAGCATCACCTAACATAGTCAATTTCACAATCTTTTTATATAGGCCAACTGAATGATGTAAAAGCAATCATAAGAATTGCTGCATGCAAAAAGAAACACACCTGACATCCCATAGCCTCGAACCTCTGCATAAATTCTTGCTCCTCGTTCCTTTGCATGATCAAGTTCCTTAATAAAGAACAGAAAAAATCGATGCACCAGGGAATTCAAGCATTTTGGTCAAGATAATTGTGATATTTGGAAATTTCATACTAAAACAACCAAACCATTTACGGTTGCATGAAAAACAAGAATTACTGAATGTAAGTATATAACAATAAACATTAAAAAACCTTGAATACTTGGGGTCAACTTTATAAACCTTACTCTCCATTTGTATTAAGGGCTATGAATCAAAACCTTTTCTTTTCTCTTTTCTTTTTCATCACAGATCATTCAACAAAAGTTTTAACCATGTACCTTAGTTCTACCAACATCAGCCCTTCTGAAAACTTCAATGCAGATGCCCACACCATTTACCTTAGTTCCTTACTACTTTATGCTCAGCAGTTCTTATGCATACTCATGTAGGGGACATTATCCTCGCAGTTGAGATCTGAAGATCAATTTACAGCTTGCATTTTTTTTAAAAAAAAATCTGCGATTAATTTCAGATTTTTATGCAGAAAATCTGTGTGGAATCAAATTAATGATTCGATTCAAATCCTCAAGCCAAAAGATGAGAAGTCAAATATAGGGGGAAAAAGGAGAAAAATAGAGAGGAAGAAAAAGAATAATATTTACATTCTTAATCCTGCCATAGCATTTTCAGGTGAAGTCGGTCAAAATGAACTCCTACATTAAAAAAATGCATCAGGATACCCCAAAAACATACATAACAAGATGAAATGATGGATGGAATATAAAGCTATGGCCCTAGACACGTATGGCTATCCTTATATCTGAACAGAAAGAAGACCTCATCAAATTCTAATATTAGAGACATGCCTAATCTAGACAACATCCCACATCTTACCACTGATAAACTAAATTCATACACTACCAATCAAGATCTAGACACATCGATCTACAATCTCATCATTGTGATGCTAATATGCATGAATACTTCTAAATTACCAAAACTTTACCACTCGAAATCCCAATCCTTTATTTGTGTATATGAGTTCCTGTTAGTTTAAAATATCATTCAACACCAAAGAAGCATCGCCTAATAACATCTATCTACTCAGTTAAAAATGTTCCCATCTCTCTCTATTCATCCATAAAATAGAGTGCCATAAAAAAATAAAGTGTCGCGGTATCTCTCATCCATCAACACTACTATCTAACCCAATTCAACTCCAACTCGTTAATCCACAACTATGAAGTCACGCCTCTTCTTTTATTTTACAACTTGAAAATAGATAGGCACTCTCCCATTCTTTATGTACTTGTTTTTTCTCACAATTATTTTCTATGCAGGGAAAGGGTGACATACATCACCACACATCTTGAACAAAACAGATTTTGGAACTTGGGATCTCAAAACAAGAAGCATTAAACTAGTCATAAATTAGGGGGTAGATGACAAATGGTTGATTCTTGTATTATCCAGTACACAGAAACATCTAACCAATAATCTGATAAATGGACACTTATCTATTCTTTTTTATAAGCACATATCGCAGTTGGAGTACATCTTGATGATTTGACATCATAAGACACCAAAATTCTGCACTAATTGCTAACAGAACATGCTAGCTACCAGTTGTACTTGAGTGTCAACAATGTTTCCAATGTTGCAGTGCTTCTTGATCAAAAGTGGTACTCCCCTTGTCACCAAATTTGATTCCGTGTGAACAATTATAATCATCTGCTAAGTTAATCAGGAAAGACTACTCTTATAAAAAATCAATGGAAAGTTTTTCAAAATGCTTGAGTTTTCAATTCAAGCATTGTCATTTCACTACTAAATGGAGATGTTGCAAGGTCTAATTTCATGCATTGCCATTTCATTACCAAATGGAGATAGATTGCCAATTTATCACCCTTAAGAGCATTATAATAATAACAAGTACATGAACAGGAATTCTCTTGTGCATCTGATTGTTTATGCAATTAAAATGAACAATTTCTAGTACCTGACTTAACATCCGTAGACATGCATATAATATAAGAAATAGAGAAAAACCCCGGTGATCAATACAATTGCAGGAAAAAGAATAAGTCATAAATCTTTCACTAAACTAACCTCCAACACCATTACTCCACAGCCTTCACCTATCCTGTAAGTTTCTGATGCATCAGATGTAAGCTCCAAACCAATGCAAAATAAAGGGAAGGTGTCAGGAGCATGTCATACACAAATCCATCTCTTTTGCAATCGAACGGACGAGAAGATGCATGCGGGAGAAAGTTATAGTTCGTAGCCAATGCTCTTGACCTGAAAAGGAACATATCAGATCATAATTTAAGTTATAGTTCGTAGCCAATGCTCTTGACCTGAAAAGGAACATATCGCTGGCACGCACGCATGCATATATATATATCCTAGTTATATAAACAAATACATATGCATGTAATGTAACAACTTCATATTCCTAGCACATACATATGTGATGAGTGAGACTTCGTAAAGTGTCCTCATTGTCCTACGTGAATGACTTTTTTGTCACCATAAAATACACATATTTACGCATCCAGAGCACATAGAGGACAGTCTGATATTTGTGTTACATGCATGCTGCAGCCTTCACAACCCTGACTTTGATCCTAATGGTTAAAGTTGTTGTTTAAGATCACCTTAGGTTCCGGCTAAGATTTTTTTTTTTTTTTGCTTTTTTAGATGAGCACTTCATTTCTTTAATAAATAGAACTGACCAGGTCTTGGAGCACAATGCATGACATCCAAGAAGATGATTGTGTCCATAAATGGTATTCTAAGCCACACAAAAGGGTTGACTGTGTCACCGAGTCAAATAGGCACCTCAATGGATGGTTAACAAAAAACAGAAAAATGAATTCAGAATTTCCATCTGAGTAGGACAAATTTTATTTTTAACATGATTTATGTAATACTAAGAAGATCGATCATGATGGATGGCACCTTAACATCATCACAGCCCCATGGCTATACTATTCAGCATCATACAAGTAGTGGAAATATGAATCAGAAGGCAAGGAAACATAAGAGCACTTCAAAAAGCAAGAAAGATTTGGTACCCAATCATAAAGAAAAGATTAGATTGCAAATCTGATGATCCTAAGGGAAGGGAAGATAATAATTGATAAAAGGAGACATTAGAGACTAGAACTGCTGCTTCTAGAATTAGTGAATCATATATTGGTATTTCATATTTGTATGCAGAGAATAAATTCGAGAAGAAAAAGCATAGTTGAAAATGCTTAGGAACAACATAGATCTCTAAATGGGAGGACCATGGGAACCCCTAGTCTACCACATGAGTAAAGCTATTTTAGAATATCGTACAGTCATACCTAAAGTTGCTTGGATAAAAAGTCCAAAATGGAGGACCAAGATTGAATCCATAAGAAACAACAAGTAACCAGATTTTGTCACAGAGGATCCGTTGAAACTTGCCTACAGAATCCAGCTATTGATAAAGCATCAATACTAGAGTCCGTTCCTCCTGCTATCATAACATCTGCATCTCCAAATTGAATCATCCTTGTAGCATCCCCAATAGAATGAGCCCCTGTGGCACAAGCTGTCACAGCAGCATGATTGGGACCCTATATTAAAGAAATACAACTTTATTGTCATTCTTGATTTTCATGTTAGAACCACAATTCAAACCATCATTCTTTAAGGTGGTAAAATTTTTAAAGAATGAGATCGATGACGGCACATGGGAGGAACTAATTCACATACCTGGAATCCATATTTCATGCTGACATGACCTGACGCCATGTTGATTAATATTCTGGGTATGAAGAAAGGACTAAGCCTACGTAAACGCTGTGTTCAAAATGTAGAAAACATCAAATTATTTGATAAAGCCATGTTTACAATGCATGGACCAGTAGTCAAGACTATTGGAAAAGGAAGCATCATTTCAAGAAAAAGAAATCATTCCAGTAACAAACTGAACAATTGAAAGCAAACCTTCTCACAGATCATTTGTGCTGCATCTAAAATGTCGGAAATGCTTCCAATCCCCCCACCAATGGAAACACCCTGGTGTGTTTCAAGTTAGACCATAGCCACTAGCGATACAATCTTGTAAAGTGTCTAAAGGAAAAAATGAGTACCGTTCGTTCCTTCCTTTCAGACTCAATTGGCAGCCAGTTTGCATCTCTAAGAGCCTCATCACTAGAACATAGTGCATATGCTATAAATCTTGCTATGGATCTATGATCCTGGAAAAGGGCAAAGAATAAACCTATATAAGAAAAGCCCACAAATAGATTTATTAGTTGCTGGTTGTAGTTCCATTATGGTAGTTTTATTTTTTGCGTTGCTGGAGAAAACAAATACAGTTCATTACTAATATAATATAGGACCCTCACGTTCAGCTTCAAGCTCATGAGATTGCTAAAGAGAAGGGAAAATTGATAGAAACAGTTTGTTGGTTAGATAAAGATGTTTGAATAAAATTCTAAGAAACTCTGTACGATTGAACTAAAAAGTGAGACATAAGTATGCAATATAAATATTTTTTAAGAGATAAAGCAGTCTCCTGATATTTAGTGTCAATCCATCATAAATCCAGAATGATGGTGCAATCAGAAGTAGCAGTAGATCGTGGGGTGTACAAAGCAAGTTTGCTGCATCATGTCTCAAGTCATGCTCTTATATGGGTCAAATCATGTGACTGTCGCAACATTAGTTGTGGTTAAACTTGATTACCGAAAATAACAATGGGAGCAGGGATAGAACCATCATGTGCATAAGCCCATGAAAGAGAGAGGGAGGGAGGGAGGGAGGTGGGGTGAAGAGGAGGAGAGGAGAGGGACGGAGGGGGGGGGGGGGGTGGGGGGGGGGGGGGGGCATGCAGGGGATGGGCAGTGTTGAGGTTGGGGGACAGAGAAAGAGAGCGCTCACGGCTCAGTCTGTTCTCCTCTGAAGCTCAAACTTAAATGTCACAAGATTGCCATCAGTTGAGACTTACAGACTATAACAAAGGAAAAAGGGTTCATTTCAATTCTTTTCTTTTACATTTTTTCATTTATCCCATGTCATATATGAAAATCACTGCCTTAAAAGGTTTGGTCAACATGAATATGTAAATGGACGTGTGTGTGTGTGTGTGTGTAATGGATACTTGAATAACAGTCTTTGTGAAGCCATTATCACCTTATAATGCATTTTATTTGACATTTTACCTTCGATATCTTCGTTTTAAAAAACTACTTTTTATGTGAACAGTCATGTCAGCAGATAACATTATTATTTATTTGTTAATATACATAAATGTCTGTTATAACAGCTATTATTCCAGTCCATGCAAAGAAAAGATGTCTAGTCAAGGCTATTTTCAATAAAGTGGTAAAGAACTATTTCAGGGGTCTCTCTTTTTAAAGGGATAACGGTGTTCTTAAAACAGCCCTTAACCTATTCAGCGAATTTGGAGCGTACTGCATACAACTTTGTTTTCATAGGTTTCTCCATATAAATAAATCATCATTTGGAATCCAACTACAACTGAAATTCTAGAAAACAAGAGTTAGGTTAGACTCAGCACCATGATTTAATTTTGATTTCACCAACTATTTTTGCAACAAAATCCACATGTGCAAGAAAATTGGAAACAAATTCAGGATTCACTACAGGAGAAATGAGTGGGCAGTGTGCATTCATTAATATAATCAACAAGGTTAATTTTATATATTTAAAAAAAAAAAAATCCTAGAAAGGATGGTTTCATGCAAATTGGCTTCTTCAAGAAAGAAACAAATTGATACCCAAAATTGAAAAACTCCCCCGTAGCAAAGCTAAGAAGCAGGAAGAGAATACAAGAAAACAGAGCCCATATCCAAAATCCCAAATTTTTACCTTGGATTGAAGCCATTGTTCCTCGACGAACTCTCCGTCCTCTTTGCCGCAGGGCACGATGGCGGCGACCTTTGACGCAAGCTGCTCGTAGGTGTACATCACCGTGGCTTCATCGAAGCCGTCCATCGTGAGATCAGCGGGCACGAGCGCCCGGATCCCGCACTGCCTGTCCACCAGCCGGCTCCACGTGCGCTCCACCCCGCACCCGAGCGGGGTGACCATCCCCAGACCTGCCCACGGGCTCGAGATCACCGCTGTGGTATCGAAAAAGAACGGCGAATAAGGAAACGGGGTGAAGGTCAGGGCGCTGATCGATTACCTGTGACCACGACACGGCGGCGGGGAGCGTTGGGAGGCGGAGAGAACGGTTGAGACGAGAAGAAGCGGCGGCCAACCAGAGGGCGCAGGCGGTGGAGGAGGAGAAAGGCCATGGCGGAAGGGGAAAATCTCGGAGACTTAAAACCCTAACAAGGTCGAACAGGAGAGGAAGGTTTAAGGGCAAGGGAAGAAGGTGGAGGAGAAACCGGGGATCAGCCGTTTTGGGCATAACATCATTTCGTGCCGTCGCAATGTCATCCGTTTAATACGACTTTTTTTTTAAAAAAAATATTTTATTATTTTATTAATATTTATTTTATTTTTAAAAATGCCGCTCGTCGGTTCTCGAAGATTTTGCAGCTGAAGAATCCTTTCTACGTAAAATCTCCGATCCTACAAAATAACGTGCTTCTACCAAGCTCTCAAAATCTCAAGAACCGCACAAAATTTCATAAGAAAAAAATTCAATCAAAATCTAAAAAATTTTATAAAATATATTGAAATAAAAAAAAAGTAAAAAAAAAAATTCAGATCTTATTCTTAATTTTTTTTCATCTTATCTTTATTTTTATTAATATTTTTATTTTTTTATTTTCTATAAAAATTCAAACCGGATGGCAGCTTTGGAGCGGCGGAATATACAATTTCATTTCATTCTAATTTTTTTTAAAAAATAAAAAACTTAAATCCCATCTAGCTATTTCGATGTTGGTAGAATATAAATCCATGTTATTGGATCTCTCCCATCTAAAAATTATTTTACCAACTTAACAAATTGGTGACAACGTTAGTTCTATTCTGATTTTAATTTTTCAATGTTTTAGTAATAAAATTTTTGCCGAAGATATATTTATTTCTTCTCTTACAATTGACTTTTTTTTTTCTTCTTTCGAGGGAGGTTGGGAAATGGTCAGCATTTCATCAAGTGCAACGATAAAAAATGAGAATAGATCCATACATTGCAACTACCTTATTGAGTGCCTAGCCTCGGCTGAAAACTTGCATTGCTTTGTTCTAGAGAAGCTTAATATTTTAAATGAGAGAAAAACTGCATCAGATAGGTATTTGAGTTGCGATGTGGCCATCTGGCTTAAAAGATTAAGCTAATTGTGGTTAATTATGGTTAAATACTTATCTCGAATAAAACAGTAATATAACAAATAGATCTAAATAGTTTTGGGATGAAAGCATGTGCATGTAATCTATTGTATTCTCATTGTTTCCTCTGAATCAGCGTTATGAATTATGCCCTATAACGAAGAATGGTGGAACATGCAAACAAAAAAATCTTATTTTTGGATGATTTTTTTGTAAGCTATCATAACATTTGTATTTGCTCGAGCACAAGTAAAGCTACTCATGAACAGCTATTGTTGGTACAAAATCTAATTATCGTCGGAGAAGTACTGAAGTCGAAGAAGACGAGATCGCCGCTGGTGATCTGCAAAACGAGTCTCGTCCAGAATCAGAGGTGGCAGCTCCGGCAAGACCTTTCGATGATTAAGTCAGCTCTTTCGGCCAACAGAAATGGAGTACTCAGTCAAGAAAATTGCAAAATCTTGAGAAGAAGAAAAGAGCTTAGAAAAAACATATCTGAAGGATCCCTTTTATAGACGGAGCCTGTAACAAACTGATAGCGACAGCCATAACCATTTGATAATGGGCCGCTCAGACCACGCGAAGTTTGTTACGGAGGATGATGTCTGTTGTCGTGACTTGCCAGTCAAGAGTGGTGTCCGTTGTCGTAACTTACCAGTCTGTTGAGATTTAATAATTGAAGTTCGAATGGGGTAGACGTCGAATAGTGAAGAACTTCGAGTTATATCAATCCCAAATGAGTGCGGACTCCTCTAAGACAGTCTGTGTGTGAGTTGATTCGTGCTGTATATGGAGCCGGATTCGATGAGAGACCTTTTTGGGTGACTATCGAAAGTTCGACCGGGAGGGGTTCAGAAGTCCTGCAATTAGAGGAATCTTTGAAAGAAGTCTGCTGGAGATTTTCGAACGTGGATCCACTGGGGGGATCCGAAAGTAGGTCTGCTGGAGGAATCTACATATAGATCCATGGGAGGAAAGACCTAAAAAAAATTTGTCCGATGAAGGGATCCGGCTAAAGGCAAAGTTCGAAAGGAGTTTGACTGCTGGAGAGGCTCGGAAGAAGCTCGGCTATTGGAGAGGTCTGAAAGGAGCTCGACTGCTGGAGAGGTCCCAAGAGAAAGAATTCGTGATTAAAGCTCTTCTATGATTATCAGTTACATCAGCATCAGATTGAACTTCGGTAGGAGCGAAATTTATCCCCAACAATAGTCTTCCTACTTTCGAGTTCGAAATTCGAAGGAAGGAAGAAAAAAGATAACTATCGAAGTCTGGTCCAAGGTTTCCATGCTTGTCAGGATGAGACGTTTTGGTGTTTACCGCGTTGGCACCGAAACTTTCTAAGTCTAATGTGAGTTCGAAAAGACGGTCATTCGAATCTTCCGCCGAAACTCTGTCTTAGGTACGGCATCATAAAGACTCTGTCCGTCTCCACTCTTCTGTCATAACGAGTGGGATATGCAGCACACGCTGATTGACCGAAGTCGATCCATAATCATAACCGTCTTAGGTTATCTCTGGCTATTTAAGACCTTCTTCTCTCATTCGAAAGCCATTCTTGCCTGAGTCTTCTCCTTTCTTTGGTCCTCATTCATCTTCTTCCCAAGGGTTTTGGCCTCCTCCCTCACCTTCCTGAGCTCCAAACACCCTTTCAACTGGTTCTCATCGCATCCATCGTCCTTTCGTTCTCCCCAGATAGCTTAGGTCAGTTTTCTAACCCTTCTCTTAGATTATTCGTGCTTTTTTTTTCTAGCTTCTTGCTCCCCTAATTTTTTGATAGCAACATTTGCCCAGCATTTTTTCTTATTTTTTGGGAGTTTTCTTGGGATCTAATTTCGATCCAAATATCTTCCAAAACCTTCCACTCCATTAGTTCTAGGGGCTCACTTGGACCGACCTTCTTTAATCCTGCACCCCTGATCGAGGTAGAACCTAGGAACATGTCTCACTCATCCTTCGTTCCAGACACCATCTCGTCTATTCTTACTTCGGATGATCTTTCTCTGATCCAAATTCAATATGGAATCCCTCCGGAATATGATCTCGAACTCTCTAGCTCTATGACTGAGTCAGCTCTCCTCTGATCGACTAATTTTGTTTGTACTTAGAAACTTTGCATGCCAGGCTTAGGCTCCCACTGCCTTCTTTTGTAGTCGCCATCTTTCGATTTTTAAACATCTCTTTTGCATCTATTATACCAAACTTCTTTCGGTTCATCATTGGTTTCTTTTTTCTTTGTCAACTGACCGAGGTCCAACCGACCATTTCACTCTTTAGAAATTTCTACACCTTCAAGCACCATCTTTCTGTGAAGGACTGATGGTACTTTTCCTCCAGTTCAGTAAGAAGGGGTTATTGAAAGGTGCCCCTTCTTTCGTTCATAACTGAAAGAAAATGTATTTTTTTGTGCATTGTCCGACCCTGCTCTTAGATCTTCCTTCTTGGGGTTATATTAGAGAGTCAGTTCGTCGAGCTCCTAGCTTAGACGGCACCGACCTTAATTCCTCCAATAAACTCAAAGCATACCGAACTCCTCTCCTTCCCATCCTTCTGAGAGAACAGATCTTATTCAACCTGGGTCTGAGTCTCCTTGACCCTGCTGGTATACCTTTCGCTTTTCGAATTCACACGATTTTGCACGTGTGTATTACCACTGACTGCACTTCTTTTTTTATTGTAGAAATGGATACCAAAGCCATCGAAATGCTTACCAAAGGACTTTACACCAAGAAGAGGAAAAGAAAGGCGTCAAGCGATAGCTTGAAAAGGATGAAGGTTGGCGCTTCCAGCTTCGCGATCCCTACCTCCACTGCTGCTGCGCTCGAGGTCATCGTTAGCATTGAAGTTGTCTTAATTACCGAGGTCGGCACCACTGGCATAGGCTTCATGCCTTCCATGCCCTTAGGCCCTTCCAATGGGGATCGGGCTTCGGAGCTCCCTACTGAGGGAGAGATAGGAGAAGGAAGAAAAAAGAAGAAAGCTATCGTCAAAATGTCCCGCAAGGTTTGCCTTAGCGGGCCGAATGGCGACAGCGACGAACGAGGGGAAGATCCCTTCGACAATCCAGAGATCGTCCGAGATCTAACCGATAGGTTCGCCATGCCGGAGGTGGTGGACCACATGGCTGACCTTGACCCACTACAGCTCGTTTGGAATTCTTTTGGAACCGTCCTTAAGGTAACTGCTCCATTGCTCGGCCTTTTTGCTCCTCTTTTTTCTTCTCCTTCTTCCCCTCCTCCCTTTTTTTTAACATCAATCGTTTATTGTAGTCGGATCACCAGATGCTCGCCTACGTCAAAAGAGCACGCCGTCAGGAGGCGAAAGCATAGAAGGTCCAGGAGGGCCTTCAAGCCAAGATCTGCCATCTTTAAAAGAGGGTCATCAAGATCGAGCACCTTGCAGAGGAGAAGGCGGCGGACATCGGGAGTCTCCAGGGTGCGCTTCGTAAAAAGAAGTTCATCTCGGTCGAACTCAAGGCCGCACTGGCCCTGGAGGAGGAGAGGAGGAAGGAAGCGAAGAATAAAGTCGCCGAATTGGAGGCTCGAATGGCAAAGTCGGTCTCGGAGGTAATGATCCAAGCCGTGGAAGAGTTCAAGGCTTCTTCTGAGATGAGGAATCTGAACGTCTAATTTGGCCAAGAGGCGTTCATCAAGGATTCTGAGCTCTACGAAGGCAGGTGGCTCGGAGGTTCTCCAAACTCGACCTCGAATTTCTGGAGAAGGAGGATGATGTAGAAGCGGGACCATCCGATGCCGCAGTCAATTCTTTCTTCGTCGAGCTCAAGTCTGGTCCATCCAAACCTACCGCAAAAGCGCCCGAGCCTGTTCGAGCACCCGAGGCAGTCGAGAGTGCTCTGACACCATCTTTCATCGCCCCTTTCGAGGTTAAAATCCTTGAGTAGTTGTACATTTTACTTTTTTTTTTTTTTTGCTTTGTACTCAAAATTCTCGATTAAATGAAAGTGCATTTCTTTTTTTTTTTATCTATACCTTTGAGCATTTTTCATATCTCGAATGTAGTCTCCCATCAATGCTGACCCGCTGCCTCAAGGGGTTTCCCTAAAACCCTTAATAAAAGGTTTGAAGAAGAAAATCCATCTACTGAAGAGAAAGTTAAAGAAGATAGAGGATGACCTTCAAGCTTCATGGAAGAATATTTTGAAGGCAACTAAAGAAGTCACTCGCCTCTGAAACTTGCACATGAAGGACTCCATCAGTTTCAACATTCGGAAGGAGAGCTTCGAGAGGGAGCTGGCCGAACTTTATGCAAGCAACAAATCCTGGGTGTTGATGGTGAAGATCGGCTTCCTCGAGACTTAACTCAAGATGGCAAAGGAGAAAATTCAACTTCTAAAGGGAAGCTCGCCATGGTCCTTCGATAAGGCATGATTTGAGTGGGATTGATTGATGAGGTTTTCTATACTTTAAAAGTAGCTGCATGATGCTGAGCTTACATATGAGACTTATCGATCGGACTGGAGTGGCAGGATGTTCATGTTACAACAAAAGTTTTGTGCCTCCAACAATGAAGTAGCTCGACTTCAGCAGCAACTTGATGATAGCTTTCGAACTAGTACAAGCAAGGAGGCCGAGGAGGTTGCCTCCTTGAGGAGGACTATTGGTGAGCTCTGGGGGTTGGTTGGTATGGAAAAGGCCGAGGTGTAACGGTTGAAGCTTGAGTTGACTTATGAGAGTCAAGCTACCAAGGATGTGGAGGCTGAGTTTGAGGTCCTAAGAAGGAGGCTGCGAGAGTCAGAAGAGAACTACCATCGAGCCGACAGGATGTTCCGTGATAATATGATGAGACGGAGGGAGCTCGAGGAGGAGATCGATCGTCTTAAGGAATCTTTGCTAATGGCCATCAGTCTGAAGTCTGAGGAGTCTGGCTCTTTTTCTTAGAATTTCGATGGCCCTTCCCCTTTCTTTCTCCTATATATTTATTTTTATTATATTCTTTATATATATATATTTAGTGTAATTGATCGTGTTGATATGTGCTTTGCTTATAAAAATCTTATGCTTGTAATGAAATGGTACCTTTTTGTTATTTTCATTTTGTATGGACTTGAGATTTGTTCGTGGCTTTACCTTCTTTACTTTGTATGTCTCTGTGTTGTCTTCTGACATGATGCTTGTTGTGGATGTCGAGTCGAGGTCTCTTCTACGAACCGAGATAGGATCCTTTCTTTTATGTTTGGCCTAACCATGTAGTCGTAGAAAGAACACGTGTAAGGGTTGTCGAGCTTCTCTTTTTCTCTCATCTTTGGTCAACGAGGTCTTGACTTTTGCTCACGTAAGGATGAGATTTTTCTTCTGTTCCTAATATAGTTTGTTGGGATGCGTTAGAATCATTGGTAGGGCCTCTTCCTCCATCTCGTCTTTATCTAACGAGGTCTTCGACTTTACTCACGTTAGGATGAGATTCTCCTCCTATCCCTAACAGACTGTAGGAACACATTAGGACTGTTTGCAGGGCCTCTTTTCTCATCTCGTCTTAATCTAACGAGGCCTTCGATTTTATTCATGTTAGGACGAGGTTCTCCTCATGTTACTAACGAGCTGTAGAAATACATTGGGGTCATTGGCAGGATCTCTTTCCTCATCTCGTCTTCATCTAACGAGGCCTTCGACTTTGCTTACGTTAGAGCGAGGTTCTTCTCCTATCCCTAACAGACTGTAGGGGTGCATTAGGATCGTTGGAAGGGCCTCTCCCCTCATCTCATCTTAATCTAACGAGGCCTTCGACTTTTCTCACATTAGAATGAGGTTCTCCTCCTGTCTCTAACAGACTGTAGGGGCACGTTGGGACCGTTGGTAGGGCCTCTCTCCTCATCTCGTCTTAATCTAATGAGACCTTTGACTTTGCTCACATTAGGATGAGATTCTCCTCCTATCCCTAATGGGCTGTAAGAACACATTAGGATCGTTGGTAGGACTTCTCCTCTCATCTCGTCTTAATCTTACGAGGTCTTCGACTTTGCTCACGTTATGATGAGGTTCTCCTTCTATTCCTAATGGGCCACTTTAGGTTGCTTCAGAGAGTTATTTATCATCACATAATTTTTGTGCCAGAAAGTAATAAAAATAGAAAAGTTTTATTAGAAGAAAGTTATTGGAAGTACATTCTTAGGTTTTCAGAATTCCAAAGTCGCGAAAGAGTTGTTCTTTCGAGCTACTTTAAGCGATAAGTTTCAGGTCGGACGACCTCCTCTACTTCATATGGACATTTCTAATTTGGAGCAAGCTTTTCTTGATTCTGAGGTTGTGAAATAGCTGCTTGCTGAAGCACTAAATCTTCCACTTTAAATATTTTGCCTTTGACTTTTGAGTTGTAGTAGTGAGCTATCTTTTGTCTGTAGGCTGCCATCCGAATTTGAACTTTTTTCTATTTTTTCTCTAATAAGTCGAGGTTAGCCCTGAGGTCCGGTGAGTTTTACTGCTCATTGAATGTCATAACTCATGCTGATGAAGGCTTAAGTTCTATTGGGATGACCGCTTCTGTTCCAAAAGCTAAGGCAAATGGAATTTTTCCAATTGACAATCTTTGAATAGTTCGGTATGCCCAAAGCACATGATAGAGCTCATCTATCCAAGTCCCCCTCATCCTTTCAAGTCTTGTATTGATACCTTACAATAGAGTTCTGTTTATCATCTCTGCTCCATGATTTATCTATGGATGAATCACTGATGTGAAGTGATGGAAGATGTTCAGATCTTTGCAGAACTCAGCGAATCTCGTCTCAGTAAACTATCATCCATTATCGATTATGAGAGTTCAAAGCTGACCGAATCGGTAGATGATTGACTTTCAGATGAAGTTCTATATCTTGACTTCAGTAATTTTTGCTAACTGTTCGGTCTCGATTCATTTGGTGAAGTAGTCGATCATAACCAGGAGAAATTTTTATTGCTCAGATGCCATTAAAAAGGGCCCGAGTATGTCCATCCCCCACTACGTGAATGACTAAGATGCGCTTAGTGGAGTAAGCTCGGAGGTTGGCTATCTTTGTATGTTTGCATTTATCCAACAACGGTCATATTTCTTAACATACTCTATAGAATCATGGCACAAGGTCGGCCAATAGTACCTCTATCGAAGTAGTCTTGGTGATAGGGATCTGGCTCCTACATGACTTTCATAAATTTTCTCATGCACTTCACATAATGTGAAGTCGACCTTCGAAGATCGGAGACATCTCAAGAGCAGTAGAAAATATGATATTTTATATAGCTTGCTTTCATACAGAACATACCAAAAAGTTTGATTTCTGAGTTTTCGAGCTTCTTTCGGATCATGAGGAAGAGCTCCATCCTTGAGGTAGGTAACTAGCGGATCGATCCAGCTCGGCTCATGCTTGACTTGCATAATAGGTTATGACTCCTCTGTACTTGGGCACTTTAGAATTTCAAGAAATACTTCTTTGGATAATTCGATTGAAGCTAAAATGGCTAATTTAGAGAGAAGGTCAGCTCGTGCATTTTATGCCCTCAGAATCTATTGAATGCTAAAATTGTCGAAGATCGAGGTCAAGTTCTTTATTTTCTCAAGATATTTCATCATGCTTTTCTTTCGAGCTTCGTAACTGCTGCTAACCTGTCCGATCACTAGTTAAAAATCACTGTAGGCTTAGAGCTGGTCTGTTTCTAACTCTTTTACTATTTTTAACCCAGCGATCAAAGCTTCATATTTGATCTTATTATTAGTTACAGAAAATTCAAAGCGTAGCGCATATTCAGCGACGACTCCCTCGGGGTTAACCAGGATCAATCCCGCACTTGCTCCAGCAACATTGGATGAACCATCCACATACAGGGCCTAAAAATCTTCAAAAAGATCGGTACTCTCTTCGGAGGGGGCTCAGTTGCGACCATGGGATGCCAGTTTTGTTCTATTCAAGCTCAACTTTATCTGGAATGGTACATTCTAATACAAAATCTACTAATATCTGGATTTTGATCGACGACCAAGATCGGTAGTTGATGTCAAATTTTATAAGCTCGATTGCCCATTTTGCGATTCTTTTGGAGGTATCTGATCAACGAAGGACTGCTTTAATTAGTTGATCCATGAGGACAATTATGGTGTACCCCTAAAAGTAAGGTTGGAGTCTTCTGACAATAATTAGAAGAGAGTAAATCAATTTTTCTAACTTAGAGTACCTGATCTCTACATCCCTAAGGACTTGACTTATGTAGTAAATCGACTGCTGTACTTTCATTTCCTCTTTGATCAGGACTGCTGCCAGGACTGCTGGAGAGATTACTAGGTATAAGAATAATTCTTCTTCGGGCTCAGGCTTTGCTAGTAGTGGAGGTGAGCCAAGATAATTTTTAAGCTCCTCGAATGTCTGTTGGCATCCCACCGTTCAGCAAAAGCTCTTTGACTGCTTGAAAACTTGAAAGAAGGGCATGCATCATTTGATCGATCTCAAGACGAAGTGATTTAGGAATGCAACTTTTTCAGTTAGACACTGAACTTCTTTAATTTTTGGAAGGCTTTCAAGTGGTCAATCGAATTGGTAGTCCCATCATAGCTCTCGAATTAAGGAAGCTTGAAGTTCGACGGGATAGATTCCTGCATGATGCGGTGAGAGAAAGAAGGGTCAGTACATATATCATTACCGTGAAAAGAGGGAGCATGACAGAGTTCCTCGATCCATCAATTCATCTCTTATAGTTTTTGGTCCAAAAGATCCTCTTGATCGTGGGTCTCCAAGATCTTCTGATTGAATAGGGGCAAAGTCTCCACAAGGTTAGAGTCATGATCAGAGTAGGGGCTCTCTGTTAGATATGTGTGCCCTAGAAGCCAGAATTGGCTGACACTTGTAATACACTTCTAAGGATAAAATTATAATTTTGACTATAAATAATAAAATAAATTATTTTCTATCATATATGTGTATTTAGTATCTGTGATACATCCCTTGAGTTAATGGTAATGATAATTCTTATTTTCAAGAGTTGAAAATTTAAGACAAAAATTTTTATTATTAACTCATAAAATGCTTCTGACCATAGGATCATCATAAGGATGGTGATTGATCTAAAATATTAGTGTACAATCATCTTTTTATAGATGAGTCTTGAGTCTATGGTGTAGAGACACCGAAGCAAAAGTGCAGATACTTGTTAGAGAATGAGGGTACTGAGCGTGACTATCTCGAGTAGTCATAAGCAAGTCTACCTTCTCATCGATGACTAACTCGAAGCTGCAGTGGTGTTTCTGGTTCTTTGACCTGAGGTACATCGACAGTTCACCTTGAGGGTGTTATAGTTTGACTACACTATGACTCGATCTTCTAGCTATTCGAAATTCTGAGGTGTATATTGGCTATAGCATGTTCATTATAGGAATTGGATTGTACCAAAATAAAATCTATCTACCTCGATGGATGAGGAGCAGTCCTATGATGATCATGAGAATCAACTCCATAAGCCCATGGCCATGACAGAGAGTGAAATAATAGAAAGAGTTTTTATTAAGATTTTCACATCGAACTTGAATCAAATGATTAAATCATATGATAGAAATTAGGATTTGATGAGTTCACCTTAACCCTAAACTGATCGGAGCTCAAGATAAAAGAACTTAATCACACAAGTAGCTGTACCGAGAGGTTCATTTTCAATTTTGATGGATTGCCATCATATACTGCTAAGTATCACTGATGGATTTTAGGAGCAATTAGAATGATTTAGATGATCGATCATTCTAGTTGTTTGAATCAGAAGAGTTCTGATCCATCGAAAGAAGTTTTGATGATATCGATGATGAAGATCATGACATATCTCATTACCATATAGAACTGAATCTAACTGGATCATACAAATAAGAGTTTGGATCTGGATATCATCAATTGGACTAATCTAATTCAATTAATTTGAATTAGATTCAATTAGGTTCAAGAAAATCATGCTAGCACACGATTGAACCTAACATTCTCCTTTATCTATCATTAAAAGTTATCTCAACCGAGCCAAATGAGTTTGTGCTCACTCAAGTACCTTTACCTAATCTGACTGAAGCTTGCTCAGGTCAGAAAAGGGTTGTCTTAATTTATGAGATAAATTTGAGACAACACCTATCATTTTTCATTGTCTGCTAATTTTTGTTCTTTGACTTTGGTCAAATATTGACCTTTGACCCTTGGACATCTGCTCATGTGTCATGCACTTATTAAAGAGCGGATAGGGGCTTGTCCCCTTACTAGATTTTGGAAAGAAAGGGGTGCACGCCTAGCATGGCGTGCACCCATGGATAGAGATGCCTGGAGTCCCATATGGATGGGACTCCAGGTTGCTTCTTGGATTCAAACTAGGTGACCCTCACCTATAAACTTTGATCAATCTTAGGCACCACCTAAGGATGAATCTATGGGTCTCTCATCTGATTGGATCAGGTGATGTTATTCCATCAATCAGATTTAGATATGATTGCATGAAGCAATATGATTGGCTGGGGTGATGTGGCACTGCATGGCATAGCAGGGTCTATATAAAGACCTATCTGCACCCAACTTTGATAGAACTTTTCTCCTAGCCATGCCCCAAGGCTGCCCCTCTCCCTCCTCCATGCCATCTTTTTGATCCTCTCTCTCCTCTCCATGTCCAAGAAAGTTGGGCCTTCAGATTAGTGCGATTCAAGTAAGAAAAGACTAACGAAAAAGGAAGAAAGCAGCACTGCTGCAGAGATGACTACTGATTTTCAGAAGGAGTTTTGAAGATCCTCCAAATCAGATCCAGATCTAATTTTTAGAGATATGATAAAGAAGAAAAAGATATCTAAATCCAGTCTAAATGAATGCCGATAGAGGTCAGGCGCTTGTATGGCTAGATCTAGAACCTCAAGCTATCAGCAGATCATCAATGGATAATTGGATTATCTATATCAAGGTAAAACTAATTTAGATTTAATTTAATTTTTTTATTATTAGATCATAAAATTAGATCTAAAAAATGTCAGATCTAATTTGGATCTAAGAAAAAATTTTTGAAATATACCTCTTGATCCAATCAGATTTGAACGAACCAGATCCAAAAAAATAGGATTTCTTCTTTAACTGATATCAGAGCCAGGTTAGCATAAAATTTAATTAGATTTAATTTAATCTAATAAATTAATGATTTTAGATATCACATAAGATGTGATTAGATCTAAAATTAAAAAATTAAAAAATTAAAATTAATTAATCTAGATCTAATATGTATGAGTTACATAACTAGATTAGGAATAGAATTGTTCTATATGTAGTCTAGTATAATCATAATTTTTGTTTGATTAAATATAATTTTTAGATCTATTTATTTACTATTTTTTGATCTTATAAATATTATAATCAGATCTAAAAATAGAAAATAAATTAAATATAATTTGTTCATATGAGATATGATAGTTGCATGTTTAGACTAGTTATAGAATAGTTCTACAATAGGATCTAGTTTGAATTTTATTTGATGAGATCAAATTTAAATTTAATTTTTTAGATGATTATGAGATAATCTAGATCTGAAAAACATGTATGATATAATGTATGCAAAACATATTTTAATTATATCAATTTTCTTATATGAGATATGCTTAAATCTAATTAGTTTTTATAGATTAGTTGTATTTCTGATTAAGGTATTTTTCTTAGCTGTCCGGTCATAAGAACAAAGTAGAGTTTAAAGATCCTCTCTTCCCATTCGATGGGGTGTTCTTATAATGTGTAGGAGTGCTGTGCATTCGTCCTTAATCAAAAATTGAAAACTTACTTTCTGCAAAATTCTAGATCCTAAAATCCTAGGATCTTATTTGCATGTTTTATTTATGAACCCTAAACTTAATTAAGAATTAAGATTATGAAACATATTATGTCTAAAATTAAAAATTTTCAGATCTAAGACATGTTCATAAAATTGGGTTCGAGCTTGGGTAGCTCAATTAGGTCTAGCGGTTGATCAAACTAAATTAAGAGTTGGTTAGATGGGATCAACAGTGCTTAAATTAACCAGTCTAATAGGATTAAGTCTGGATCAAGATCGAGTCACGTGAGTGATCGATCAAGCTAAGACTTAATTAGGCTCAGTGGTTAGAGTTTGGATTGTAGACTAATTTGATTGATTTTGGCTCAATAATTTGGTGTCTAAGGTAAATTTGGCAGATACGATCGATTGATTTTTAATTGGGAGCTACTCGACTCGAATGTGTTGTTGTCGAGTTAATGGCATATCCCTTCCACCGGTCTCACTTACCTGGCTATGTTTGTTGACTCAGTTTTGATCTAAGATGGTCAATAATCCGAGCTAACCCATGCTACTAGGTTAGTCATAATGGTTATGACTATGTCAAATCTAGTTTAATGAGATCTAAATCAAATCTTTCTAAAAAAAGATTAAGTCTAAGGTCTTCCTCCATTGTAGATGTGCGGGCCCTTTCCGAGGTTGATTGTTCTCAGCTGGTTAGAGTAGCTTAGTTATACTGAAAAGATGTAACCATGTCTATTATGTATTGGATGCTACGGGCTGGAGGATGAATTAGGCTCAATATTTTGGATACGATGAGAGACTCAATTAAAAATTCAATCTATGCAAATAGTGGGTCTGACTTAACTAAGGAGTGGATCAATATTCTAAACACGGTGAGATTCATAAATTAGAGATCAAGTTTGGGTGTATCATGATTAAAAAATTATTGAACAAGAGTTGTTCACTCATTAGCTAATCCATCACCAATAACTGTTAGGTGAGATGATGAGTCAGTTGGTGGGACCACACCACTCACTAGAAATCAGTAATCATGAAGATTTTTGCATCTCTACAGAGGGAGTATAGGGATCCAAAAAAATAGTAGAAGCTAATTTATTTTAAAATAAAATTTTTAAATAAATTGGTTAAGTCTTAATTACAATATCTAACTAGAAACTTTGACTCTCTACAAAAAAATATCTGCATCCAACTCATTAGCATGAATCCTAGACAACCATAGATTGATCAACCAAATTACAATGATTGGCTCCAAAACTTCAAAATCATTTTGAATTTTGAGAAGTTAACTCATGTATTAGACCAGGACCCTCCCACCTTACCAGCTCGTCCATCCGCTGAGTAGAGAGCATCTCTGGATAAGTGGATAGACGATGATAATAAGATCAGATACTACACACTGAGCTCGATGTCTAATGAACTTCAGCGCCAACATGAAGATATCAGGACTGCTTGCCAAATATTGGCTCACCTATAGGAGATGTTTGGTGAACAGAGTCACGCAGCCAAGTATCAAGTCACTAAACGACTATTCAAGGCTAAGATGCGTGATGGGCAGTCAGTCTAAGATCATTGTCTGATGATGATTAAGGATTTGAAAAAGCTTGAGAAGCTCAAAGTGAGGTTGGACTTGGATCTGCAGAATGATATAATTCTGCAATTTTTGATTGATGCGTATAGACAGTTCATCATGAACTACCATATGCATAAACTTCAAAATTTCTTAGCTGAACTTATGAACATGCTGGTTACTGCTGAACTTTTCATGAAAGGTTCTAAAGGCTTAGTACTTGCTATAAAATGGACTTCTTCCAAGAGAAAGTCTTTTGGAAAGAAGAAGAAGTCTGTGAAAAAGCAAAAGATGGAAGGAGGAAAGAAGAAAAAGGCAGAGCTGAAGAAAAAGGCCGATAACAAAGAAAAGTATTTTCATTACAATAATGACGGCCACTGAAAGCGGAACTGCCCTAGTTACCTAACCATCTTAAAGAAGGAGGCAGATCCTTCTAGAGGTATGCTCATTATTGAGTCTAACCTTATAATTTCTTCTACATTCAGTTGGATGCTTGACTCTAGTTCTAATGTTCACTTGTGCACTTCTATGCAGGATCTTGAGGATAGCAAGAGACTAAGGGATGGTGAGATGATCCTGTGCATCGAAAATGGAGCAAAAATTGCTACCATGGCCATAGGAACATATCCTCTTCGACTACCATCTGGTTTAAACTTAGTGTTAAAAGACTGTTATTATGTACCTGCAGCAAGTAGAAATTTGATTTCTATTTCTTGTCTTACATTAGAAGGCTATGTAATTAGTTTTCTTAAGGACCATTGTAATATTGTTTATGAAAGAAATAAAATTGCAAGTGGTTTTCTTATTAACGATCTTTATCAGTTACATGTTAATGTATCTATTTTTAATTTCGAGCAAAGTGTGAATGCCATAAAATCAAAACGAACTAGGGATAGTAAAATGATAGGTATCTATGGCACCTAAGATTAGGTCATATAGCAAAAGATAGGGTTAACAAATTAAAGAAAATCAGGCTATTGAGTCCGTTGACTTTCGAGTCATATCCAATTTATGAATCGTGTCTTTATGACAAAATGACTAAGCTTTCTTTTGTAGGACATAGGAAAAGGGCCACGGATCTTCTTGCCACATATTGATGTATGCGGTCCATTTGATGTGCCGATTAGAGACAACTTAGTCTACTTCATAATCTTTATCGATGATTTATCTAGGTATGGGTATGTGTATCTTAAGAGATACAAGTTTGAAGCCTTTGAAAAGTTCAAGGAGTTCAGACATGAAGTAGAAAAGCAAACTGAAAATTTTATTAAGATTCTTCGATCAGATCGAGGAGGTGAATACCTGAGTCAAAAATTTTGGACTATCTTAAGAAAAATGATATAATTTCTCAATGGACTCTACCTGAAACATCTCAACTCAACAGAATTTCAGAACGGAGGAATCAGACCCTATTAGATATGGTCCGTTCCATGATGAGCTTCACAAACCTTTTTGATTTTCTTTGAGGATACTATTTGTTAACTGCTATATACTTACTGAATAGGGTTCTCTCTAAAATTATTTCTACCACGCCGTATGAGATATGGCATGGTAAGAAACCAAGTCTGAGTCATTTCAGAATTTGGAGTTGTTCAGCTCATGTCAAAAGACAACAAGCGGATAAGTTAGACTTTAGGTCTTTCAGAGCTCAATTTATAGAATATCCTAAAGAGTCATTAGAATATTATTTCTACATTCTAGAAGATTACAATGTGATTATGAGTTGACATGCCATTTTTTTTGAAAAATAGTTTATTCAAGATGGCGGCATTGGAAAGCAAATCAAGCTCGAAGAGAAAGTCTCACAAGAGCAACGAGCTAAGGACCAAATAGAACCAAATCAGGTTGAGCCAATCCATTCACTACCTCCTCCACCTCGTAGATCGAAAAGGGTTTTCCATCTTCTTGAGAGGTACTTAGATACTATTTCAGAGGAAGTAGAGAAAATATTCCTTATAGGTAATGGGGTTCATGGTGATGATCTTAAAATCTATAATGAGACGATATCAGATATCGACTTCGAGAAATGGTTAGAGGTAATGAAGTCAGAAATTGACTCGATGCACTCAAATCAAGTCTGGACCTTGGTAGATCCATCAGAAGATATAGTACCTATTGGATATAAATGGATCTACAAGAGAAAGATTGGTGCAGATGAAAATGTGGAGACATTCAAGGCTAAATTAGTGGCAAAAAGTTATAGTCAACGTGAAAGCATTGACTATCAGGATATCTTTTCATCAGTAGCTATGCTAAAATCCATCCGCATATTGCTTGCTGTTGCAGCCTATTTTGATTATGAAATATGACAAATGGACGTGAAAACGGCATTCTTAATTGGATATCTTGAGGAAGATATCTATATGGAACAGCTGCTAGGTTTTACATCCGATGATGATGATCATAAGATTTGCAAGCTGCAAAGATCCATATATGGACTTAAGCAAGCATCTCAGAGCTGGAATACTCGTTTTAATGATGTGATCAAATTGTTTGATTTCATCAAAAATGAGAAGGAGCCATGTATTTTCAAAAAGGTCAGTGAGAGCGCTGTTGTCTTTCTCGTATTGTACGTGGATGACATCCTCCTTATTGGGAATGATATTCTCATGTTGACCATAGTTAAAATATGGTTATCTAAAGAATTCTCCATGAAAGACCTAAGAGAACATCCTTTATTCTAGAAATTAAGATCTATAGAGATAGACCGAATAAGATGTTAGGACTTTCACAAAAGATGTACATAGAGAAAGTGCTAAAGAGGTTTAGCATGGAAAAGTCTAAAAGGGATTTAGTACCCTTCAGACATGGTATTCATCTTTCCAAGAAGATATGCCCTAGCACACCTGAGGAAATAGAATGCATGAGCAAGATCCTTTATGCTTCAGCAATAGGGAGCTTCGTGTATGCCATGTTATGTACACGACCTAAATATAGCCCATGCTGTGAGTGTCACAAGCAGATATCAGTCGAATCCAGATGAAGAACACTGAACTTCTGTGAAATATATCCTTAAGTACTTGAGAAGAACTAAGAATATGTTACTGATCTTTGATAATGGAGAACTCCAAGTCTAGGAATATATAGACTCGGACTTTATGTCCGATGTAGATAATCGAAAGTCAACATCTGGTAGTCTATTTTTATGAAGCTGTCAGTTGAAAAAGTTTCAAGCAGATAGTGATAGCAGATTCCACCATGAAAGCAGAATACATCGCTGCGTCAGAAGTTGCAAAGGAGGCATTCTAGTATAAGAAGTTTGCCGTAGATATCGAAGTGATGCCATCAGATGCCATTCCTTTGTACTGCAACAATAATGGCACCATAGCCCTTGCTAAGGAGCCGAGGTCTCACCAAAAATTCAAGCACATCGAGCGACGATACCACCTCATCCACGATTATCTTGAGAAGGATTACGTCGAGGTCAAAAGAGCTGACTCCGCAGACAATGCGGCGGATCCGCTTACAAAATCGTTGGGCCAGCAGAAGATCAAAGCCCATCTTGAGAAGATGGAACTTAGATTTATAGCTAATTGGCTTTAGATCAAGTGGAAGTTTTTTAGATATGTGTACCCTAGAAGTCAGAATTGACTGACACTTGTAATACACTTCTAAGGATAAAATTATAATTTTAACTATAAATAATAAAATAAATTATTTTTTATCATATATGTGTATTTAGTATCTGTGATACATCCCTTGAGTTAATGGTAATGATAATTCTTATTTTCAAGAGTTGAAAATTTAAGATAAGAATTTTTATTATTAACTCATAAAATGCTCCTGACCATAGGATCATCATGAGGATGGTGATTGATCTGGAAGGTTAGTGTACAATCACTTTTTTTATAGTAGATGAGTTTTGAGTCTACGATGTAGAGACACCGGAGCGAGAGTACAGGTACTCATTAGAGAACGAGGGCACTGAGCGTGACCACTCGAGTAGTCATAAGCAAGTCTACCTTCTCATCGATGACTGATTCGAAGCTGCAGTGGTATGTCTGATTCTTTGATCTGAGGTACATCGACAGTTCATCTTGAGGTGTTATAGTTTGACTACACCATGACTCGATCTCCTAGCCATTCGAAATTCTGAAGTTATATATTGGCTATAACATGTTCATTTGTAGAATTGGATTGCACCAAGATGAAATCTATCTACCTCGGTAGATGAGAGCAGTCCTATGATGATCATGAGATCAAGTCACATAAGCCCATGGCCATAGCAGAGAGTGAAATAATAGAAAGAGTTTCTATTAAGATTTTCACATCGGACTTAAATCAAATGATTAAATCATATGATAGAAATTAGGGTTTGACGAGTTCACCTTTACCCTAAACTGATCGGAGCTCAAGATAGAAGAACTTAATCACACAAGTAGCTGCACCGAGAGGTTCATTTTCAGTTTTGATGGATTGCCACCATATACTGCTAGGTGTCACTAGTGAATTTTAGGAGCAATTAAAATGATTTAAATGATCGATCATTCTAGTTGTCTGAATCAGAAGAGTTCTGATCCATCGAAAGAAGTTTCGATGATGTCGATGATGGAGATCACGACATATCCCATTATTATATAGAATTGAACCTAACTGGATCACACAAATAAGAGTTTGGATCTGGATATCATCAATTGGACTAACCCAGTTCAATTGATTTGAAATAGATTCAATTAAATTTAAGAAAATCATGCTAGCACACGATTAAACCTAACATTCTCCTTTATCTATCATTAAAAGTTGTCTCGACCAAGCCAAATGAGTTTGTGCTCACTCAGGTATCTTTACCTGATCTGACTGAAGCTTGTCCATGTTAGAAAAGGGTTGTCTTAATTCATGAGATAAATTTGAGACAATACCTACCATTTTTCATTATCTGCTAATTCTTGTTCTTTGACTTTGGTCAAACGTTGACCTTTGACCCTTGGACATCTTCTCATGTGTCATGCACTTATTGGAGAGCAGATAGTGGCTTGTCTCCTTACTGGATTTTGGAAAGAAAGAGATGCATGCCTAGGATGGCGTGCACCCATGGATAGGGATGCTTGGAGTTTCATATGGATGGGACTTCAGATTGCTTCTTGGATTCAAACTAGGTGACCCTCATTTATAGACTTTGACCAATCTTAAACACCACCTAAGGATGAATCTGTGGGTCTCTCATCTGATTGGATCGGGTGATGTGATCCCACCAATCAAATTTAGATCTAATTGCATGAAGCAACGTGATTAATCGGGGTGATGTGGCACTGCGTGGTGCAGCAGAATCTATATAAAGATCTGTCTGCGCCCAACTTTGATAGAACTTTTCTTCTAGCCATGCCTCAAGACTGTCCCTCTCCCTCTTTCATGCCATCTTTCTGATCCTCTCTCTCCTCTCCACGCTCAAGAAAGTTGGGCCTTCAGATTAGTGCGATTCAAGCAAGAAAAGACTAACGAGAAAGGAAGAAGGCAGTACTACTGCAGAGATGACTGCTGATCTTCAGAAGAAATTTTGAAGATCCTCCAAATCATATCCAGATCTAATTTTTGAAGACATAATAAAAAAAAAATCTCCAAATCCAATTCGAGTGAATATCGGTAAAGGCCAGATGCTTGCGTGGCTAGATTCAGAACCTCAGGCTATCAGCAAATCATCAACGGATAATCGGATTATCCATATCAAGATAAAACTAATTTAGATTTAATTTAATTTTTTTATTTATCAGATCTGAAAAATATCATATCTGATTTGGATGTAAGAGAAAATTTTTAAAATATGCCTCTTGATCCAATCAGATTTGAACGAATCAGACCTAAAAAAATAAGATTTTTCCTTCACTCTCGGCCCTCTGCTTTCCTTTTTTGGAGATCACCGGTTGGTTAGCCCGAGTCAGTCATCCCCAAATCAGATCATGGGGCTTCGGAGAAGTCTGCTCCGATCGAATTAGCGCCAGAGGCTGCTACTGCCGCATGACTTGTACTGCTTCCGTGAGGTCGCAAACCTACTAGATTAGCAGGTTGAACTACTCTGCATCCATCATTGCTGCAGGTGGAGCTTGAGTTGCTGGAGATGAAACAGGGATGGGCAGATCTGGATGGGATCTGACCGTGGGGGTTGTTGACCGTCGGGTTGAAGCTTTCCTAGAAGGCATCTTTTCTGGGAAGGACTCTGAAGGAGAAGAAATAGAAATCTCTGCTGAGCACTCCTTTAAGAATAAAGAAACCTCAAAAGAGGAAGAAGGTCCTTTCTCTAGCATCAATCCTGTCGATGCGAAATCTGATTATCGTCGGAAAAGTGCTGAAGTCGAAGAAGATGAGGTCGCCATCGGTGATCTGCAAAATGAGTCTCGTCTAGAGCCGGGGGTGGCGGCTCCGGCAAGACCCTCCGACGATCAAATCAGCTCTTTCGATCAATAGAAATGGAGTGCTCAGTCAAGAAAGTTATAGAGTCTTGGGAAGAAGAAGAGAGCTTAAAGAAAATATATCTGAAGGATCTCTTTTATAGACGGAGCCTATAACAAACTGATAGCGATAATCATAACCATCTGATAGTGGGTCGCTCAGATCATGCAAAGTTTGTTACGGAGGATGGTGTCGGTTGTCATGACTTGCCAGTCAAAAATGATGTCCATTATCGTGACTTGCCAGTCTGTTGAGATTTAATAGTTGAAGTTCGGATGGGGTAAACGTCAGATAGTGAAGAACTTTGAGTTATATCAATCTCAGAGAAGTTTGGACTCCTCTAAGGCAGTCTGTGTGTGAGTTGATTCATGCTGTGTATGGAGTCGGATTCGAGAGAAGACCTTTCTGGACGATTATCAGAAGTTTGGTCAGGAGGGATTCGGGAGTCCTATGATTGAAGGAATCTTTGAAAGAAGTCTGTCGAAGATGTCCGAACGTGGATCCGCTGGGGGGATCCAGAAGTAGATCTGCTGGAGGAATGTACATGTAGATCCGCGGGAGGAAAGACCTGAAGAAAAATTTGTCCGATGAAGGGATCCGACTGAAGGCGAAGTTCGAATGAAGTTCGGCTGCTGGAGAGGCCTAGAAGGAGCTCGACTACTGGAGAGGTCCGGAAGGAGCTCGACTACTGGAGAGGTCCGGAAGGAGCTCGGCTGCTGGAAGATCCCAAGAGAAAGAATTCATGATCGAAGCTCTTCTGCGATTATCAATTACATCAAGCTAAGCATCAGACTGGACTTCGACGGAAGCGGAATTTATTTCTAACAGCTATGATTCGATTTTCTAGAGCAATTTTGAATTTAGCAATACTAGAAAATAAGCCAAACTCAAATATATTTTAAAGGCTCGGCTTATAAAGCATATATCTACTTAAAAACTTCGGCTTAACATGACTAAAGCTCAACTCAAAATGTAGCCAAGCTAAACTTGAGCAAGTTTTATTGAGCCCGAGTCAAGCTTGAGCAACTTGTTTGAAAACCAAATCGAGCCCGAGCAATCAAATGGTCGACTCAACTTATTTGCGCCCTAAAACACTTTGTCTGCTTTTCAAAATTTACATTATATATAAAATCTTTAACAATAATACATACTTGTGGGCGCATTATACTGATGGTAACAGATAAACATCGATTGACTTTTCGATTGGTATCGTAGCCATAATGGTACTCGAATTTGTTAAATTATAATGGAATATTAGCATGTGCTAGTCATGCCCTGGACCTTGATTATTGTCAAAAATTCTTTAAGTCTGGGCTTTTAAGAAATTTTCAAAACTAAGAACATTGCAATAGTTAATGCTGGCATTCATATTTCTTGCAATGTTTGCATTGGTATATCATATATATCAAAGGAAATGCATTTACTTGTTGTCCCTCTCACACATGCTCATGTGCACACACAAACATCTCATACAACCCAACCAGAATCCAACTACGACATGAACCTAGGCCCGCATCCCAACCAATAAGGAGTCTCCACATCCAAGATTATTAGAACTTTCTATAGCTAAGGTTGTAGAGGATACAAACTATCGAGTCACCATGGTTGGATGAAATTGGCTAACCTATTTTATAACCATATGCTTAAATCTTTTCATCTATAAATCTACATGTTCTTTTTTCGATGCAGACCTTGATAGATAGTAGAAAGAGAACAGAATAAAAGGACATTACAATAACAATAGAACATGCATTCTATGCAAAATCAAGAGCATGATAAAGCTAAGCTCCAGAAGAGGTTCGAGATCTTAATCCGACATTTATGCCTCGAAGCTTAAAACAAATTGTAAGTCATTGAGCATTGAATACAGAGAAGTTATTTCATCGACGAAGATCTCATCATCCTCGAAGCTTCTTAAAGGTTTATCATGCAAAAGGCTAAGCATAGCAATTCACCTTTTCTTTTTTGGAAGTAAGCATAGCAATTATTCAAGCATAAAATCGAAAAAAGGCTGATTTTAGAATATAAGAGGTTCAAAGGTTCCTCTTTGACATCCAAACACAAGTAAACAACCACCAAAATGGAAGAAGGAACATGAAACTACATGGCATAAGATGAGCCCATTAGAGGACCACAAAACAAAGTGAAGCAAATCCAATCAACACCAAAGTCGATGATGTAATTATATAGGTCGAGCCAGATGGCTCGGGCCCTGCTGCCAATTCTTGTACATTCATGACCAATTTTGCTTGCCCGCCAGCTTCGACCTGGGGCACCACCTGTACATGCAATTTGAGCCCATTCCGGCAATTCTCAAGCTTACCACTAGAGAAGTAGCGTGCACCGGCTCCATCGAGTCTCACCCGATCGAGCCCGCTGGTGTAAACCCTAATTGGGTTGCTGAGCTCACAAGACTCAAATTCTTCCTTGCTCCCTAGCTGGATGATGCTCTCCTGAGATGCAGAGTAAGTGAACCCTACAATTACATGAACTAATTATTGATCAGAGCCGAATTCTAGACATATGTGTCAGATATGGATCCTGGCTGGCTAGCTGGCTGGTTTGTACAATCTTGCTGCACAATTAGACATCAGTCTAACCAGCTAGTTACAAACTTCTACATTCTATCTTCAGGGACTCAATATTTGGTATGGCTATATGCCTACAGATGAACATCAAAATCCATCTTAGAACTTCTCAGTATTGAAGTATAACCAAGAGTACTACATTCACGGCCAACTAATAAATAAATGGGTCAACTTTAGAGAAAAAGAATAAGGGGTGAAAGAGACTCCGCCCTTGATCCTAAAGCAATCTTAGTCTCCGATTGCCAACAACCAGAGACGCCGCCCCTCCCATTGGACCAAGTGATTATATTTTCATTTGGAGAACTACCCTGAACTAGAAACCATGCTTAAACCTTCAAAACTTGATCAGTAGTTCTTTTTATTTTGAGAAAACAAATCCCTGATATATTTACGGTCATGTTTTGAAGATGAATGATAAAAACTAACAAAAAAGGGGAAGAAGGAGAAGGAAGATAATTAGATAAAGAAGTCTCACAGATGTTGTCTCCAACCATGAAGACCCTGTTAGTGGACCAGGCAGCCACATCAGAAGCAGCATCCCACCCTTGATCACCTCCAACAACATGGTCCACCCCTCCTGCTGCCTCACATCTTCCTATCCCTCCCCCTCCACACTCCGTAGCTATTAGTACTACCACTCCAACAACAACAGCAGCATACTCCCTTAACAAGCTAGCCATTAGAGAGAGAGAGAGAGAGGTTGAAGGAAGGTTTATGGTAGGAAGGAAAACAAAGAAAGGGAGGCTCTTTCTCTCCCCTTCTCCCACCTTTCTCCTCCTTCTCAACCAACGGTCCTTTAGGTGGGGGGAGAGCGGTAGGTTTCTCTGTTCTCACAGGGTCGTAGTACAAGGCAAGGAACCTGTAGCTTGTCCGAAAAGAGCCCAAAGTCCTGGTCCCAACAATTGGAGAGCCCAAAGAAGCTTAAGATTTTAGGGGTGAGACTAATGATCACCAAAATTTATCAAACGTATATATTAACCCACAAAAAAACGTACTAAAGAGACCAAAAATTTGTAAAACTAGCTTTGGCCAGAATTTCTGGGTCTCTTCGATGATCGTTTCTTTCAGGTCCTACCTCAATATTAGGAGACATTTTGGTTACTGAATGGAATTGGAGTGGTGGATGCTTCGTTTTTTCGGAGCTGTTCGGTGTCATGGATGAAGCTCTTGAGTCTTGACCCAGATTTAAAAGGATCCTAAGCCCAAGCCTTGGGATCTAGGTTTGCTTCTGGACGCGGCTCGATTAGATGATCCTGTCCATTGGATCTAGGTGTCATGGATGAAGCGCTCTATCATTTTTTTTTAACTTTACCCACCGTAGAAAATTCTCTACCCTTTGTATTAACCCGAGACCGGTTAAAAGAAGGAGGCTCGTTCCCGCCAACAGGCACGTGACAAAAGTCTTTTTAAAAAGAAGAATCTTGTACCGAAAAAAAGAACAAGAAGAAGAGGAAAAATCTTGTTCAAATTGAGCAAAAGATGTGTCCTGTTACACTCCCCAGATTTAGGGGCTTTCTTTCCCGTGGTCTCAAATATGCGGACCTGGGTCCGACCTAAATTTGAACTATAGATCGTGTTCCTGTCAAAAATCCTACCTTCTTGTTTTAATACTGAACGGTAATATCGTAGAAATTATATCATACATAATGTGTATCATGATGCATGCCGCCAATCACATCCATTTATTTCTATGGACTCCATTCGTTTATTTCAATTATTGCTATAGAAATGAACAGTTTTGGTTGACAGCTTGCATGATCATATGGTACATGGATACAATGTTCTATAACGTTGCTTTGGTCAGAGCAGTTAAATACTTGTTCCCATGGATTACCAATTTTCTCCATTAAAGCTAATAATAAAAAATATTATATTTCAAGATTACCCCTTTTTTAAAAAAAAAAATATCAGGAACCAAATCCTTCTTTCACACTCCCCAACTCACGTTTTCCTTCTCTCCGGATCCGGTTCCCCCCTCAGGTGGGGAGTTTGTACGGTCCATAGAGTAAATAACAACATAATTCTATTATAACGGGCCCTGCCAAAAACTATTAGTTTCGTGGCGACTATAATTGCCATTATTTGTTCTTTTTTTGTGATTTTATATCACTATATTAAAATAATAACTATTATACCGGTATTATGATAAAAAATAATGGATAACAATAAAAAATAATGATGTCAGTTTCCATTGTTCGCTCATCAAATATTGCTCTTTAAGATTTGAAATTTATTAATTCAATTTACAAATATCAGCTCGAAAAATTAAAAATCGGAAGGGGAAAATGAGAAAAAAAATGAGATATCAAAATAGAAAGAGCAAATCCTGGAAACGTCTCTCCATCGCGAGGCTAGAGTTGGGATTGGCCGGCAATTCTTGCTCCAGCGGGATGCTAGTACCCTAGCTCGACTTAATTTCTAGACCACCAGCCTAAGCATATGGCCGGATGCTTATTATAATCCCATCGAAGTGGGAGGAAGATTCACCAAATCTGTGGGAAAGGCTAATTAAACCTCCTATTCCAAAATCTTTGGCTTAAGTTGAAGCCCAGGGGCTCCGAATTTTGTTTGGCCAGCAATACCAATCTAAACCGCTGCTATTAGTATATTTCTTTTGGCTCCATGTGGCTCACCGGACATAATTTTATGAGAAATTATTAGATGGACTAAGTCCACCATGGATTAGATCTATCGTGAACTTAGGATGAAAGAAATCCACTCGGTAATTTCCTTCTCGAATGAAATGAATCCATTTAGGATGATTTCATCCCATGTCCATAATGAATCTGATCTACCTAAAAAAATTCTCTGGTTCTACGGCTAAAAGTATATTACAATTTATCACTTTATTCCAAATTTTTTTTGGAGGCGGAAGTGTCGGTGCTCCAAATTTTGTTTGACTGCATTAACTCCAATCGAGACTGTTACTACCACCGTTCTGCTTTCAACCACATTTGGCTCACTGGACACTGTTCTACATCTAAAAGTATAATACAATTTATCGAGATTATTCCAAAGATCTGTTTTAAAATTCTCGCGTACATGCAAGATGTGGGATTCCCTAACATAAGAGCCTCAATTTGTCTATCAACACCTGGTGAAATAGGAATAATCTTGGTTTCATCACTTTATCCTGAATATATATATATATTGGGTATTTAAGTTGGTCGAGCGTCTACAGTGGCCTGATACGTGTTTGTGTATAGAGGAGTATCTTATATTGCGAATCCACAAATTATTGGGCGGTTGCCTATATGCCAAGAAGGTAGTCCCCACCCATCATCGTTTGGTGATGCTTTGTTTTCATATATAGACAGATGAAGTTGTTGAGTTATGCCCTGGGATTCTATTCTTGGAGAAAAATAGAAGATAAAACACTTATTTCCACATGTTAGGGCGCATGCAATGCCTCTCATTTGATACCGAATAGAAAAAGATCGATGTAGTGTATAGCCTTTTTCTTCTATATGACATCAATTGATATAGCCCGTAATAATTTTGGATTGATTTCACCAGAACTTCGAAACGATTACTCCGTGTATTTACTTTTGAATCTCATTATATATGTATATGAACATATTTGAATAAGATTGATCAGATTTGAGTTCAAATTCGATCAGATCAGAATTCTATAACGAAGGTTCTACATTAATGATTCAAGCTTTATTTATACAAAAAAAAAAAAAATTATATGATTTGAAGATCAATAGGAAGTGTTCTCATGCGTTCAAATCCCTTGCCATTTTATCACATGCATGTCAGGTAGCTTGATGGAGTAAAATAGAATTGCTTAACCTGCAAGCAGATTCGGCGGTTGAAAGAAGACAATTAAATAATTACTCTTGGGAGTTTCTTTGGGAATCGAAGAAAGGCCCAGTTCATTGCATGTTCTCATGAGTAAACTAAAGCACGCCCATTAATTGCAGAAGGCAACAACCGGTTCCCTCCAGTGCCTAAAACAGACAAAACATGGTCATCCACACCCCACCTCGGTGCTACATCTCTTAGGGCCTGTTGGCCTACAGTTGCTAAACTTCATCCCCATACGAAGGCTAAATCCGGACTACCGTATCCAAAATCCCATGCATGGAGTATTCCCCGTGACCACAAAATCTATGCAATCATAACTATGAGGACAACTAGCTAGCCACCTCGGTTGAGATCGGGTGGTTCATTAATTCCTATCGTACCTCCAGCTAGTCATGTTTCCCATGCTATAACTAATTAAGCAGAAGACAACCAGCCTGCAAAACCAAAACCTAGAGGTTACTGATCCGGGAGTGTGGTTTACCTACTTCATCGTATAGCTAGCTAGCTACTGGTGTTTTGGGAGATGGCTTCTTAAAATAAATGAAAAGAGTTGTGAATTTGAGGGAAAAAAAAAAGCTACAAAGTGTCCGCATGGCATTCGATGCATTGGCATTTTAGTAATCCCAACATTGGTACTTGTATCTTTCATATGAATCCACCGTTGAATTGTGTGATGATTGCTTTGTGATCCGTCCAGATTGATGAAATGAAAGATTCAGAATGCTTGTCATCCGACGAGCAATTTTATTTGAAGGATGCAATCCGAACCGAATCCTTTTCTCTCTAGGAAAATCTAGAGCGGCAACTCATGAAGCGATTAAAAAAGAGAACACCTCACAGCATGCAAGGTAGGCCAACGTCCTTGGTTCATGATTACCAATCGTAACCCAATAGTGTGCGGATGAGTTAATAATGTATTCATTCATTCGTAGGTGTGGTTGGATGAGAATGGTCTAGGGCTAGTTTCATGTGCTAGTGCGACCATCACGCCGGGAAGGCTTGGCTCAAAAAATAAGGACGGAATGTGGGTGTGCTCGATCGAGTTGAAGCGTAGAACAATATCTCGTGTCCCAAGAAACCCCAAGGCTGCTATCAAACTCGAAGGCTGCAATTAAGTCTAGACTACACTTTGGCCCGTTCGAATTCCCAATATTTGACATGGAACTATTTCTTTCAAATGACTAGTAGCTGCGCTAGCTCCTAATCATTATTCTCGAATGATTAAAATCTTGTTATGATGCATAATATCCGCTCGTCTACCTCAAGTTTTTCGTGGGAAACATGATTGCGCCTTCTTCTAATGAAACTGGAATAATTTCTAAAAGGGTGGGGTGTATTTATAGAATTCATGGATCAAAAACTAAGTGGACAAATATAATCTATCTAGTAAATATATATTGCAACCGAGGGCATCGACATGAATTAATGCATTTCAAAAAACAAAACTAGCTAACAATATGTTGACGGATGCAGGTGTGCCCACATATGAGCATGTGTAAATATTATTTCAGTTTCAGAGGGGTTCAATTTTTGTTGTTCTTCGGCTATGGACATCATGCCATAATTTCAGGCAAAAGGTAAATTTTTATGTGCTCGCGCGCGGTTCCGTTCTCAATCTGCTTAGAAAAGCTACGGGGATTTTTCTAAGGTGCTCTCTTGCACTTATTCTTCCCCTTCAGCTCTTGTTGCTGTTGCTAGGTAATCTACATTCACCGGTAGAGAATAGAAAGCTCTTTTCATGTAGCAAATGATGCTATAATAATTAATCTCTTCTCTCTAAAATTACCTTGTTGCGATGTATAGCGATGAGAATAAATCCACTTAATGGAAATGTCTGAACTGATCGACTAGCAAATTTTACATCGAAAATTCATAATATTGTCTCTCTCAAAAAGAATCATTAATATATTGTTTTGGTATGTTTATCTGCTGTAAATATAATATATAAATAGGTCCGATATATTATTGTGATCCAGCTAGTACTTTCCACCAGGGTTTATAATTAGCAATTAGAGAAGCTTTTGTAAATATTAGATGGTGCATTATTCCACAATATTCTATCTAGTAGTTGCATTCTCTGAATAGTTCTTACTCCTTGCTGCAGCTCCACCTTCGACTTGTGGGGTCAATGTACGGTCTCTTGAGTCTTTACTCTGGCTCAACGCCCTCCGTAGGAGAGAGCTAGGACCTTATTGTTGTTCCTTAGATGCCAAATAATGGAAATCCGGCGCAACTTTTGGGACTAGAGTGCATGTGAGGAGCATTTATATGCCCGTCGTCTTCCAGATTTTTGTACTATTTCTACTCATCCTTGGATAAGGTCTAGTCTATGACTCTGTCGACCTAGGTACATCCTCTCTCTATATATTGGAGTCCCCTGTTCACTTCTTGCATTTAACTCGAGCCTTAAAAAAAAGGTGTGGTTTAATTAGAAATTAAGAAGCTTAGCCATGGCTCTCAAGGGAGACAATGTGGTGGTTCCTCAAATGAAGCTTGAGAGGCTGCTTAGCATGAAAGGAGGCAAGGGGGAGACCAGCTACGTGAAGAATTCGCAAGCTCAGGTACGTATCACCTAGTAATAATACCCCCCATCACCTCAAGTTTACGGTACCGCACCTAGAACTCAAGTAATTTGTAGTCTAATGCCAACTGCCAGCCGACCATGCTGCACCTGTTCTCCCCATGATTTGTTGGCTTCGCTGGATGTAGGTTATAACCTACGTGCCTAAACATTAGTCGAGCATGCATCTTTCATGATCCATGCATTCATTGTTCAGCATCATGTTCACAACCTGCTTGATTACTGTCCTTTTTATTTCACCTACAGAATAACCTTCCTTCTACCTTCCATGACCCGTCGCATATCTCTCGAGAAGTTTCCTAAAAATAGATGCACACATGTTTAATTGCACATGACAAGCATTCACATGCAACGCTTGTTTCCCATGCATGAGACCCTATGGGAATTTTACTGGAGCCTTCAGTACATCTAGACCAACAGCCACAAAAGCCAAATCATAAGCAGGAAAAGGACATGCTGCCTTGTTGTCTTTCTTCCTTCAGGATATATAGCTGTAATTAATCCTACCTTGCGCTTAAAAGATCATAAGAAGCAAGAAGATGGAAGAAGAAGAGCTCTCAACAAAGTTGTTAAATGTTACGCAGGCTCGTCATGCCCGGTCCACCCTTCACTTCCTACGGGAAACACTTAACTCCATGCAGCTTCCTCCTTTCTCTGCGGACCTTACGTTCACCATCGCAGACCTCGGTTGCTCCTGTGGGCCGAATACACTGTTCAACATGGATATCATAGTCAAACATGTGACCAAGATACACGAGACGCTTGGTCACGAGGCACCAGAATTCCATGTCTACTTCTCTGACCTCCCGAGCAACGATTTCAACACCCTCTTCCAGCTCCTTCCTCCATTGACTAGCAATACTAGTCTAGAGGAATCCCTGGCAGCGATCGACGAGCAGCGACGTTCCTACTTTGCTGCTGGGGTGCCGGGATCGTTCTACGGTCGGCTTTTTCCGGCAAGATCGATCAATGTGTTCCACTCCACCTTTTCCTTGCATTGGCTCTCTCAGGTATCTTTTAGTGTGCTTAATTAATTTTGTGCGACAAGTAATATTTCTTACACCAAACTAAATTAGTACACGAACCTACGTGAACGAGTGCAAGCAGCTAAGCAACATCATCTCAGGTGGCCACCAGCCTGACAAATTGCACCCTGGTTAGCAGTCAAGGTAGGGCGATTTGACGAACTATCCTACTTACATGACCTCAAGACTTGGTTTGTTAGCTTTTGAAATAGCCTCAAGAGGTAACATGCCATCATGGAAGCCTAGTAGTTGTTTAAGAGAAGACGGAATATTTAATAGGAACAAAAAAAGACAGATACAGGGGAAGCGGAGGTCTGATGTATATGAGACCATTTATGGCATGGTACAGCACCAAACGTGGATCAGACGTATCCATTACAAACATAACCCAGCTCCAAAGAAAGGTGCCTTACCCAATGGCCATCTTCCAAACTACTTGTTCTTTTCTTTTCTTTTCTTTTAGGGCGAGGGGCAACACGGCAAGCTCAGTTTAGGAAGACCAAATTAAAGGTCTTCTTTTACATCATTATTGGGAGAATCGCCACTGCAACCGTGGCATGCCTCGTCTTGTATACTCCGAGGAGGTGGCAGCCGTCCAACCCGCTATCACTCCATCAAGTGATGTCGGTTTAAATAGTACAAGATTCACTTTTTTTTGGGGGCGGGGGGGGGGGGGGGGGTGAAAGAAAGAGAGAACTAATGGCGTAAGATTACGCACTGTGATTTACCAAGGAAGTCTATCATACATTTAAACACTAGACCATCACCAAAGAGTAATAGCAACCAATTAGTTACTCGGATTAATATTAGTTTAAGCCATACTATTGAGTTAGATAGTGTTTTTGATAATTTGATGTCTTAGTGATTTGAAGTTATATTGTTGATGTGATTTTGGAGCTACAAATTAAAACATGCAGGTGCCGGCGAGGGTGACGGATAAGTGGTCGGCGGCGTATAACAAGGGCCGGGTCTTCATCCATGGTGCACCCAACTGCACCGCCGACGCATACAGGTACCAATTCCAGGCAGACCTAACCAGATTCCTGCATTGCCGGGCCAAGGAGATGAAGGATGGGGGTGCCATGTTCTTGGTGTGCCTCGGCCGGACCTCCATGGACCCCACCGACCAAGGTGGGGCTGGCATCCTTTTTGGGACCCACTTCCAGGATGCTTGGGACGACCTTATCCAAGAGGTGAGCGTATCCGACTCATGCCTTGCTATTGGCTTGTCAGGATTATTGCTAGGTTCCGTTTGATCCACATCCTACATGAACTGGCTCTGTGCTCTGCTTTCAGTTCAGATGAGACTCACTGCCTCGTCAAATTAAAGACAGATTTAACAGGGAACGGGCTGGAGTTGAACTTTTGAAATAATTATCTACGTGTCCCTAGTTTTAAAATGCCGTGCCAATTCTTATATAATTACAGGGTCATCTGGAGAGTGAGAGGCGTGACAGCTTCAACATCCCAGTCTACGCGCCAAGCCTCCAGGAGTTCAGGGAGGTGGTGGAATCCAACTGCTCGTTCACCATCAACAAGCTTGAAGTTGTCAGAGGAGGTAGCCCGTTGGTGGTCAACCACCCAGATGATGCTTCTGAGATTAGCCGAGCACTCGCCAACAGCTGCCGTTCTGTGATCGGGGTGCTCGTTGATGCGCACATTGGGGAAGAATTAAGTGAAGAATTATTCATTCGGGTCGAGCGACGCGCCGTGAGACATGCAAGGGAGCTGATGGAGCAACTGCAGTTCTTTCACATCGTTGCATCCCTCTCATTGGCATAGAAGAATGATTTCTTATCTCCTTTGTTTGCTTTTAGCTAGCATCTCTTCCTGGAGTAGCTCCTGTCTATCTTCACCTATTTACCCTCTTACGGCATCTCTGATCGGTGTCGGAGTTGGGCATGATCTGTAAATGTTGCATTGTACACAGTACAGTGCGTACATAGGCAACTTATTACACAAAAAGTCCGGAGATTTGCATTTATAAGTTTGGCTATCATACAACATCCATGTAAGATAGCACCATGCTGCTGCTGCTGGGTGATGAGGTGAAATGATGCATCTTCCCGATAAATATCATAAAAAAATTTAATCAATTTTTTTATTAACTAACTCATATATTTATATTCTTATATTTTTTTAAAATAAATAAATTATTTTTTATTAATAATATTTATTCATAAAATGAAAAAAAAATTATCTATTAAAAAATAATTAAATTATTTTCTCATCAATCAAAAAAATAAATATTTAATTTTATTTTTAAAATATTTTATTTTTATTTTCAATGCCTTCATTATTTAATGTCCGATAATTTATATATCCACTTTTTTGAAACCTAAAAATATAAAAAATTATTATATAAAATATAGATAAATTTTAATAATTTATCTAATAAAATGGTAATGTATAAAAATATGAATAACATATCTCGAAACCACCATCCTATATATAAAAGAATATAAATAAATATATTGCCTCAAAAATTTTTGTCTAAAAATATAAATTTTTTATCCATAAAAAAATAGATCCATGACCACCTGCACAGTGATTTCCTGACAAGAAAAAACGTGATCGATTTTTAACAGAAAAATCGAAAGGCCAATCAACAGAAAGCTGAAAAAATATAAGACAATCAAAAGCTCAATCTACACGAACTTGCAAAGACAGCAATGAATTCCGCTGGCTGGAATCTGCCAGCGAGTTGTGCACCAATGGAGTAAAAAGCTGTTTGCTTAAGATTATTCATGTCTAAGTGAATATTGTCTTTTGCCTACACAATATACACAAACCCAAAACACCAGATAAATTCAAATCATGTTTCGCTGGTACTACATTGCAAGACCAGTATTTATCACATAAACGCTTCTCCATATAAGATTAATTTACCAAGAACAGAACTTCCTCGGACAAGTCAACAACCCAGACTGGTCTGTAGCTACTTCCCGCTACAAATCACGAGCTTAAGACAAAACGCACCAATAAAAATACAAGAAATAGCCTACCTATATATTCCACATGGATGTCATGGTGAAGCAGGAGCTGGGTCGCTGCCGGGCACATGACAGACTGCATCCTCTTTGGCAATGGCCACATAGTTTACCGGAGCTGCAGGACGACTAACTTCTCTCTTCCCATCCCTGCTCACAGATCTAACACCATTGCTGATACCATGATGGGTGTTAAGAGAGAGCCTTCGGCTGGGGGCTCCATTTGATGCTCCTCCATTGGCTCGGGGTCCCATCACTTTTTTGGGGCCGAGTGGTCTGGCTGGGCTTGGCCTCGACCCAAACAAAGCTTCTTGTTCTGTGTTCTGCTGCTCTTGGAACCGCTTCTGGTCCTGGAAATTCGAGAGCACAAAAGCGAGTAAATTATAACTAAAGCTTGAGGCTACACCTACAATTGATTCTGAAAGGGCACAAGAAAAAAAGTACCCTTAGTCTTCGTTTCTCTTCCTCTCTCTCCTGCCTTAGCATGGTATATTCATCCAGCATTGCAATAAGAGGAACACCATCATACATGAATGACATGTCACGGCCCTCCTCCCATGCTCGAGTCTTGGCCACCAGTGCATCAACAAGAGCTAGGACCACATACCAAATTTTAACCATTTACTGACAATGGAATGTTTAATCAGCCATCAAGTATATTTTTTAATTGCAGATTGAATGTTGATGGAAAGAAACATCTTTTGCAAACCCATTGCTGATAAAATGTTTAGTCAACCGTCAAACACACAATTGCAGATCCAATTTTAATGGCTAAGCAGCATTCAACTTTTTGTTGTCTACTGCCATGAATCTTTTCAGTGGACATAGATGAAATAAGAAAAATGATTATAGTGTCAAATTGATGTTGTAATTAGAAATGCAATGCTGCAGAGGATATACTAAAAATGACGAAACAGGTATACCTTCAGATGTCATTTATTAGGAGAAAAGATGCGCTGTCACAGTTTTTTTAACAATTGATCTCCTTGAATTCTATCATGACAAAAGCATTTAATATTTTCAGAAGTTAGTTCAAAGCTGGATGCAGGGGAAGGGAATGCAAAAGGACATGGAAACGAGGGATGGGTGTTGATTTTTCCTATTAAGAGATTATTGTGTCTGGATTGCCTAAAACTGGGCTCCATTTTCATTTCCTTTATTTTCCCAGCATCCAGGGATAGCTATAATGGTGAACAGAATTAATACAGCAAACCAATTGAGAGATTTTTTTCAGGCTTTACTGCCACAATCTTACAAATTCATGCAGGACACGTGCTAGCATAAAATTTAAGCACGTGAGCACACCAGCGCCTCCATGTGAAGGCATATCAAGCGACCCATTTGTCCACAAGACCCTACAACTGCAAGCACCAATGCGCATAAATATAAATTAATAAATCCAGATGGTACACTGGCAACAGCAATAAATAATATCTTAGTAATGGACCCTGAGATGGATAGAAGACTAAATGTCTTTATATCATATTTTTGCTGGAACCAATTCTGTTCAGATTTTCCCCAGCATGCAAGCACTCAAACCCCTCCTAGCGCTTGAAAAACATATGCATGAATCTTCCCAGTTGATTTACAAAAGCTGATCTTTTTATTTTTGAAAGTCGACTCTTAGCAAGAGAATGATGAAACTTCAACAAAGGTGTTTAGAGATACCTGGAATTTTATTTACCAATATACGAGCTTTCTCTGCACGCTTGAGGTTTAAGTGTGCACCTCTGCTTGCATTATATCTGTTTTCATCCTGAAAAAGAAAGTATTATCTGAGAACATTTGAAATTTAGGAGGTCATAATGCATGTATTAGGAAATTGTTTGGGCCTGGAAAACAACTATTCTCTGATTAGTTAATTCTCTGTTCCAATGATTTTTCTCACTAAGCTAAAAGAAATTCCGGGCCACGTCGGGTCTCCACATGACAGTGCCAAACAAAAGGTTAAAAGAAAGGTTTCAAAAAGGAGCATGGGTCATACATGGGAACTCTGAAATTTGGCAGTTACATTTAAGCTATTTGAACCCAAAATGTACACATAACACTTAGTTTGCTTTCTAATAGGCCAAGCTCCAAAGATGTGTTTGATGGTAAAATTTACTTACAAGCAACTACTACTGAAATATGATAAAGATAACAAATAATGTTAATTGAAAAAAAAAAAAAGTATGATAGTTCAAAAAACAATCCAAGTTAACAAGGTGATTGTCTTCATCTGTCAGCATCATCATTCATTAATATTGAACAAGCAAATTCCATAAGCCAATACACTGGAAGTAACACAACAGAACTGACATTAAAAGATAAAATACAATCTACATTAAAGAAGTGAATTCAGTACCCGATTATAGTCCTCAAGCCAGCTCTCTTCTTCACATGCTGACATCCATTTCTCAATCCTTTCCAAAATTTCTTTTCTGCTTAGAGCCTCTTCTTTGGCTTTTAATATCTGATTGTCCATGTCTGTTAGTAATTCTGAAGGTTCAAGATTCCCAGATTCAATTAGAGATATTATTTTCTCTCGAGCAGCTGCAGAATCTATCTCAATGTGAGCACGAGCATATATGTCTTCAAGCTCAGTTTGTCTCTTCAGAGCTATTTCCTTCATCTTGCTGGCCTTTAGCTGATCTAACCTTTCAACTTCAACTTCAGCCTTCCCAAAAGAAAGTAAAAGGAAAGTTAGAGCGCACCAAGTGAATTCAGGTTTCATTCTCTTTACCTCAGGGATAAAAAGTTTGGTGTTCTAAAAAGCCCAAAAATTGGTGTAATTGATTAACCTGCTCGATAAGATCAAGGGCAAGGGCTCCAGGAACTGTGACCTCATCTACTGTTGCAGAGATATAACAGGTAACGTGATCGAACAAACTCCGCTCCTCCATAGGAGCATCCATTAGATTCCAAAGATCGGTTAACTGAGCTGCTAGATCTTGTAGCTGAATTGAGAATGAAAATCATTTGTTAGATCCATTTTAGAAAAACTCCTAGAAACATTACATAAAATTTCACAGTTCAAGCATAGTAAACAGAAGAAATATTGATAACAGAAGCACGAGAAACAATTTTATGATATGCATATATTGCTTCATGTTCAGTTCATAAAGATTTCATGCTGCCAAGCACATGGATTAACAGATCATGCTGCCCCTGTTTATGATTCGAACATATACAATGATTAGAATCAAAAATTAATTTTCTTTATTGTTTCTTGGATATCTGGGTGCATGGGTGTGGTTAGGCCTTGTTTGAGATTTCAGAAAGGCCAAGAGAAGTGAGCAAAGGGCTCAGATCTTGGTTAAGTGGCTGAAAACATATTATGAGACCAAAGTCAATCTGGATGCAAGTTGGGATATGATAGGTATATAATAAAAAGGATATGGCCTGGTGGTGAAACACGGTTAAAAACCTGGACTTATGCGGACAAAAGACTCTCATGGTCAGAATAAGCATTCATTTTATTTGGCTAGTTTCATTGCTGACCTTTTATGGCTGTTCAAAAGGTGGAGAATTTTGAAGAGTTTGATAACAGTCCAAATATCTTGCAAAACTACAAAAAGGTATGTGACAAATTGATATGAACAATTCATTTGAGATTATGTGCATGACAATAAAAGGAAGTTCATATTATTTGAGTGGATACCTTGCCAGCATTTCTGTAACTGATGAATTAATCTAAAGATCAGGTTTGAAACATGCGAAAAGATGTTCAGATCATGTGGGTTATGAAGTTTCTGTTATGCATACTTAAATCAAAACATATGAACTAATAAAACTAGCATATTTTTAACATATAAAAGGAATGTAACAATATCTTATGAAATCTTGTAATTTATAACACGTTTATTTCTAGTTTGTAATTGTTAAATAATCCACTTTTCTTTTCAGAAAGAATGTCTGTGCTGATATAACCATACATTTATCAAGACAAGCCAAAACCATGAAACAGCCCCATCTAATTGGGTTGCACGCTCAATCATACAAGCTTTGTGAATTTCCTTCTCCTATCCTACATCAAAGCTTTTTAATCAGAACATCCCCACATCTTTTCCAAAACTCCAACATATTTCCAAACCCACCAACCTTTCTAAGAGCTGTAGTTTATGTCGCATATGATTTTACAACTTAAGTCAAGGAAAATAGATGTAAAATATGCATTTTTACGTGCACGAGAATTGCATAAGCATGCATCGTTAAAACACATGTTCACAGACAAATAGAAAGACACAAAACCAAGAAACTTAAACAAACTCATTTTATACTGATGCTGTTTAAATCATATCATGACAGTGTGTTAAGGCTGGCAATACAATATAGGTCATAATATGCAGCAACAATGAAAGCGCATTCAAGTAATATGAGTAGAGCAGAGACAAGAATGATAAATGTTGCCATGTATTAACTCCATAAAAGGCCAAGTGGTCCGTGAGCACATAATGAATTTTAATAATGAAGTGATTGTCATCTGACAGTGCACAAGATGAATGTAGGTCAATCTTCTACTTCCACCGGATCCAAACAAATTTGGCGCACAGAAGACCTAGAAGAATAAGCTGCATAACTACCAACAGCAATATAGCACCAGATTTCTATTACAGCTTCTGGTGGGACACGGAATTTGCATCATCTGTTTAAAGAACTAGCTACATGATGTAGCAAAACAAGAATTACCTTCTGTAACCTCATTCTTTTATCTTCTTTAAGTTCTATCACCATTTTAGAAAGCCTCGATAAGGTATCATTGCTAATGCTCTTGGACTGCATGCCAACAGAATCATTTAAGCTAGGATGAACTTCAGTTATAGTACTGAAAAAATCCATTCCCAGGACAGCACAAAGATCGTGCACTGTACTAACAAAGTCAAGAACCTTGTGTAGCCTCTCACTCTGCCAAGAAATACCTCAAATATTAGAACACATTTAGTGGTTTCAAAATTAACATGATCGATTTCAACAGTAACCTTTTCTTTCTGGAGTTCTTGGAGTTGAGAGTGGTACTCATCCAACTTCTTCAACGACAAATCCTCCTCATTAACTGCTGATGTCCCCATCTTCTCACTAATTTTTAGATTTCCAGAAATTTCTCCCTGTATTTTCTGAATTTGTGAAAGTACATCAGCAAACTCTTTTATTCTCTCATCTTTCTGCCTGCATAATTGTTCCAATGCTGGTGCTATAGCTGCTAGTTGCTCCTTGATTGTGCCAGATGATTTATCAGGCTGTGGAACACCAAAGACAACTTGTTAGTAAAGGGAAACCTAATCTGCAAGAATACAAAAAGAAACCACATAAAGCAACTTTTGCAACCGCATTTTCCTAAAGAAACTAGTTATTTTCATGTATAAGTTATAGCATTTAGAGCCAGATACCACATTGTCCAATATACAACAGTGTTGTCCTACTTTGATTCCCTAACAAACAAATTGTTAGTAATATCACATAGAACAGTGCAAGAACTGGATGAGCTACTTAGCTCCATAAGGAGCTTTCACAGAAAGGAGAAATGAACTTCATTTTATACTGATTACTAGTAGAGAAATAAAATGAAATATCTCATACTGTCAACATGCACTTTACCAATATTCCAGCTATTCAGGGATACCTGTGTGTTAAACATGGCATGATCCAACAAACTGAAACATGAATCTCTAGAGGCAACGTATACCAGCTACACATGCCTTCAAATGCATGCAGCCAAGCAAAGTCATTTATGTGTTAGTGTAAGTTGTCCCCCCCCTTTTTTTGTGTGTCGGGAGGGAGAGAGAATTAGGTGGGAGCAGAGTTCAAACCTTGAACTCTCTTAAGTGGAGGGATGCAAAATAGAAAATTCAGATGAAATAATTTGAAAGAAGAAATGAAATATTAGACTGATTTATAGTTTGCATTAAAGTATCAAAAGCCTACTGATGTTTGAAAGAGTTTAATTTGCATCAAAATATCTTGAAAAGTCCTAATTTTTCCTCATCTTGTTATTACAACACAATCTCATCCAACCTATAGTGAGTATCAAACTAATCCTCTCTTTCCCTCCACCTACATGGATGTCCCAACAACCTTCCTCTGTCAACTGCATAAATGATACCACTTATGTTGGTCATCTTCACACTGCCTGAGTGTCACAACCTTGCAACATTTCATCCATCAAAAATGTCCACCAATCCAACCATCTCCTGCCCATCCTCCATTACAGTAACTTCTGTTCCTATGTAGGAAGGTAGGAAAAAGCTTTGAAGGGACAACAATATACAAGAGAGAGGCCAAACTGGAGTTTGGGGCCAGTGGTGGCTAAATGAACAAGAAAGGATGTGGGTTAGAGGGCAGGCATACAGGATGGAGTAAGAAACAGGATGGTAGGTTTGAGTGAGAGAGAGAGAGAGAGAGAGAGAGGAGATTTAAGACGGTAAGTAAAAAAAAGGTAGGTTTGGATGGTTGACATAGCAAATGGTGGGTGTGGATGAACTTAGGAAGGATTAGGCAAAACCTCTAAGTAATGGAAGAGGATGGAATGGTTGCCTTTAAACAATGAAGGACGAAGATGAGGCAGAGATTTAAGGGGCATGAAGTGGGTCTGAGTCTTAAAGGAGGATATAGTGGATCATTAAGGCAGGGATACATAGAGCCTTTCATTTCCAAAAAATGATCAACATGTTTATTTGACAGTAAAAGTATGCTCTATTTCTCCCCACAAACATTCACAATTGTGAATTCAAATGGATAATATATCTGCTTCTCTACACATTAAACTATACATATCCCAATTCATATCTCTGTATAGCATTTAATATAATTATTATTAATAATTCAAAGCAAAGTTCAGAAGCTTCAGATGCTCATTAGCATCACACACCAGAAGCAGAACCCCATATTTCATCCAGAGAATCTCCTAATTTTTCCAGAGCAACTAGAACTAAATTCTTTAACAGAAAGAATTCAATTTGGATGTATGATACCTATCCAAAAGTTTCCAGAACTCAGTCATATATGATGGAATCACCATTTGATCTTTTCTAACTTTGTACATCATAACTTAGTTTACAAGGAGAAATTGAAGATTAACTATGAAAATTCAAGATTAAGATCCTGAATGTAATATTTGTTTTTTTCCAATCATAAACTTATTATCTTATAAAGCATGAGACATCCCTCTTGATCTTGAGCAGAAATCACACCAAACTCTAAAAATTAAATGCTTATTGTTCTAATTCTGGTTATTTTTCTTGGTGAAATATAATATCTTACCCGTAAGCACGAAGTTCTAGCTCATACAAATTCCTTTCAATACAGCTGTTGGTGCAGAATCTGATTGACGCTGAATCGAACTGGAGTCGAGGAAGACGAGATCACCGTCGGTGACTTGCAAAACAAAGTCCCACCCGGAGTCGGTGGTGATGGCTCCGACAAGATCCTTCGACGATCAAGTCAGCTCTTCTAGCCAATAGAAATGGAGTGCTCATGCAAGAATTCAATAGAGTTTCAGAAACTAAAAGAGAACTTAGAGAAAACGTATCTGGAGGATCTCTTTTATAGACGGAGCCTGTAGCAGACTGATAGTGACGGCCGTAACCGTCCGGTAGTGGACTGCTCGAGGCCACATGGAGTTTGTTGCGGAGAGAGGTGTCCGATAGTGGGCCGCTCGAGGCCATGTGGAGTTTGTTATGGAGAGAGGTGTCCATTGCTGTGATGTGGCCGTTCGTTGAGATTTAATAATCGAAGTTCGGAGGTTGGTTGGTGCAGAGCTTTAACATACATCAATTCCAAAGAAGTCCGAACTTCTAAAGGAAACTTGACTGAAGGAAAGATTCGGAAGGGCCGACTGAAGGAGAGATCCGGAAGAAATTCGGCTCCCATAGAAATCCGACTGGAGGAGAAGTCCGGAAGGGCCGACTGAAGGAGAGATTCGGAAGGAGTTCGACTCCTGTAGGAATCCGACTGAAGAAGAAGTCCGGAAAGAGCTCGGCTCCTGTAGAAATCCGACTGAAGAAGAAGTCCGGAAGGAGCTCGGCTCCTGTAGAAAATCCGACTGAAGAAGTCCGGAAGGAGCTCGGCTCCTAGAAGAACTTGACTGAAGGAGAAATTCGAAAGGAATTTGGCTCCTATAGGAATCCGACTGAAGAAAAAATCCGGAAGGAGTTCGGCTCCTGTAGAAATCCGACTGAAGGAGAAATCCGATTGGAGTTCGGCTCCTGTAGAAATTCGATTGAAGAAAAGTCCGGAAGAAGTTCGACTCCTATAGAAATCCGACTGAAGAAAAAATCCGTAAGGAGTTCGGCTCCTGGAGACACTGGACTAAAGAAGAAATCCAGAAAAAGTTCGGCCACTGGAGGGGCCCGATTGATGAAAAAGTCTGGGAGGAGTTTGGCTACTGGATGAGTTCGACTGCTAGAGAAGATCGGTTGAGGTTCGATCGCTGGAGGAAAAATTTTCGATTTAAGCTCTTCCATGATTACCGATTGCATTAGACTAAGCATCAGACCGGACTTCGACGGGAGCAAAATTTATCCCCAACAATAGTTTCCCCACTCCCGAGTTTGAAATTCGAAGGGAGTACAAAAAAGACGACTGCCGAAGTCCTTTTTCGGACTCTGCATCCATTCAGGTTGAAGCTTGAGGAAAGATCTTATCTCCAGCCAAGGTTGACGTTGAAGTTTTGAAGCTCGGAGGAGATCTTATCTCCAGCCGAGATTGAAGAAGATCTTATCTCCTGTTGAAGGATTGGAACTCGAAGAAGATCTTATCTCCAATCGAGATTGACGTTGAAGTTGAAGCTCGGAGAAGATCTTATCTTCAGTCGAGATTGAAGAAGATCTTATTTTCTATTGACGTAGACGTAGAAACTCGAGAGATCTTATCTCCGACCGAGGTTGAAGAAAATCTTATCTTCTGTTGACGTAGAAGCTCGAGAAAGATCTTATCTCCAGCCGAAGTTGAAGAAGATCTTATCTCCAATTGACGTAGACTTTGAAGCTCGGAAGAAATCTTATCTCCAGCCGAGGTTGAAGGAGATCTTATCTCCTGTTGACGTAGAAAGCTCGGGAAGATCTTATCTCCAACCGAGGTTGAAGATCTTATCTCCTTTTGACGTAGACTTTGAAACTCGGAGAAGATCTTATCTCCAGCCGAAGTTGAAGGAGATCTTATCTCCTATTGACATAGACTTTGAAATTCGGAGAAAATCTTATCTCCAATCGAGGTTGAAGAAGATATATGTAGACTTTGAAGCTCGGAAGAGATCTTATCTCCAACCGAGGTTGAAAGAGATATGATTTAACTTTGAAGCTCGGAGAGATCTTATCTCCAACCAAGGTTGAAGGAAGATCTTATCTCCTGTTGACGTAGAAACTGGAGGAAGATCTTATCTCCAGCCGAGGTTGAAGAAGATCTTATCTCCTGTTGACGTAAACTTTGAAGCTCGGACGAGATCTTATCTCCAGTCGAGATTGAAGGAGATCTTATCTCCTATTGACGTAGACGCTCGCGGGAATTTTATCTCCAGTCGAGGTTGAAGGAGATCTTATCTTCTGTTGACATAGACTTTAAAGCTCGAGAAGATCTTATCTCCAGCCGAGGTTGAAGGAGATCTTATCTCCTGTTGACGTAGACGTTAAAACTCGGAGAAGATCTTATCTCCAGCGGAGGTTGAAGAAGATCTTATCTTCTATTAACATAAAAGCTCGGGGAGGATCTTATCTCCAACCGAGGTTGAAAGAGATCTTATCTTCTGTTGACGTAGACGTTGAAGCTCGAGAAAGATCTTATCTCCAGTCGAGATTGAAGGAGATCTTATCTCCTATTGACGTAGACTTTGAAGCTTGGGGGAGATCTTATCTCCAATCGAAGTTGAAGAAGATCTTATCTTCTTTTGACGTAGACTTTAAAGCTCGGGGGAGATCTTATCTTCAGCCGAAGTTGAAGATCTTATCTCCTGTTGACGTAGAAGTTCGGAGGAGATCTTATCTCCAGCCGACGTTAAAGGCCTTCAACTTGCTCATGTTAGGACGAGGTTCTCTTTCTGTTCCTAATAGGACTACTATTGATTGCTTCTTTCCTATCATCACATAGTTTTTGCACCAAAAAACAATAATCTTAAAATGGATAAGTTTTATTCAAAAAAAATTACTGATAGTACATCCTCAAATTTTCTAAATTCAAAGATCATGGGAGCGTTGTTCCTCCGAGCTTCTTCAGGCGATAAATTCCATGGCGGACAATCTCCTCTATTTCATACTAACCTTCCCGATTTGAGGCAAGCTTCCCCTGACTTTGAGGTTGAGAGATGGCAGCTCACCAAAGCACTAAATCACTCAGAGATATGGTTGATGATGCCGAAAGACGGCCGATCTCCTTGTTGTTCTTTTCTTATTGGTGGTTCTGACTACGGCAGCGCCCTTGGCCGATCTTTTCTTTCTTCAAGTCGGTGTCTGAGAAATCGATCCAACCAACCTCTCCTGATGAGCTCCTCGATTTCGTTTCGGAGCTGAATGCATTCTTCAGTATCGTGGCCATGGTCTTGATGGTAGAGACAGTACTTGCTTCGATCGCGCTTGTTTGGAGGAGATCGTAATTCTTCTGATCTTGGTAGCTGATTCTTAATTTCCATCAGAACTTAAGTTTTAGGAACATTAAAGGAGACGTAGTTATGGAACCTTCCGAAGGGAGGACTTCTTCGCACCCTTCCATCGGAGCTTCTTTGATGACGAGCTCGAGGAGTTCGGGCTCGCTTGCGCTCGGAGGGAGTCCGTAAGCGCAGCCGAACTTCATTCGGCCCTCCATCAGCAGCGGCTTTAGTAGACTCGCCCACCTGCCACTCTTCTACGGTTTCTTTATCCTTCAACTTGAAAGCTTCTTCCGCACGGGCACATCCCTCAGCCCGGACTAGCAGATTGGCAAAGTCCCTGGAGTACTTCTCCAGGGAGAACAGCAAATCGTTCTTCTGAAAGCCGCCTTTGAGTACAGCCATTACAACAGACTGATTCAGATTCCGGACCTCCAATGCAGCAGCGTTAAACCGAATGACATAAGCCCGGATGGTTCCCCCTCTTTCTGTCTGACATTCATCAGAGAATCCAAACCTCGACGCGGACGTTGGCTGCTAACGAAGTGAGCCGCGAACTGATGACTCATCTGATTAAAGAAGAAAATCGTACCTGACTTCAACATCGAGTATTAGTTTCTTACTGCTTTCTTTAAGATAGATGGAAAAGCTCGACATAATATGGCATCTAGTGCGCCATGGAGCAGCATCATGGTTCGGAAGACTTTCAGATGATCGACCGGATCAAAGGTTCCATCGTAGCTTTCAAATTGGAAAAACTTGAAGTTCGACGGAATGGGCTCTTGCATAATTCGAGGAGAAAAAAGAGAATCAGTGCAGACGTCGTCATGGGGAGTCGGAGCGATGTGGCAGAGTTCTTTAATCCGTCGATACATCTTCCGCAGTTTTTGATCGAGGACATCATCTCGATCGCAGATCTTGGAAGACTTCCGATAGTGAACGGAAAAGATCCCTTCCGAAGAAGAATTATGATCTGAGCAAGAATACTCTCTATTTCTCCTTCCCAGAGGCGACGGGTATGCTAGCCCAAGTGCTCTTTCTTAGGATCGATTCTTGACATCCTGATGGCAGATTTTCCGACGAAATCGCCACCGAAGGCTGCTGCATGGCCTACACCATCTCGGTGAGGTTCTGAACCCACTGCATCAACAAGTTGAACTACTCCGAATCTATTATGACCGCCGATGGAGAAGAAAGTTGAAGTGCCGGCGATAGAGCAGAGACAGACGGATCTGGCCCGGATCTGACGATAGAAGCGGTAGATCTCCGGATAGTCGCCTTCTTTGGAGGCATTTCTTAAGATTAAGAAAGAGGATAGAGATGGACCTTGAAGAAAAAGATCCAAAAGATCAGCTGAGCTCTCCTTTAAGAACAAGGATACCTCAAGAACAGACGGCCCTCCTTCTAGCGTCAATTCTGTTGATACAGAATCTGATTGACGTCGGATCGAGCTAGAGTTGAGGAAGACGAGATCGCCGACGACGATCTGTAAAATAAAGTTCCGCCCAGAGTCGATGATGGTGGCTCCGACATGACCCTCCGATGATCAAGTCAGTTCTTCTAGCTAACAGAAATGGAGTGCTCAGGCAAGAATTCAGCAAAATTTCGAAAAAAAAATGTAAAAAAAACGTATCTGAAGGATCCCTTTTATAGACGGAGCCTGTAGCAGATTGATAGTGACAGTCGTAACCATCCGATAGTGGGCCACTCGGGATCATGTAGAGTTTGTTATGGAGAGAGATGTCGTTGCCGTGATGTGGCCGTTCGTTGAGATTTAATAGTCGAAATTCGGAGGAAGCAGGCGTTGGTTGGTGAAGAGCTTTAACATACATCAATTCTAGAAGAGTCCGGATTTCTAAAGAAAACTTGACTGAAGAAAAAATTCGAAAGAAGTTCTACTCCTATAGGAATCTGACTGAAGGAGAAATCCGAAAAGAATTTGGCTTCTGTAAGAATCTGACTGAATGAGAAGTTCGGAAGAAATTCAGCTCCTGTAAGAATCCGACTGAAGAAGAGATACAGAAGGAGTTCGGTTCTTATAGAAATCCGACTGAAGAAAAAGTCTTAAAGAAGTTCGATTTCTGGAGGAACTTGACTGAAGGAGAAATTCGAAAGAAGTTCAACTCCTGTAGGAATTTGACTAGAGGAGAGGTCTGAAAGAAGTTCGACTTCTGTAGGAATCCGACTGAAGAAGAAATTCAGAAGGAGTTCGACCCCTGTAGGAATCCAACTAAAGGAGAAATTCGGAAGGAGTCCGACTCCCGTAGGAATCCGACTGAAGGAGAAGTCCGAAAGAAGTCCGAAAGAAATTCGGCTCCCATAGAAATTCGACTGAAGGAGAAGTCTAGTTGGAGTTCGGCTTCTGTAGAAATCCGACTGAAGAATAAGTCTGGAAGAAGTTCGACTCCTGTAGAAATCTGAAAGGAGTTCGACTTCCATAGAAATCCGACTGAAGGAGAAATCTGTAAGAAGTTCGGCTCCTGAAGACACTGGACTGAAGGAGAAATCCGAGAGAAATTCGACCGCTGGAGGGGCCCGACTGATGAAGAAGTCTGGAAGGAGTTCGACTATTGAATGAGTTCGACCGCTGGATGGAGAATTTTCGATTGAAGCTCTTCCGTGATTACCGATTACATTAGACTAAGCATCAGATTGGACTTCGGCGAGAGCGAAATTTATTTTCAACAACAGCATAGCCAAATGACATGCAGAAAGTCGTCTCATGAAGTTTCTGAAGGGTAGCTATCAAGAAATGAAAACAGCATTTAAATAGTTATTGTTCACTTGAGCATTAGTATTTTGTGAAAACTTACCATGCCAACAAAAGACTTTTCTCCAAGTGCAGAAAGAAGTCTGGCAAGCTCCAATCTGGAATCAGCCAAGGCCTGGAGAAGGAGTGCTCTTGATTTTGACGCCTGATCAACTTTTCTTTTGTAAACATCCAAGCACTCCTGTTCTAGCTGAAGCAGTACTTTGTCGCGTTCCTCATCGCTCTCACCAACCTCATTCCATATTAGCTAAAACAAAGAGGTCATGCATCCAGTCCACTTTTTATTGCTTCTTCCACCGAAAGCAGAAGTTGCAAATAATAAATGAATTACCTGCAACTGCTGCAGCAAAGACCCGCATGTGGTTTCACCTAATATTGGATTCTCAGTTCCTGTGATGGCCATTTATGGTTCAAGACAACCTGCATAGCGAAAGACTGTTATTCGGGGTGTTATGGTTGCATGACCGTAGAGAATGTGAATGAAGAAGACAGACCCTGAAGCCGTTGTACCTCAGTAGATTGATGTAGCATATGCAAAATTCTTGTCACTTATCTTATGGTGAACTCATGTGGATCAGATCAGCTGAGTTGCTGGAATGCTGCGAGAATTGAAAAAATCAGTGAATTACACAACCAACAGGATTAAACAGATATGATGGTATTTCATGTACTTGAGTTGCTTCGAGTGCTGAGATCAGTAGGGGAAATTTGGGTATGCAGTAATAACACTAAAATCTTATAGATTTTGACAAAAACCGTGCATTTATGAATCGATGGCTAGCCAAGGTAGAATACACCAACAAGCAATCAGTTAGTGTCCCTAATTTTCACATTAGTGACAGACATTACATCTACCGAGTGCAAAAGGGGGGAAAAATGGAGACCTGGTTTATTATTAACATTCCGTCACCCCACTTCTGGGAGCAAAAAAAGGTTGAATTTTACTCAAGACATTATGATCGTATTACCATAGAATAGAAATGCCAATGGCTTCACTAGGGCTCAAGACAGTGAGTATTTGAAGCTTAGACAAGCTCTAAAGTCAAAATCCCAAAAAAAATAAGCTTTCCATGAAAGACGAAGAACAGGAGAACCTAACAATTGAAGACAACCAATCCCCACCAAAGAAGATCGATAGAAAGCTTTAGAAGTTCAAGATTTCTCTTCCTAACAACCAATCCCAGGGAATCGATGCCAAGAACCAGAGCATCCGATCATTCCACAACAGAAAGACGTCAAGAAACCCTGAATCCACTAGAGCTCCAACAATCCCGCCAACAAACCTACATTCACCACGAGGCCACACCGTGCCTGACTACTCGAGCACAAGATCCCGATTTCCACTAAATCGAGGCCGTTCGAGCGCGAATGGGGTGAAAAGTACGGCGTTCTTCACGAGAGGATCGGAAAGTAGAGAATTCCAGCAAGGCAGATGAAATGAAATGCGAGGAAAAGAGATCGAGATCTTAACTGAGACGCCGGAGCGGTAGGGTTTTGAAATCTTCTGCTGAAATTTGAGGGTTCTCCTGGGCACTTCACCGGACCCTGGAGGTGTGGGGGGAGTTCACTGCTCCTCTCTCGGACAAAGAGAGACAAAGGAGGACCCAGAGGTAGAAGAACGAGACAAAGCGGTCACCGTGGGGCCCCTTTATACGCTAGTGGAAATAGGAGATGCGGTCATCTGCCGGTGAGCTTACCTTGCTTTAAAATTTACCTTGTAGGTTTGCACTGAACGCCCTTCCTCGCCTTTATTTCCACAAAATTACTATTATACAAACCTCCAGTATTTTTTTTCCTGTAATTTTTTTTTTTGCCCATGTAAAATTAAAAATTTAGAACTGCCATACTGCATCTTCTCCACCTTCAAGGTGTAAAAATAAAATAAAATAAACTCGTGCATTGAACATTATGAATTGTGATGTCTTTCTGATGATTAAAAAAAATATATGAACTAAAAAGAAATATCTAAAAAATATAAGTACAAAATGGCTAAAAAAATACAAACTTGATAATCTATGTGATCTATATTGAAAGTTTAGTCCTAAATTTTGAATCTATTATTTAAAGATCTTTTATAATAAAATAGTTAAAAAATAAAAAAAATAATAATCAATGATGCAGGACTGAAATTAGATCGGATACGACTTGGATATCAGTATATCCATATCTATATATATTTTGTCTGATGAATATAAATATGAATATGGATATTATTTGAATATAAAATTAATATTTATATTTATATTTATTTTAAATGGATGTGGATACTATTCTGATGAAATATAGATATAATTATAAATATAACTTAAATAATTAAATTTTATGACTATAAAATTAAAGATATTACTAAATAGATGATAAATTAAGTTAATAACATGTTTATATAATTATATATTTTTATTAAAGATTAATAGATACTATATAAAATTATATGTAGATTTGGATATTCGAATATAAATCGAATAGTTGTCTATCCATATTCATATTCTTTTTTTTTATGAATATAGATATAAATATAGATATTAGTTAAATTTTTAAATTTTTATCCATATTCAGATTAATTTGAATACGAAATATATGTGGATGGATAATATCCTTATTATTTTCACTCCTACAACTATATGAACTAAATTGAAAGTTTAGTTCCAAAGATCTTTTCTATATCTTTCAAAAATATATTTAAAAAATTTTCAAAGCATTTTTCTTATTTGATAAGATATGGATGATAATATTTTTAACATGTCTAGGATGATTTAAGTCTTTATTATCCATCGGTTTATGGGAAGGCAAGAGTGGAAAGTATAAGTATTGGATTTTTTTTTGATATTTTATATGGAAACACCATATAAAATATTTAACTACATATTTTAAATTATATTTGTTTTTTTGTTGTGTCTGCTATATAAATATATAATCTATTATTATATTTCTGTAAGCTAAATCTTATTATTTAATATTATATTTTATATCTTTTTACTCAGTAAGATATAAAGATATAATAGATGCAAGCCTATTTTAAGATTAGTCCCGCCCCCCGCTCCAGAGTCTTTCTATTTTTGAATGCATTAATGAAAAAGGAGTCGTCTATTTATGAATCCACTTTCTTTGGCACCGATTTTATTGCAGTGATTAATAAAAAAGTTTTCAAAACACCAGCCAAGTTTAAACCTCGCCTCAACGCCCCTCGTTTGGATGCGTGGCAAGCTTATCTGCTTCGCGCGTTTCCCGGAACTTCTCTCGCACCCCGGTAGGTGTAAGCGTTAATTGCAGTACTTGCAAAAAAAAAAAAACCGTTGACGTGCCCTTGGACTGCAGCATGTGAAGTAACAGGATCTCCGCGACAAGATCCATCAAACCAGCTGTAAAACTATGATCCAATTATTTTCTTGCTATTTGCCTGTAAACTTACCTCTCGGTTTAACCAATCAGCGGGGAATTGGCTCCTCTACGGACCGTACGATAACATCCACAAGGCATTTGTATTTTTTTTTTTTTTTTTGTCGGTTGTCATGGTTGAATCGATATTTGATACACAATCAAAATTAAAATCAAAATCCAATTCTTCTACTTATGAAAGCTAATCATAAAATGCACCTAGATATAAAAATAATAATAATAATAATAAAATAAATTTAAAATAAATTCATTCGAAGTCCAACTAAAATTTAATTTAATTTAGACGTGAAACCAGTCCAACGATCATCTCTTAGTCATCCCTTCTTGAGTCATGGCTTGTTGAGCCGTGGCACAGGAATTTTTATGCATCAAGAGTCGTGCTGCATGGACGACGGTCTTTTGTTGTTTTCGATCACAGTTGCAACTTACAAGATGCCTCGCAAATCACTCCATGAAACTATTATTTTTGTTATTAAAAATGAAAAGGATAAGTAAAATGGAACATTCTCCTCCCTGCTTTCAACCACTCCCACCATCATCGCACGCCGCTCATGATCTCTGCCCTTCTCCTACCTCTCTCTCTCTCTCTCTCTCTGGTTCCCCTTTATCTCCCTTCTCTCTCTTATTCTTACGTTCATTCTAGTTGATGGGAGTTGTTGCTGCTTTTGGGGTTGCCTGCCACCGTCACTTCTTAGGCTCCCTCGCTCCCTCTGTATTCGAAGCCCTGGCGACTTGAGCTGGCCTTATGCTGACGATTATCAATACTGCCACTACAAAGCGACGTGTAGACCTAGATTTCCATGCCGAATTATGAATGAGTTGGATATGTTCCAACCTCCAACTAAAAGAAGATAAAATGGATCGGATGACTTTGAAAGTTCAAGCCCATCACAAGTGGTTGGGAGTGAAAGCCAGACATTCATGTCCAAGGAGATCCAATCGGTGCAGACACTCAAGCGCTCTTGGTGATCTTATAACTTAACAAATTATTATGAAGATTTCCATACTGACTAAAATCTTGATTAATGTTTACATTCTTGTGGCCTCCATTAGTTTTATCCTGTATGTTCCGAACTCATGGCCTGTCTGAAATTTTTTAGTAACCTATTCTTTTTCAATGATCTTAAAAAAATAAAATTTAAAATCATCAGTCAAAATAATTGTTAATATTGATTTTAACGTGTTGATCAAGATTTTGATATATAATGTTCAAGATACCAAAATTTTCATTTTTTTTCCATCTTTCAACTCAAATGAAATAAATCAGGATTTTCTAGGCGAGATGGACCCAAAAATGAAAGTATTGTTGTAAAATCTGGTTGATGCCGAATTGAACTGAAGTCGAAGAAGATGAGATCGCCACTGGTGATCTGCAAAACAAAATTTCATTCGGAGTCGATGGTGGTGGCTCCGATAGGATCCTCCGACGAACAAGTCAGCTCTTCTGGCCAACAGAAATGAAGTGCTCAGGAAAGAGTTCTACAAAATTTTATGAAGAAGAAGGGAGCTTAGAAAAAATATATCTGAAGGATTTTTTTTTATAGACGGAGCTTGTAGCAGATTGATAGTGACATTTTATTGAGATTCAATAATCAAAGTTTGAAGGAAGCAAACATTGGTCGGTGAAGAACTTCGACATACATCAATTCCAGAGGAGCTCGGACTCCTAAGGGGGATACGAGTAGAGGGGATCACTCGAAAGGGATGCTAGCTGAAGGAGGAGTCCGAAAGAAGTTCAGCTCCTGGAGGAATTCGACTGAAGGAAGAATCCGAAAGGAGTTCGACTCCTGGAGGAATCCGACTGAAGAAAGAGTTCGGAAGGAGTTCTGCTTTTGGAGGAGTCCGACTGAAGAAGAAATCCAGAAGGAGTTTGGCTCCTGTAGGCATCCGATTGAAGGAGAAATTGAAAAGAAGTTTGGCTTCTGAAAGAGTCCGACTGAAGGAGGAATTCGGAAGAAGTTTAACTCCTGTAGGCATCCGATTGAAGAAAAAGTCCGAAAGAAGTTTGACTTCTGAAGGAGTTCGACTGAAGGAAGAATCCAGAAGGAGTTTAGCTTCTGTAGACATTCGTCTGAAAAAGAGATCCGAAAAGAGTTCGGCTTCTATAGACATCCATTTGAAGAAGAGATCCGTAAGGAGTTCGGCTCCTGTAGGAGTCTGACTGAAGGAGAAGTTCGACTCCTAGAGGAACTTGACTGAAAGAGAAATTCGAAAGAAGTTCCGCTCCTATAGAAATCCGACTGTAGGAGAGATCCAGAAAGAGTTCGCTCCTGGAGACATCCGATTGAAAAAGAAATTCGAAAGAAGTTCGGCTCTTGGAGAACTTGACTGAAGGAGAAATCCGAAAAAAGTCCTGCTCCTGTAAAAATTCAACTGTAGGAGAGATTCGGAAGGAGTTCGACTCCTGAAGATATTTATCTGAAGGAGAAATTCGGAAGAAGTTCGACTCCTATAGACATCCATCTGAAGGAGAGATCCGGAAAGAGTTCGACTCCTGTAGGAGTCTGACTGAAGAAAAAGTTCGGAAGGAGTTCGGCTCATGGAGGAACTTGACTGAAGAAAAAATTTGGAAGAAGTTCTGCTCCTATAGAAATCTGACTATAGGAGAGATCCGAAAGAAGTTCGCTCCTGGAGATATCCGACTGAAGGAGAAGTCTGAAAGAAATTTGACTCCTGAAAAAACTTGACTGAAGGAGAAATCTAGAAGGAGTCCTGCTCCTGTAGAAATTCGACCATGGGAGAGATCCGGAAGGAGTTCAGCTCCTAGAGACATCCGTTTGAAGGAGAGATCCGGAAGGAGTTCGGCTCCTATAGGAGTTCGACTGAAGGAGAAGTTTGGTTCTTAGAGGAACTTGACTGAAGAAGAAATCCGAAAGGAGTCCTGCTTCTATATAAATATGACTGTATGAGAGATCCAAAAGAAGTTCGGCTCTTGAAGACATCCGACTGAAGAAAAAGTTCGGAAGAAGTTCGGCTCCTGGAGGAACTTGACTGAAGGAGAAATTCGGAAGGAGTCCTACTCCTGTAGAAATTCGACTGTATGAGAGATTCGGAAGGAGTTTGGCTCCTGAAAACATTCAACTGAATGAGAGATCCAGAAGGAGTTCGGCTCCTATAGAAGTTCGACCGAAGGAGAAGTCCGAAAGAAGTTTGGCTCCTACAGAAACTTGACTGAAGAAAAAATCCAAAAAGAGTTCGGCTCCCGGAGACATCCGACTAAAGGAGAGATCCGAAAGAGATTCGATCGAAGGAGAAGTTCGACTGGAGCTCAACCACTGAGGAGTTCGCCCAGCTGAAGGAGTTCGATTAAAGTTTGGCCACTGGAAGAGTTCGATTGGCTGATGAAGTTCGGCTAAGGTTTGGCCACTGGAGGAGTTCGGTTGGGGTCCGACCGCTGGAGGAGAATTTTCGATCGAAGCTCTTCCGTGATTATCAATTGCATTAGGCTAAGCATCAGGCTGGACTTCGATGGGAGTGGAGTTTATCCCCAATAATAGTCCTCCTATTTCTGAGTTTGAAATTCGAAGAAAGAAAGTATAAAAAAGGTGACTGCCGAAGTCCTCTTTTGGAGCTCTACACTAGTTCAGATTGAAGCTCGGAGAAGATCCTATCTCCAGCCGAGGTTGAAGTTGAAGCTCGGGGGAGATCTTATCTTCTATTGAAGGATTGATGTTAAAGTTAAATTTTGGGGGAGACCTTATCTCCAGCCAAGGTTGAAGGAGATCTTATCTCCTGTTGATGTAGAAGCTCGGGGGAGATCTTATCTCCAGTCCAGGTTGAAGGAGATCTTATCTCCTATTGATATAGACATTGAAGCTCGAAAGAGATCTTATCTTCAGTCGAGGTTGAAGAAGATTTTATCTTCTATTGATGTAGACTTTGAAGCTCGAAGAAAATCTTATCTTCAGTCGAGGTTGAAGGAGATCTTATCTCTTGTTGATGTAGATGTTGAAGCTTGAGGGAGAACTTATCTCCAGTCGAGGTTGAAGAAGATTTTATCTCCTATTGATGTAGAAAGCTTGGAGAAGATCTTATCTCCAGCCGAGGTTGAAGAAGATCTTATCTCCTATTGACATAGACGTTGGAGCTCGATGGAGATCTTATCTCCAGCCAAGGTTGAAGGAGATCTCATCTTCTATTGACATAGACGTTGGAGCTCGAAAGAGATCTTATCTCCAGCCGAGGTTGAAGGAGACCTTATCTCCTATTGATGTAGACGTTAGAGCTCGGAAGAAGCTCGAAAGAGATTTTATCTTTAGCTGAGGTTGAAGAAGATCTTACCTTCTATTGACGTAGACTTTGAAGCTCGGGGGAGATCTTATCTCCAACCGAGGTTGAAGGAGATCTTATCTCCTATTGATGTAGACGTTGAAGCTCGAGAGAGATCTTATCTCCAATCGAGGTTGAAAAAGATCTTATCTTCTATTGTTGTCAGACACAACAGGGCTATTATCGGGACATTTCCTCTCATCCCGTCTAAAATGAATGAGGCCTTCGGCTTTGCCCACATTAAGACGAGGTTCTCCTCTATTCCTAATGGGCTATGGGGGTACATAAGGACTGTTGTCAGGGCCTCTCCCCCCATCTCATCTAAAATAAACGAGACCTTCGATTTTGCTCATGTTAGGACGAGGTTCTCCTCCTATTCCTAATGGACTGTGGGGGCATATAAGGGCCGTTATCAGGGCCTCTCCCCCATCTCATCTAAAATGAACAAGGCCTTCGACTTTGCTCACGTTAGGATGAGGTTCTCCTCCTATTCCTAACGGACTGTAGGGGGCACATAAGGGCCATTGTCAGGGCCTCTCCCCCATCTCGTCTAAAATGAACGAGGCCTTCGACTTTGCTCGCATTAGGATGAGGTTCTCCTCCTGTTCCTAATGGACCATGGGGCATATAAGGATCGTTGTCAGGACCTCTCCCTCTATCTCGTCTAAAATGAACGAGGCCTTCGACTTTGCTTGCGTTAGGACGAGATTCTTCTTCTGTTCCTAATGGGCTGTGGGGGCACATAAGAGCCATTGTCAGAGCCTCTCCTCCCATTTCATCTAAAATGAACGAGGTCTTCGACTTTGCTCATGTTAGGATGAGGTTCTCCTCCTATTCCTAACATTGCCACTATAGATTGCTTCTTTTCCGTCATCAGATAGTTTTTGCATCGAGAAACAATAATATTAAAATGGAGGAGTTTTATTTAAGCAAAATTACCAACAGTACATTCTCAGATTCTCTGAGTTTTAAGATCGTGGGAGCATTGTTTCTCCGAGCTTCTTCAAGCGATAAGTTTTGGACCGAACAATCTCATCTATTTAATATGGGCCTTCCCAATTCAGGGCAAGCTTTTTCTGACTCTAAGGCTGAGAAATGGTGGCTCATCGAAGTACTAAATCCTCTCAGAGATAGCGTTAATGATGTCGAAAGGCGATCGATCTCCTTGTTGTTCCTCCCTCATTGGTGGTTCTAGCTGCGGTGGTGCCATTTACTTGCTTCAGACTGGAGCATTGAGGAGGGCATAGTTGTGAAATCTTCAGGGGACGATTTCTTCGCACCCTTCCATTGAGGCTTCTTTGACGACGAACTCGAGGAGTTTGGGCTCGTTTGCACTTGGGGGGAGTCCGTGAGCACAGCCGAACTTCATTCGGCCCTCCATTAGCAGCGAGTCTATACCGCTCTCCTACGGCTTCCTCATCCTTCAACTTGAAGGCTTCTTTCGCTCGAGTATATCCCTCAGTACGAGCTAGCAGATCGGTAAAGTTCCTAGGATACTTCTTTTTCAGGGAGAATAGCAAATCGTTCTTCTGAAGGCCGTTCTTGAGTGCGGCCATCGCAATTAACTGATCTAAGTTTCGGACCTCCAATGCAGTAGTATTAAATCGAGTGACATAAGCTTGGATGGATTCTTCTTTCTTCTACTTGATGTTCATCAGAAAAATCGAACCTCGGCGTGGACGTCGGCTGCTAATGAAATGAACCGCAAACTGATGGCTCATCTGGTCAAAGAAGAAGATCGTATCCAGCTTCAACGTTGAGTACTAGTTTTTTGCTGCTCCTTTTAAGGTAGATATGAAAGCTTGGTATAATATGATGTTTGGTACGTCATGGAGTAGCATCATGGTCTGAAAGGCTTCTAGGTGATCGAGGTTCCGTCGTGACTTGCAAATGAAGCTTGAAGTTCGACAGAATAGGCTCTTGCAAAATTCGGAGAGAGAAAGAAGGATCAATGCGGACGTCGTCATGGTGAACTGGGGCGATGTGGTCGAGCTTCTCAATCCATCGGTTCATCTTCCGCAATTTCTGATCGAGGACGTCAACTCGATCGCAGGTCTTGGAAGGCTTTCGATCGTGGATGGGGAATGTTCCTTCCAGAAAAGAACCATGATTCAAGCAAGGATCCTCTGCTCTCTTTTTTTTCTTCTTAGGGGTTCGGTTGCTGAGGAGTTCGATCGATTGAAGGAGTTCGGCTAAAATTTGGCCATTGGAAGAGTTCGGCTTGTTGATGGAGTTTGACTAAGATTTGATCGTTGGAGGAGTTTGGATAGAATTTGACTATAGAAAATTTTTTTTTAATTAATTTTTTTTTATAATTATTAATTATATTAGACTAAGTATCATATTGGATTTTGATGAGAATTAAATTTATCTCGATTAGGTCACTCACAGCTTGATTCTAGGAGCATTAGCACATAATGAATTATCGTACAGAAATTTCAGGGCACCGATAAGACACCCAAAATGACACCATGTTGCTTACCACCTCCCCTATCGGTGAGGCCCCACTGTACCCAATTCGAGGTATATTTAGGGTCTACTTTTGTGTACCGAGAAGATGTCGATCTCAACAAAGGCACAACTCTCCTTCCTTTCTAAAGTTACCCGAGAGCGGTGGTTCCTTTCTTTGCCTCTGGGTTCCTCTCTTTGGTCTCCCATTCCCCCAGCTCGACGAACAAACCCGCAATTCGATCCTCTCCACCCGCTTCTCGATCTCGGAATTGCCGCTCTCGGTCTGAGGCGCCGTTCGCACCGCTCGATTCTCCTTGGTGTGATCTCGATTGCATTTTTTCGAGGGATTTCGGTGCTCATCGCGTGCGATGAGGAAGAGGGAGAGGGAGAACCCCTGCGGGGTCTGCGGCCACTACCACAAGTACGAGGAGGGAGAGGTCTGCAGGGTGTGCGGCCACCGGATGCCGGTGGCGGAGGAGCGGTCGGCGCAACAGGGCAGCGCGTTCCCATCGGAGATCCTGAAGGATTTCCTCTATCTAGGGAGCTACGACAACGCGTCCAGGGCGGAGCTCCTCAAGACCCTCGGCATCTCCCGCATCCTCAATGTAAATCAATCTCGAACCATTATTTGTTCATGGAGTATTTGAGAAGCGTTGCATGTTTTCGAACTGATCGTTTGGTACTTTTATTGAAAGAAATCATAATTTTGGTGTTTTTTTATGATCATCAAGACTAATGATAACTGGTTAGCGCGTGGAACTTGAGCTTTAGTTGATGATTCTTGGAACTCTGTATTATAAAAATGGGAACTTTGGTATTTTATTTTGATGAAGTAATGATGAGAACTCAAGACTTTGAATGAACTGGGGTCACTGTGTGTTTTTTCTTTTTTGGAGACTCCTATTATAAACATTGGAGCTTTGTGTACTGTTTTGTTGATTAAGAATTTGATCACCAAACTGAAGCAACCAATATTTACATCCATGAAGCTATACTCCAGCATAACAAGGGCAGAATGGTTATGTTGATTAAAACTTAAAAAAGAAAAATCTTTTCCTCATACAATCTTTGTGCATATTTATATGATCATTGTTGGATAAACTTGTCTATTAATTATTTCCCCAAATACAGTAATTAGTTTTTTAGAGAAGTATGCAAAATTGATTTTAAATAGAAAGGGATAGGGGCACAGTGCAACACTAACTAGTGAGTGATTAGACCAATGGGGTTTGATAAGGAAAATAAATAACATAATTTGATAATTGCAAGGATGCTGGCATTCAGCATTTGTATGTATGTTGGATTCATCCTAAAGCCTCAAGCTGTACGCATGTTGGATTGCTGCTATATCCATGATTAAGGCCGATCTTATGCTGATAAAATGCAAGCTTTCGCAGTAGTCTCATCCTTTCACCTATTCTATAGGGTTTTCCAGCAAGCTGCTTCATCTCTATGGGACTTCCCACAATACAATTATCAAAACTTGAGGCAAGGAAAAGAAAGCCCATGCATGGCACCAGAGACTCTGAATGGTGTACATTTTGAGTGGTGGTTTTCTTTTAGGTGGATTTTATTTGAAAAACTGGAATTGAAGGCAGTTCTTAAGTTATGTGGGTTTTTTGAGTGCTGTATTTAATATTTGTGTTGGGGATAAATCCTGCTCCCGCCGAAGTCTAGCTCGATGCTCGGCCTAACGCAACCCGTAGCCGCAGAAGAGCTTCAGCAGCCTTCCCTGCACTCCCTTCCTTCGATTTTCGAACTCGGGAGTGGGGGGGCTAGTGTTGGGGATAAATCCTGCTCCCGTCGAAGTCTAGCTCGATGCTCGGCCTAACGCAATCTGTAGCCGCAGAAGAGCTTCAGCAGTCCGGCCCTAGCCGAACTCAGCCGCCGAGCTTCTTTTTACTCCACAACTGTCGAGCTTCTTCGGACTCTCAACGTTAGGACCAAACCGCTCCAGCCGGTCGAACTGCTTAGCGGCCGAGCTCCTCGAACTCCTAGCGTCCGAACTTCTACGGACCCGTTTAGACGGCCGAACTGCTTAGCGTCCGAGCTTCTACGGACCCGTTCAGACGGCCGAACTGCTCAGTGGCCGAGCTCCTCGAACTCAGCTGACGAGCCTCAGCCGAACTCTTTAACGGCCGAGCTTCGGATTCTCAGCGGCCGAACTCCTCAGCGGACGAGCCTTAGCTGCATACCTCCAGCCAGACGCCTATGGGAGCCGAACTCCCTCCAAGCTAAGAGCCCGACCTCCTCCGAAATGGGCACACGACGAAGGCCTTTAACCCTTCATCCGCCGCAAGCTCTGCAGCCATCACCATCGGTCCACTGAGTGATAGCGATCCGCTATGAGGCGGCGATGGCTGTCACCATCCCGTGAGACTGGCTCCATCGAACCTGGAGCGGTCCGCCAGCACGCGGCTGCAACTGTCACCATCAATCCGCCGCATACGGCACCTTCCCGTGAGACTAGCTCCGTCGAACCTCGAGCGGCCCGCCAGCATGCGGCTGCAGTTGTCACCATCAAGCTCCGCTATAAAAAGGATCCCTCCAGATACTAACTCTAATATCTCTGATCTCTAAGCTCTCCTTTTTCTCTCTAAGCTCCGGAACTCATTTCGAGCACTCCATTCCTGTTGGTCAGAGCTGACTTGAGCGTCGAAGGGTCCTGTCGGAGCCACCCTCCACCAGCTCCGGACGGGACTTTGTTTTGCAGGTCCCCGGCGGCGACCTCAGCGGCCTCGACTCCAGCGACCTCCGGCGACGACCAGTTTCTGCACCAACAGATTGGCGCTGGAAGAAGGGAGGTCAACCTTCGAGGTTTCCTTGTTCTTAAAGAAGTGCTCGGCGACGATCCCTCTCTCTCCGGAGATCCGTTCTCCCTCACTAGAGCTCTCTCCCGAAGAGAAAATGCCTCGAGAGCTTCGACTCGGCGACCGGCTCCCGTTGCAGCCCCGGTAGCCCAGGCTCCACCCGAAGCCACCCCAGATGTAGAGCAGTTCAACCTGTCGGATGGGTTCGTGGCCCCGCCGAGGTGATACAGGCCGTGCGACAACCTTCAGCGGAGACTTTGCCAGAAAAACGCGAGGAACCGGCCTTAAAGAAGAGCATTTGGGCATGCCAATCGCCCTTAGGAGAGAAACGGAGAGCAGAAGTTCTTCCGCAGAAACGGAATGAAGTTCGGCGCGAGGAAGGTTCCGCGGGAAAGCGGAATGGAGTTTGCCGCGAGCAGGAAAGCGGAATGAAGTTCGGCGGCAGCAAGGCCGAACTTTTCCTGAAATCTCATCATCGGAATGAAGTTCGGCGCAAGTGAGGCCGAACTTCTGCTCGGATATGACACCATGGGAGCCACCTACGAAGAAGTCACAGGAGGTGGAATGAAGCTCGGGCAAGCGACGTCGAGCTCTTCCTCGAACTCGTCATCAAGGAAGTTCTCCCCCAGGTTTCAGAAGGAGACGGAATGAAGTTCGACCGCGCTCACGACCTCCTAGCGCAAGCAAGGCCGTACTCCCCTTCGAGCCCGTCATCGAGGAAGCCCCGACAAAGGAGTATGAAGTTCTCCCACGGAAGCTTCTGCGGGAAAGCGGAACGAAGTTCGGCACAAGTGAGGCCGAATTCACGCTCGAGTATGACACCAAGGAAACCATTACAAAGAATTCACAGGAGGTGGAGTGAAGTTCAGGCAAGCAAAACCGAGCTCCCCCTCGAGCTCGTCGTCAAGGAAGTCTGGACAAAAGTAGCAGAGGAAGTTCTCCCGCGGAGGGTCTCGCGGAAAAACGGAATGAAGTTCGGCGCAAGTGAGGCCGGAGTAAAGTTCGGACAAGCAAAGCCAAGCTCCCCTACGAGCTCATCGTCGTCAAGAAAGTCCGGACAAAAGCAGCAGAGGAAGTTCTCCTGCAGAGGGTTTCGCGGGAAAAAGGAATGAAGTTCGGCGCAAGTGAGGCCGAACTTCACCTCGAAGCCCGTCATCGAGGAAGGGGCATTAGTCCTCCCACGGAGGCTTTCGCGGGAAGGCGGAATGAAGTTCGGCGCAAGTGAGGTGGAACTTCAGCCCGATTATGTCACCAAGGAAGCCTCCAACAAAAATTTCACACAAGGTGAGACGAAGTTCGGCCGAGCTCACAATCGCCTCAGGGCAAGTGAGGATTCCCTCTCGAGTATGACTCCAAGGAAGCTTCGACAATTAGGCATAAAGTTCTCCCGCAGGTTTTACAACCCCCAACTCCTTGAGCTCGCCACCAAGGAGGCCCCGACAAAAGGATGCAAAGAAGCCCTCTCGAAAGGTTCCGCAACTACGCCCCGCTCTTCTAACTCGAATTCTCAGCGAAGTTAAGAGCCAGCTGCCAAGACCAAAAGGTTTACGGTCTCCCCTAAACAAGCATGGTCGTACTGCGTCTACCATCGCGACCACGGCCACGACGCTGAGAAATGCATCCGGCTGCGAGACGAAATTGAGGAGCTCATCAGGAAGGAGCGGCTGGAGAAAGTCGGCTAAGGGCGCTGCCGTAACCAGAAACTCCTGGGTCGACTGCCTCACAGCTCATCAACGTTACCCCGGGGAGGAGCTTGGTACATCGGCGGTTCGTCGGCTCCCAGCGACAAAGCCAAGAGCTTGCTCCAAATCGAGAAGGCCAGCATGGGATAGAGGAGGTCGTCTGGACGGGACTTACCGCCCGAGGGAGGGAGCTCCGAGGAACAACGCCCCGACGACCTCTCAAACGGGGATGTGCTGCCCGTAACTTTCCTTCGGTAAAATTCTTCCCTTCCAATAATGTTGTTCCCTGGCGCAGAAACTGCGGTAACAGGGGATGGAGCAGTCAAATAGTTGCCGTATTGGAAAACTGGCGGGGGACCTCGTGCTAACGGGGGCAGATCGGAAGCCTTAGAACTCGGCCGTAGAAGCTCTCCCCGAGGAAAGCCGGCAAGAGATAAGATCTCGGCCGGCAATTCGCCTCGGCGCAGGAGATAAGATCTCCCCCGAGAGGCAAGGCTCGGCCGCAGGAGATAAGATCTCCCCCGAACTCGCCGCAGGCGCGATTCACCTCGGGAGCTAAGATCGGAGAGATAAGATCTCCCTGAGGGACTCGCCTCGCAGGAGATAAGATCTCCCGAGCGCGCACTTCGACCTCGGCGGCAGGAGAACATCTCCTTCGAGGAAGGCTCGGCTGCAGGAGATAAGATCTCCCCCGAGGGAAGCTCGGTCGCAGGAGATAAGATCTCCTCCGAGCGCGCACTTCGACCTCGGCTGCAGGAGATAAGATCTCCTTCGAGGAAGGCTCGGCCGTAGGAGATAAGATCTCCCCGAGTGCGCACTTTCGACTTCGACCTCGGTCGCAGGAGATAAGATCCCCCCGAGGGAGATAAGATCCCCCCTCCAGGAGATCCCCGAGAATCTCCCACTAGCCGACCGCACTTTGACCGCAGGAGATAAGATCTCCTCCGAGGAGCTCGGCTGCAGGAGATAAACTCCCCCCGAGGAAAGCTCGGCCGCCAGGAGATAAAATTCCCCCGAGAAAGGAGATAAGATCTCCCCGAACGCGTGCTTCGACCTTGGCCCAGGAGATAAGATCTCCCCCGGGCAGGAGATAAGATCTCCCCGACTCGACCGAGGAGATAAGATCTCCCTAAGCGCCTCGACTCGGCACAGGAAGCTCCTGCAGGATAAGATCTCCCCCGAGGGAAGCTCGACCGCAGGAGATAAGATCTCCCCCGAGCGCGCACTTGACTTCGCTGCAGAGATAAGATTCTCCTCGAGCGAGGCCGCAGCTCCCAGGAGAATAAGATCTCCCCCGCTTGCGGCTCCCTCGAGATAAGATCTCCCCCGAGCGCGCCTTCACCTCGGCTGCAGGAGATAAGATCTCTCGTGAGGCAACCTTGGCTAGAGATAAGATCTCTCCCAAGCGAACACGGACAACCTCGGCCGCAGGAGATGAGATCTCCCCCGGGTACTCGATACAACCTCGGCTAGGGAAAGCAACCGTGTCAACCTCGGCTGGAGAGCTTCAACTATCACCTTACCACCTCGGCTAGAGATAAGATCGGAGACAGCCTCGCCCTGAGATCAGATCTCTTCCAAGCGCCCGCATCGACCTCAGCGGTAGGAGACAATGTCGCCCCCGAGGAGCGCAACCTCCGACTTTGATCGCAGTGGACGAAGCCCCCTCAAGCTCGGCTGGAGATGGGATCCTCCCCGGGTTTCAACTTCGATTACAACTTCAGCTGGAGGCGAGATCCCCTCGAGTTTCGGCCTAGACCAGCACGGAGCTCAGAGGAAGACTTCGGCAGTCGCCTTCCTTGCACTCTCTTTCTTCGATTTTCGAACTCGGGAGTGGGGGGGCTAGTGTTGGGGATAAATTCTGCTCCCGCCAAAGTCTAGCTCGATGCTTGGCCTAACGCAACCTGTAGCCGCAGAAGAGCTTCAGCAGCCCGGCCCTAGCCGAACTCAGCCGCCGAGTTTCTTTTTACTCCTCAGCTGTCGAGCTTCTTCGGACTCCCAGCATCAGGACCAAACCGCTCCAGCCGGCCGAACTGCTTAGCGGCCGAGCTCCTCGAACTCCTAGCGTCCGAGCTTCTACGGATCCGTTCAGACGGCCGAATTGCTTAGCGTCCGAGTTTCTACGGACCCGTTCAGACGGCCGAACTGCTCAGCGGCTGAGCTCCTCAAACTCCTCAGCTGACGAGTTTCAGCCGAAGTCCAACATTCGGCCGAAATCTTCAACGGTCGAGCTTTGGATTCCTAGCGGCTGAACTCCTCAACGGACGAGCCTTAGCTGCATACCTCCAGCCAGACGCCTATGGGAGTCGAACTCTCTCCAAGCTAAGAGCCCGAGCTCCTCCGAAATGGGCACACGACGAAGGCCTTCAACCCTTCATCCACTGCAAGCTCTGCAGCTATCACCATCGGTCCACCGAGTGATAGCGACCCGCTATGAGGCGGCGATGGCTGTCACCATTCCGTGAGACTGGCTCCGCCGAACCTCGAGCGGCCCGCCAGCACGCGGCTGCAGCTGTCACCATCAACCCGCCGCACACGGCACCTTCCCGTGAGACTGGCTCCGTCGAACCTCGAGCGGCCCGCCAGCACGCGGCTGCAGTTGTCACCATCAAGCTCCGCTATAAAAAGGACCCCTCCAGATACGCTAACTCTAATCTCTCTGATCTCTAAGCTCTCCTTTTCCCTCTAAGCTCCGGAACTCATTCCGAGCACTCCATTCCTGTTGGCCAGAGCTGACTTGAGCGTCGGAGGGTCCTGCCGGAGCCACCCCCCACCGGCTCCGGACGGGACTTTGTTTTGCAAGTCCCCGGCGGCGACCTCAGCGGCCTCGACTCCAGCGACCTCCAGCGACGATCAGTTTCTGCACCAACAATTTGCATTTCAAAGACCATGCAATAATTTATTTTACTTAGTTTTAGTGAAAATTATTTTTTTTATAATATGATATTCATCAGAGAGTATATATGAATCTGGTGGATCTTCATAGGCCAGTCAGGAGAAAATAGATTTCTGCTGAAACAAACAAGCTGACAATGGTATATATTCACTTTATCATTTATTATGCGTGATTTAGAGTAAAGATGAAATTTTTGGCTTGTATGTTTCAATAGTGGAACTATGACACAAACTTGGAAATGCATTGGACATGGAAAGAACTGGGTCAACTGACTGAAGTAATTTATGTCCTATGCACTAGAAACCAAACGCTACTCAACTCTAAGCAATTCATAAATCATGCTTCTTTGAGTGAGGATCAAACTGGACTAATACATAGCGAAATTATACAGACTATGGAAGGGTATGCAAGGTTGTAAAGATCTCATTTAATTTATCATCTGCAGAATTCTTTTATAATTTTGTTGCAACAACTGGTTAGAACATTTATTCACTTAGGATGAATGAGTCAAACAAATTACTTATATTACTCAAGTTGTTATCAGTCTTATTGATTGCATGTGTCAATCCAGTATTTATTGACAATAAACAAATCAAAACACCTTGACATGAATATTGTTTTCAGCAACCTCTTTCTGATCAATTACTCGATGAAGTTTCATCTGTGCAATAACTTATTTGAAGCTTACCATTCACCATGCATCTGCTCCTATGAGAGGCTTGGTTGGTATGGTACTCATTGAAAAATGGGAAATTATATGTTCTAGATCCAGATCCAGTCCTTTCCGTTCCCTGGGTTTGTGTTCTTTTTGTTATTACATTTTTATTGTCATGGTCTAGTTAAAACATCTGAAGTCAGAAAGAATATATAGCTGATATTTGGATGCGCCACTTCAGATTTTATTTTTATTAGCTAAAAAAAGTGGTATTTAGAATCTTGAGATGGTCAAATAAGGTTCTTTTTTTCCCTTTTTCTTAATAATTCCATGCTGCCTTTAGTGGTTTTATTGCCTTTTGGCTATGGACTTCCCTTTTATTTCTGTGCTGATGACATCAAGTTGGTAGTCCAAATAAGAAGAATAATTGGAATATGTATACAACCATCTATCATAGCCTTTTTGTTGTATTCGTTGAGGGGTTACCTCTTATAATATCTTGTTGTTTTTGTTATGCTTTTATGTCTCAGCAAGGAGGGAGTGGATACTACCATTTTTCAAGATAATATTGTCCTGATACACTTATATGTTGTTTTATCTATGTCCAGACTGTGCCTGCATGCCAAAACCTGTATAAGAATTCTTTTGCATATCATTGCCTCCAAGATGACAAGCACTTGCAATTTGATGATGCAATCCAATTTTTAGGTATGCTTATGATTCTGTTGTAATATATATGTCAGATCACAAGTTTCCCTCAATTGCATATTTGAGTGTCTGTTCAATTTTTATATTTTTTTGATTGATTGCAGTGAAAGATGTATTGAACTAAATTATTTTCCTTGATGACGGCTGTGTTGACTTATAAAAGAAATATCAAGTTGTCAAGTCCCTTGTAACCATTCATTGTTGGGGACAAATGCATGCTCTTAGATTTATAATTAACTCTATAACTGTGTGTTACTATTGTGGCAGCTATGGTTAAGAATTAATATCTTTAGTAGTTATTATATGAATATTCTTAGCTATTTGTATGCTTACACCTTTGGACATCTCTTGCTTTTAACCATTTTCAATGATACATCCGGACTTTCGCATCCTGTCTGTGCTTATCCATGCATCCCTGCTTCATCCAACTGTATGCTGCCTACAGATGCCTTCGTCTTATTGCCAACAACTTTGACCTAAGTATGCCTTCTTACTGTTGAGGAACATCGGGGAGGTAGCATTGTATATTCCATCATATTGAGGAGTGCACCGTATTGGCTCTTACATATGTTCCATGTATCTACCAACTTTGATGCATAAACCCTTTCACTATTGAAGAAAGGAGGGGAAGTATCATAGGAAATTACATCATATTACTGCACTCTATTGGCTCCTAATTTGTGTTTTATATATTCTCCCTTTAATTACAATCACATGACAATTATGAGCATATAAGCACATACCTGCCATGTTAATCTGACTCAAAACCCCATCCAAATACTACTGCTATGTTATATTGGCACCCTCTCTTTATGAATTCATTTCCCTCGCTCAAATTATCTCGAGAAACACAATAGCTTATCTCCCCTTGCAATACAATTATTACCTGGAAGTTATAATGGGTCTAGACCCATGATTAACCTTCTTGTATCTTTTTCCACATGTCAGAAATGAACCAACTTTTGACATTTAAGGAGTGGAAACAATGATGTAGTATTTGATGTATATTGTTAAAAATTACAAACAAGTCTCTTAAAACATAGAAAAATGATGAAAGCATGTGCTGAATTGAACTAATGAAGGTTGAGTATAAGGGACTGAAAATTAGTTGAAGAAATAATTTTGGAGTGATTTTGATCATTACCAAGAGTAAGGTTTTAAATTCCGTGGGACAAAGATGTCCCTGTTTCTCCATGGAACGGGACGTCCCGCTGTCCCATTCCATCTTGACAGTAGTTCCGGTCATATATTTTAGTGGATATCCTCCATCTTTCTCTCTTCTTCTTTCCTTTCTTTCTCTCTCTCTTTCTTTTTTCTTTCTTCCTTTTTTTCTTTCTTTTCCTCTACCTTTCTTTCTTTCCTTTCCTCTCCTTTTTCGTTCTTTTTCTTCCCCTCTCTTTTCTTTTTTCATTTTTCTTCTTCTTTTCTTTCATTTTTTCTTTTCCTTCATCTTTCCTTCTTTCCTTTTTCTTCTTCTTTTCTTGCATGGATGGGTTTCGGAGTCTCGAGCCCATCCTAGTCCCGTTTTCTCATGGGAACGGGACGTGATGGTCGGGACGCCCTCCGTCCCACTGGAAAGTAAAATCTTGACTAAGAGTTTACACTTAAGGATTCATTAGTTTCTAGTAAATTGTCAATGTTAAGGTTCTTGTGAGCCATGTTACATAAGATGTATGCCAACGTCATTGCATGGGAACAGGTGGTAGAGATAATAATGAGTGCATTATAGTAAATTAGGAATTTTACCATAAAAGATCATGAGTTGCAACTAGTCCAAAGACAATGAAGCTGAAAAGAGTGCCAAATGAAAAAAGAGTGCTGAGTTTTGATCAATATGGGTCAGAGATAAGGAGATGTTGGTAAATTCTTTTGAGAAGATTTGAAACAATCAACAACTCTTGTTTTTGGATAATGTAAGCCTTAAATTTGTTTGTACCGTCAGCTAGTAACCTCATTTTTGTTTTCTAAGTATTTGGTTATGGTTCTGAATGACATTTTCAGACCAAATTGCTTTTTGCATTGGGCTGTTATCAGGGATATATATTTTTTAAATTGAACCTATTAGTTTTTTTTTTCTTGGATGATGATACACTCAACACCTTGCATATCATGTGATTATTCATTAACTTTCATCGAGTTGTTGAATACCAACCATACTGAACTCAGTTTCTCTTGGTCCTATTTGCAGCTCATGCAGCTATTGTTTAAATTTTATCTGATATTCTAATGCAGAGCAATGTGAAAGGGACAAGGCACGGGTTCTCATTCACTGCATGTCAGGAAAAAATAGGTTTGTTTCTATTTAACATTTCGGAGCATATATGTTACTTGTGGAAGCTTCTTGTATATATAGGTTTGTTTCTATTTAACATTTCTGAGCATAGATGTTACTTATGTAAGCTTCTTGTATATATACATTGTTGCTTCATCTCCTTTTGACAGGTCAGCAGCTATTGTAATAGCCTACTTGATGAAAAGCAAAGGATGGCGATTTTCACAAAGTTGTCAGTGGGTTAAACATCGTCGGCCGGTGGTAGAGTTGTCCCAAGGTTTGTCTTCTCCCCAGCAGATGTTGCTTTAGGGGTAGAGTTGTCCCAAGGTTTGTCTTCTCCCCAGCAGATGTTGCTTTAGGAATATGGGGTCGAATATTTCTAAACTTTCAATACACTTCATAGGACCTTCTTTGTTATAAGTCCCCCTCAACTCTTCTCTTCTCTCTATCTGGTACATGTACCCCTCCATATTCCAGCAGGGGATGACTGTTTAATCTTGTGGAAGATGAAGCTATATTTTCTTTCTTGAATATAGGGCTGAGCAAATAACCGAAACCCACTCAATCCGATCCGATAAATATCGGTTTCGGTCAGACTTGAATCCGGTTGTGATTCATAAAAAATTTGGTTAATTACAGTTGGGTTCGGTTTCTATATTTTTAATATGTATGAAATCGAACCTGACTGACCAATATAGTATTTTCAATATTTAGATGTTTGAAAATTGAAAATTAGCAATTATAGCATGTTATGTATTGACTTATATATATTATGAAATTATTATATCTGAGTTTCTATATGAATTTAATGGTGTATTTGTTTGTAATGCTTAAAATCAATATTGGATCAATATTGAAGCTAAACCGACATAACCCATCCAAACCGGCTACAAATTATTAATTTCGGTTTCAAACAGTTTATATATGATAAACGGTCGGCCATGGGTTGGATTTTCTTCAACTCAAATGGATTCGATCGGATCAAATTATTCTCTCAACCCGGCCCGTGCTCAGCCCTACTTGAATATGTTCTCACTATCATGACCCATCTTCGAGTTATTAGCCATAATCTTCCATCCAAACTGCTCATTTTGGCGGTTGACTCATTTCATGATTCATGAATTCCAGCTTTTCATCAACAGTTGCTGGAGTATGAGCGGAGAATCTTTGGATCCAATGAGCCTGTGCCCGTCCCACCTCTGTTTCCATCAGATTCTGTTCCATCTTTTGGGTTTGGGTATTCCAAGACAATCAGTAATCCTCCAGTTCCGATGTTCAATCAGCCCACCATGCCATCCATCTTTGAACGCGTTGGTCCAAACACCACCCCCAGTAATTTTGTCTTTGGAGCTGGGAGAAATACCGAACAGAAAATCATGGTAAGCAGTGCTTTTAATGCCATCCTTCCAACTGGGAGTGAAACCCCCATGGACAGCTCTTAAGAGAGTTCATACATCCCGTGTGCATTCTATGTTGCCTAGCAGAAAAAGTTGCAGATCAAGATCTTCCTGACATTTGAAGCACAGATAGCAAGTTTAATAGACTACATTCCCAAGGTTTTGGTCGAGAATGTACTTTTTAGAGAAAATGTATGGGGTTACTGTCAACCCTTTTTTTCTTGTAATTGTATGGAATCATGCCACAGAGCTGAAACTCTTGCTAGGATGCTCAAAAAAATTCTTGTCTATATTAATGTTGATCATTCAGAAATTTTTATTTATTTAGAGCTTGTTTGGGTAATCCAACAGGATTATATTAGATTTCATGCTGGATTCGTAGATTGGGTAGCTTATTTAGACCCATATCAACTCGACAATCCCAGAGTCCAAATCATGCGGGAGTCTTTTTTCCAATTTCTTCATGTTTGCGAGGGATGTAGGTTTTGACAGTGTCATCAAACTTGATATGGTCCATGTCCGGACTAGCCTTATATTTCTGCAGGATCAAGCATTCGTGGGGACGATTGCCTACTGAAGGATGAGTGGATGACTCTGGTAAGAGTTTGCCATTCAAATGGATCTGATGGCTAACCACGAAGTTAATGCAGTGAGATATTAAATCGAATTGCTTTGCGGAACTCTAATGGTTATTATATTATTTTATATGTTATCAGTACATATATAAAAGCTCTGATGCCGTGTTATACGGCTGATGTACCCTGTCTATTACCGACTCTGTTCCCACTCTTGCCCCAATTCCACCTTCGCCACCTCCATCAAGATATGTTGTCGCCGGTCACTTTGTCGTTGTGCAGGCAGCTTATAGGAAGGCCCAAATTAGTTTGACTAAATTGCCAGACATCTGTGTTTAGGTAGTATGGATTATTGGTTAGATTTCAGTCCAATCAGGTAGGCGATGATTAAATAAAAGAGGTTGATCCATCCTAAATGTGATTCTTCTATTTCATCCCAGCAACATTTCGAGGAATTTATTTTTATTGAAAAAATATTGTCAAAACATAACATGTTTTTAATTTGATCTACAAAGTTACCTACGCAAACAAGACCTTTATTACAAATAAATGGTAAGAAGTAAGACTGAAAATGGTTAAGCAATTTGTGTGAAAGCTCTAGACTCTCTTTCAGTCGTTTGATGGCAAGTTTGCCCGCCTTTATAAAAATATAGACAAATCCTGTAGACAATCACTCGCTTACTAATAAGTAAATCATATAATTTTTCCTCAACTAGGAGAATTGATCACGGTCCTAGCAGGCAAAAATTATGAATCACTTGGAGAAGATAAAACCTGTATAGTGCCGGGGGTAAAATAATAGCCCCAAGAGTTCAACTCAGTCTAGATGGCTGTTGGAAAGAAATGCTTGAATTGCTTGTTCTCGTTCAAATATTGGTGGCGGGATTTATCTTCAAATGGTTGACTCAATTGGAGCGTGCACGAAGTTACATGAAACTTAGAGGGGCTTATCTGTAATATCAATCTTTCGAGAGGTTAATGCAAAAGAAAATATTTTATTAAGAAATTTATAAATGCACTCCATATTTTTATGCATATACTACACCTCCTGGTCTGATTTGGTCATCTCATCTTTATTCTCCACGTCCTGCCATCGGAAGCTCTAAAACCAAAACCACCCTTCCGGTCTTCTTCTTTCCTTCTGCTTCCAGAGAGGACCGTTTGATGGAAGGAGTGGGGGCCCGGCTGGGCCGGTCGTCGACCCGGTACGGGCCGGCGACGGTCTTCAGCGGACCGGTCCGGAAGTGGACGAAGAAGTGGGTCCCCCTCTCCAACCCTAACTCCAACGCCTCCTCCCACGCCGCCCTCAACGGCGCCGCCGCCACCAACAACAACCACTCCCATCTCCTCCTGTACAAGTGGACCCCCATCTCCTCCCAGGCCAACGGCGGAGGCGCCGCCGCCGCATCGGCCACGGGGAAGGATGTGTCGGCCGCTACCGCTGTCCCCGCCACCCAGCTCGAGGAACCCCCCCGGAGGAAGTTCCGATACGTCCCGGTAAGCCGATTCCCTTGATCTGCTGACCTAGAATTCCTCGAAATTGGCTTAGATGGCTCTAGGGATCCAATATGGGGGGGTTTTTTCTTCTGTCGGCCTTTTGGGCGTTAGGGTTTTCTTCCTTTCTGGCTGTTTACGTGCTCAAATTCTCCGCCTTTTAGTTATCCTTCGAGTAAAAAACATAAAATAATGGTAAGAATCCTTTCCCTCATGAACAAAATTAGAAGATTGCTGACACAGAAAGCATATTTGGATAATTTATGTTGTTAATGTTATGGTTTTGGTTTAAAGTTTAAATTCTTAGTTGGTTTGCCATTTCTCATAACTTTCGATGAGTCTTTTGTATTAATGCATTGTGGGATTAGATTCATGGGAAGGCATTGCTGCTCTGGGGTTAATGGATTGGAGAAGGTTTTAGAGTCTCTAGCCTTTGCCAAAATGTTGAGATTAGGGTTTATTTTGGATGAGGTGGTGAGATAGTTCGTGGCTTACATTAACTTTATGCCAAATTAATTGCTGCTCCACACGTTCGTTCGGGGCTCATGCTTGTTTCTTACAAGTGTGAAGCTATGCTTGTTTTGGCTGTGGTTCTGCCTTAGGTGTGCTAGGTGTTCTGTCACCAGGACATAAGCTTATTCAATTTGTAGTATCTACACCGTGCATGCAATGTGTGTTTAGCTGGCTTGCGAAAATGTACTACGCCATTATGTTGGCGAAAGCTCCTGCATATGCCACCTGAGGTCCAGGTTCTTGCTTGTTTAAGCCCAAGAGATTCTGGGGTTGCATGACTGGCATGTAGTTTGTGGCCCTAAGGCTGACTTTCATGGACATTTATTGGTCTATGTCGGTCCAAACCTGGTTTGAGGTGGCCCAGATCACCTTTGAATTTGGATAGCTATAGCTATGAAGTATTGGTCCAACGACAGAGACTTCAGTGATTGTATGCTCAAAATATGAAACATCAGTCTAGTCTGGTTGACTTCAAAGAATATCTGTTTTCTTGCTTCAGTTTATGATGTAATTTAAGGGAATTTTTGAAAATTTTAAATTTGATGTGGTTGTGATTCTGATGGTTTATCATGACAGCCTTTTTTAAGACTTTACTGTGAGTGGATATGGATTGAGACTTAGTTAGGAAGTACAGCTGAGTTGCTGGACTGGATTATATGTTTAGAAAGTAAAAGTTCTCGTTATAAGGAAATTGATTTATAGGCTTCTGGAGTCATGGTTCCATAAATTTTAAGGCTGTTTCACTGACTTTCAGAGTTTACACTGATATATGAGCTTGCTAATCTAATTTAGAGATATTGATCAAACAAGATAACTTTTGTTAAAATGTTTTTTCTCCATCGCACTCTATTTTGGTTGACTCATAGGATTTTAGGGTTGATAAAGTCAAGTTTTGGAGAAAAAAATATGTAGGGAGTTTCCTTTAGTTTATTTGCGGGGCTTGATATTTGATGGTGAGTTAGGAAGTATGGGTTCTGTTGCTTTGAAATTTCGAGTCTCTTGGATTTTAAAGTTGTTTTTATAATTTTCTGTAGTATATACCAGTAACAGTACTTACTGATTTAGTTTAAATCATATTGGTATCTTGATGAACAGCAAAAAATCAAACAGATTTGAAATGAAGATGGCATATTGAAATAAGTTTGAGCAGAACTTGGCTTAAGTATCTGAAAAGTAATTGCACATGGTGAAATGAAGATGACATTACCTTATGCAATATACGTATGCATATTTAGTGGATGAGATTCATTGCATCTATTTGTACCATGGACCCCTACAGATCATCACAGAAACAGAAGAATGAATCATGCCATTTCTAGGTGGAGGCATATTAACTTTTTCAAACGTGCTATTGAGCAGCTAACAAGGTTGCCAATTATTTGAGATGTAGGAAGTGGAGAGCATAGCTTATGCTTTCAATTGGGGGTGCTGTTTAATACTTGGTAGCTTCCCTTCAGTTTTGACCACTTATGATGATGAACCATATATGGCATCACTATCGATGCGTACAAGTGTATCGGACTATTAGTCACATATTCATTGTTGTCTATCATAAGCTAGTGAGTAAACTTAAGTTTGAAGAACACTAAGTTATTATTAGCATGCTCTTCCTAGCCTTTTTCATTGATATTTATTAGATCATATGAATCATGCAGATTTCTGTCATTGAAGAGCAAAAGCAAGAGGCTGCTGTGAAGTCTGAGGAGGAGAATAAACCACATGATGCTGATGCTTCTGCACAGCGTGTCCAAGCCAATCAGTCTGATGGGAAGCCTTATATGAATGATGCTTCGATGGAAGAAGCTCAGGTGGCGACTAGATATTTCCTATATTTCGTATATACAGCATCTCATTATGCGAGCAGATCAATTTACTTGTCTGATGATCTCCACATGAATGTGCTGTCTTGTTTTTCACAAATAACTTGGCATCCTTTTCTTTTATAAATATAACTTCCTGCTTCTCATTTTGAACCTTCATTTTTTTTTTCTTTTATAGGATGTTGTAGATGCCATTTTTTAAAATAATATAAACCTGTTTGATTGTACAGTTTCCTGATACTTGTGGGATGATTTATAGCACAAATTATGCAGTCCATAAGTCAGTTACCTGTTCAAAATTGATGTAGCAACAGATTTTGCAGTTTATTTTACATGGATTTTGGTACAAGTGTTGAGTTTGGGTGTGCACGTAGATGTCTAATGCTTCTAATCATGAAGAATTTCTTCTTATGCATGTACCATGAGTGTCGTAGCAGCACCAAGTGTTGGCTATTTTTATCAGTTAGCTCTCAAAAGAATGTCAAATATTCATGGGCAAAACATTTAAATATAGCCTTGTTTTCCTCGTTTCATGTTTCAACTCAAACTCTTGGTTGACTAGTAGTCCTAGATCAGCATTTTCATGCCAGTCTCAATTAGACTCATAATACCTTAAAAATCTCAATTAACCTTGTGCAAAATCTCATATTCTTGTTATTCCAAGCTGATGCATGCATCTGTGGGAGCTTGCCATCATTTTTCCAAAATGCCCTTTTTGAACGATATATGGATGCTTGTTTTGTGTTCCAGGCTACAGGCAAGGATCAAGCACCCGCAAAAGACAAGGGAACAGATTTAAATTTGAGCTTGGGTTTGAATGTTCCTGATGATGATGGTGAAAGTGATCTCAAACGGGCAGAGCAGGGTGATGGCACTGGTAAACTAGATAAAGTAAAGTCAGGTGAGGACGTGGAAATGAAATCTGCAACTGATTCAGAAACTGATAATAAATTAAAGAGGAAGGCTGTCACCCCTGACCTTGAAATGAGGGTCTAAGTTCCTGTGTCATCTATTGTTTTATTTGACTGTCTTGCAAGAGGCATGATATTGTACCCTGATTGATGCACTATAATTTATGTATTATACATTATCAAGCATCCTAATAGAGATAATCCTAATGGCTAGGTGGATTGGGAGAAAAAACAACAAAGAAAGAACCTGTTTTAGCCTACAGGTTGATGCAACTATTTGGTTGTCTAAAAATATGCAACGGAACCTCTCAAATAGTCGTAATCTCACCATTTTTTCACTGTATTTTTGTGATACAAGATCCCTGAAGTCCAGTTTTCCAAACCCTGGATCTAGTTACTGTGCATTGTTTATGTGTTGCACCGCTGATCTTGTGGCTGTTGAAACTTCTGTCATTTAATATAAATGGTAAAGGCCAACCAAAGTTGTTGCTGCTTTATTTTCCAATAACTCATGTTGGTGTTGCTGAGGGCATGGGTAGCGTCCCCTCCCTTCCCTCCCCTACCCAAAGCCTGATCAAATTTCATGGACGGCTTCTACGAAGGACTGACTGGCTGGAGGTTTCGGCACCAGCATGCTGATGGATGCATGTGCATGGCATTGAGATTGTAACTAGCCATACAAAATTTTTATCACATCATTATGGGATTCAAGGCATGGATCATACATGACAGCATGGACTATTACACAAGGAAATTTTAGGCTAGTGCAATTTGTACGTATCTGCTTTTATAACACATGTCAATTATGCCCATATAGTTTCCATTATGGGTTGCTGGTCCTGTTGCAAACATTTAAGGTTTCTGCTGCAAATTCTGCTAAATCTGGTCTCTTGGTGAACCAGTGCCACCATCAAAGGAGCTTTGATTGTCATACTCTTCATGCATGTCCATTAAATTGATTTTTAAATTTTTTTTGCCGCTGTGTAGTAAATCAATGTCAGACTATATGAACCCCTGCCATGAGCCTCTCTTTTATGCTTGTTAAATCTGTCATCCAATTTGCAGGGCAACACCATTGAAACCCTGGTGTGAATTGCGGGGCACCTAATCTTGAGTCCCTGCTGGCTTAATATAATGGCACCTACTAACGGCGCCTACTCAAACTGGTGAAGGTAAGAATAACAACTTCTAGATCACCGAATTGTTGGCACGAAAATTAAAAGAGAGAACAAGAAACCTCATAACCTGTTTGCCAAAAGCTGGATGTTGATGTTTTGGTGATCGGTCGCAAGCCCTGAGGAATCCTTGCACTCTTGTGCTTCACGGCTTGCGCGTCATTATAATGTTAACGACTCTCGTAGCTTAGTAGTTTTGGCCCTTAAATTCGAACTCCAGAATCAAAATCATTATCGTTGGTTCCGTGACCATGCATACATATATTATTACATAGGAGCGATCGAATCACATGTTCAAATCGCAGGATAGCTAACGCGTTGAAATTTGTGCGCACGAATCTGAGAGTGCCGATTACCATATCCCCAGCAGCCCGTTTGTTGCGCTCATTTTTGAACGTTGGAGGCCTGAACTGTCTTTTATTGCCGCCTTTAAATGCCTCCCAAGGATATTAACTAGCCGTTGCGTGAACCTCTCCCCCTAACGGCTCTCTCCATCTCCCCTCCCTCTCTCTCTCCTCTCTCTCCCTCTCCGCACCCCTCTCCCTCTCTCTTCGCTGATCTCTTCACTTTGATAGTGTCTCCCCATTCACATGATCTCTTTTGGGGAAGAGAATCATTGCACTCCATCTCGTCTTCCTAAGTTCGCTGGTCATTAGTTTCCTCATGGAACCCAATCTCAAATCCTCTTTTGATCATCCCAATGGCCATCCACATCCTTCCGAAGTAGCGACCAAGGAGGATCTCCCTCCAATGGTGGCACCAACAATCACAACAAAGCCTCCTGCCACCGAGAAGAGGCCACGGCGGCGGGCGAGGGAGGTGAGCTCCCGATACATGCTGACGCCATCCTCATCCTCATCTCCCATATCGTCTTCTTCCTCCTATGGAGACCCCCATCTTGCCTCCTCTCCAAGAGTGGCGTGCCCCTCTTTCCCCCACCCCCTTCTCCCTCTTCCCAAGAAACACCACCATGCCCACCAGAAGCAACACCGTCGGACCCCATCGATTCCCTCTTCTCCTGATGCCACCGACTCCGAACCGGAGTCCTCCACCTGCTTCGCAGATGAGAATAAGCCCATGGGTTCGGTTAGACGCAGCTTGGAGACTCCCCTGTTATCAGGGATTCAGAGTAAAGATACTGGGACTCAGAGAAAGCGGGCCGCGGTGAGGTTATTTGATGACAATGGCAGTGAGCGACAGCCGCCCCTTGAACACCCGAAACCCATTGATGTGAAAAGAAGACCCAGGCCTGGTACTCCGATGGTATATCCTCTGGATAGGACTAGCTCCGGCACCAGCATTACTACTCCAAGATCGACGTATCTGAGCCAAAACCTTCAGAGATCCATGGCTGCTGGCGCATCAGCTGCAAGAAGGGCAACCCCAAGACCTCCCACCCCTGCCCGAGTTGGTCCATTCCCTTCGGAGAAGGACCGCGGCAATGGGCGCGACGAAACTTATTCGGAGAACTCCTCTACGGTGGCTGACTTCTCTGATTCAGAGACTTGCAGTGTCAGCAGTCAGGGTGGGCTCTGTGAGAGCCCTCCGCTTCCAGGCCACAACAGTTGCAGGGCACGGCCGGTTTCAGAACTCCGGTCCTCTATGCCCGAGGCTGACCTCTTGCCGACCATGTCGGCAAGACGGGTGGTAGAAGGGAGCTCAGGCCGACAAGATGGTGGTGGACAGGATTCTTCTTGTAGAGCATCGAACCCGTTATGCTACCGCTCTCTGAATTTGGCTTTGTCCAGTTGCCACCAACATCCGTCCAGTCTGAATAAGTCCTTAAATGGATCCCTTGTTCCATTGAAGCCTCCACAGCCCCCGAGCACCAAATTTGCATTGGAGTTAAAAAGGGGAAGGAAGGTATCTGGCCGGCAGGAAGATGTCCATATGCTTCGACTGCTCCACAACCAATATCTGCGATGGAGATTTGTTAATGCCAAAGCACAGGCAGCGATACAAGCTCAGAGAATTGCAGCTGAGGTTAGTTGCGACATAGCCCTCTAGTGAATGCTTGCTTCGTTTGTTTATTGTGGAACAAACTGAACAGCTTGTATTCTTTGCAGAGATCACTTTTTGGGCTCTCTGTAGAAATCTCAGAGCTGCAAAGTTCTGTTACAGAGAAGAGGACCGAACTTGAACAACTGAGAAGAAGGGAGAGTTTTCTTTCCATTCTCAAAGCTCAAGTAAGACTGATTCTTCTAGTGTTTTATTCTGATTCAATGTTCATTTATTTTGATGTGGCTTCAAATTGTTATCTTGCTGGCCTTCACATAACTTACTGAAAATGCTGGAGTCTTGCTGAATGATTCATATTTGATTTGATATCAGAGAGGATGTTGATCCGAGCGAGTTAATGTGTTTTTTCATGTGTTCTAATATGGTATTGAATTAGTTTTCTGCTTGGCCTCCAAATAACTTAATAGATGCACCATAGATTTCCTCTAATTGAAACATATGTTCTTACTTCTAGCTGGGAGTATAATATGCACCATTAAGTTCTCACAGGTTGGAATAGACATAATCAATCAAAAATACCTTCATCGGAAGTGTTAGTGGATTGAAGAAACAATCTAAAACAAATTAGTAAGCAGGCTTTGAATATTTAACTTCCATTGAATTCTTATAGTTGATCACCTTGCTTGAATATTATAGTTTCATAAGTGTATGTTTTCCATGTTTGCAAGCACGAAAAGTGGAGATTCTGAGGCTTCTTAAGGTGATCGGTTTTGTGTTGGTCGAAGGTAGGGGTAATCAAATTTGGTTGGTGAACCATCTTCCATGTTGCATCTATTATCTGACTGATATATGAGAAGGTTTTCTTAGCTCTTTTCTTCATGGAAATTAACACTGAATTGACCCGGCAATATAAGTATATTAGATACTCATTAGTATATGGTTTCCAGTAGCAGTAACTTCTCATTCTGATGTTAATGGTTGCTGTAGTGCTCTTGAACTATGTTAGGTGTCTTTCTCGCCATTTGTTCATTGGCATTCATTATTTTTGATTGATCTGTCCAGACACCATATAAGAAACTGCAGATGTAACTGAAGCAACTCTTACTTCAGTGAGATAAATGTGATGCGGACTGGGAAGAACCTTGTTTAATGAACATTTTGCTAGTATATTGTTAGTTTGTTATGCAAATAGGTTAAAAATTTAATCTCTGCAAGTAGGTTATTAAACTAATACACCCAAAAAATTATAAATTTGTTAGAACAGGTGGAAATGTGTTACCTGACTATGATTTGTAGTGAATATACTGTACTAAAAATGTACATGGTTGGTTTTACTTCTAGATGCCATATTTGGATGGGTGGACCGAGCTTGAAGGAGACTACTCAAGTTCGCTCTCTGGGGCAACAAAGGCTTTGCAGGATGCTTCACTCCGACTTCCAATTATTGGGAATGTGAGGGTAAGATTTGCCTTCATATTTGTACTTCATGTGATTGTTTTCTTGTGCATGTTATGGTGATAAGTATCAGGATGTAATTCTTATTTTCAGGCTGATGTTAGAGAGCTAAAAGAAGTCCTTGATTCTGCAATGCATATTCTGGAGTCAGTGTCTCCCCATGTTGGGTGCTTTCTACCAAAGGTTAGAGAATGTTGATTGCCTGAATTTGGTAACACCAAGGGATAGTGACAGGGATGTGCACTGTTGACTATTGAGGATAAGCTTTATTTGCATATAAACAGAGCATCATGGACCTACTAATGAGGTTGCTCAAACTCTGCGAAGCGTGCGCTGAATGATGACTTCTATGCATTTTCTTCTTTCTAATATTATTAGCATGAAGTAGTTACGAATCAGTTAAGTAAATCTTTAAAAGAGATAAGCCTGTAAGAGCAAATTAGCTGCTCATTCTTAAGTGAATACTTCTTATATTGATATTGTGTCCTAGCAATCAGAAAAAATGAGCAATCAGCAACTAGGTTGAAGTTGTAATAATATTTCTCTATACAGCATTATAATCTTCACTGTTTTCCACATTTTTGCATTAATAGACTGTTATAATTGATTTCATTTTCATTGGTATAGGCTGAAGGAATTGAAGATAAAGCTTCAGATCTCGCTAGGGTAGTCAATAGTGAAAGAACTCTAACCGAAGAGTGTGGAAATCTCTTATCTGAAGTACATAATTTGCAGGTGTGATTCCTAACTTCACCTCAAATTTGTGCTTACTCCATTTTTAATTCTTTTTCCACTAATTCTAAAGCGTTAGAAGAAAAGAAATATTGATCAATATGCTCTTGTTTATTGTACCCCACAGGTGAAGGAATGCAGCTTAAGAAGCCAATTAATGCAACTCAAGCGAAGCAATGTAATGTAAATGCAGGCATTTTTTATTTTGCTGGAGGGAGCTATTCTGCTTGAGTTTCTTCAACATGCTATGCATCCAAAACAAAGCGAGAGATGATTCTTTTATTCTTTCTTAATGTCACATTCTCTTATATTAATAAGGAGAGGGAGAATACCATGGGATCAATTCTTTCAGTTGTTGGAGAAGGACCGACGAGCTTATGAGCAGTTTTATTCAAATACTACTGGAAAATTTACCCCGCACCTCCTTTCACTGTATTCATCATATATTTTCTCATCATAATGGAAAGTCTCAAAAATCTCAGTCATCCATTGGATCTCTTTGGTCTATTGAGGACTTTGATATAGTCTCCTGGAAAAATGTTTCATTTACTCTTTTGGTAAATTATGTGGGAGAATATTGTTATTTTGTCTTCATTACCATCAACATTCAGATGTTTGTAGTAGAAACGGTGAAATTTGATGGGCAAGCAAATCATATCCAATTTTTTAGCTTCATCAGCTGCAATTAAGCAAAATATAACCTGATAAAAAACTTAACACCGATGCTTAGGGTCATCATAAAGTTGATAACTGTGCTAACTGCCGGAAAGAATATGCTTAATCCTTTCATAGAGCCTTCTCAAGAAAGTTGTGCTTATTATGGTTGACCCGGTTTCGACAGAAAAGGCCTCAATAGTGAAAATGACGGTATACATTATGATTACAGGTTACCGTCTCGTCTATTATCCATGGCATGCGGTGGAATTGGCCAATTTAGTCTCTCTCTCTCTCTCTCTCTCTCTGTGCGTGCGTGCGTGTGTGAGTAGCAAATACTTGCACTTCCAACGCATTTAGGAGAAGAGTGCTCAAATTGATGATTCCACCTCATTAGGTCGCTCCCTCTCTCTAACTGCATAACCAAACCAGGACATGAAAGAAAGCCAAAATTGGAACCCACTTTTGCTTCTAATCTTTAAATCCTTTGCGATGCTTACATCTTCCGGTCATTTAGTTAACCAGCTTTCTTATTACAATTTATAACTTAATGCACCAGATTTTCAAACTAACAACCATTTGGACCAAATCCAATTGCCTTCTTTGCGACATCATAGACTACATTTAACTTCCTCTGTTGCACATTCCCTATGATGCCCAGATCACTGGCATCACTATTTCCGGCGAACGCAAGGCAAGCCTGCGACTCGCTTGCCACGTAGAGTATTCCGGAGCTATCCAAATTGGTGGTGACCCCACCGCCGAACTGCAACGCCACCGTCGGTATGCTGACCTGACCGTATCCGGTGAAGTCGTAGCATGTATCGAGTATCGAAAATGCGGGCGCCGACTTGTAGCTCGACATCAATCGCCGGAATGCCGATCGGAGGGCAGAGTAGGCCGCAGGCGGCAGCCTGCTGATGACCGTCCCGGAGTCTATAATCGTCCCGGCATTGGAGAACACCGTCGGCGATATCGAGAGCCGCTGCCCGCCGACATATATGGCGACGAGATCAAGGTAGTAGAATGTTGGAGTGGTTGGATCCGTCAGCATCGGTGTGAACTTTACATTGGAGGATGTCGAACCGCCGCCAAAAGTCAAGTAGCCGGTCGAACTCGAGGTGGATGGGAGGCAGTAGGAGAAAACGCCGCCAAATTTTTGAAACGCCTGCGACACTATGGACACCTTCTTGCGGCCGAGGCCGAGCAGCCCGGCGGCCTCGCCGAAGAGTCCATCGTTGTTCTCGCCGCACCCGAACCGGAAATTTGGCATCACCTGGGAGGACGTCAAGGTGAGGGTGTCCTGGGCCAAGAATCCTGTGGTGTAGGAGTTATCGCCATATTGTACCTCATAGACGCAAGTCGACGAGGTGCAACCGGAGAGGTCCAGCTCGGAACAGTAAGAGGAGCTGCAAGAAATGTTGGCGTAAGTGGAGGACTGGGAGGGGTCGAATAGTGGCTCTCGTTGCTGGTAGCAAGAACGACATGGCTCGCACTGGATCCATGTGACGTCGCTGCCGGTGTCAAAGATCACGGACCGGTCCCTCCTGGGGGTGCCGATGCCGATGGTGACGATGTAATTGCCGGTGCCGAGAGAGTCGCCCGTGTGGTCCGGGATAGAATTGGCCGCGTTGGCTCGCAGAGATTTGGTTGTGGTTCGAGCGTGGATTGCGTTGACTCGAGATTGATCCCTGTGGAGAATTTGCTTGTGGTCGGGGTTTTGTTTGAGATGGAGAGGCGAGCAGGGGCCATGCCGGTGAGCAACTTTCAAACTCGCTCGACTCCAACTTGGGGAAGCTACATGATCAAAATAATTAGCTTTAGTTTCTCTTTTCTGCTTATGATCATTATAGGAATTTTTTTTTAATCTTGATTTGTTTTTCAGTCGAGCAATTTTGGCTTAACGAATGAGGGAAATCTTTGTATGGATCATTGGACAGAAAGGGGGTGGTTTTTAAATGTATGCGAGCTAATTCGAGAGGATCATGCATCAAGACACCTCATATGAGTATTACAAGAGAGTTGTAAAAAAATCTACAGTTCACCCTAGAAAATCATCATACGTGAAGCCACTTCGTACTTTTGGTACTGTTTTAATAGGAAAACCATTCCAAAATACGTATTGTTCTCAAGTAATTGCCCTTTTCACCGTTTCAAACCAGTTAATAGATTACCATGAGGTGGTCAACGGATGAGACTACTACTTGGAATACTCATTTCCATGTTGACCAGTTGGCTAGGGAATCCACTTTGCCAACCATCGTGACCAAGTGGATATATACCTCTTCCACTAGAAAAGTGTTGCAATTAATTTGAAAAGTATTTTCATAAGTATTTGACAAGAATAATACTTCTAATATCTTTAAATATTAATAATTAATGATATTATAATTAATCTAAAAAATAAAATAGAGATTGGGTTTTGTGCCTGCAATATTGGGACATGAGTTGAGAGTTTGGCTTTTTATGATTTAGGTATGATCTAAAAATCTAACTTAAGTATGGTCGATCTAACAAACTTATAAATTTAAGTTTTAAAAAAAAAAAATCGATAATTCTTCAGTACCCCATCTCTAGTCTATCATGCATGTGTATCATCATTTCAAATTATTATGAAAAATCATTTGCATCAACTAGTATGTACTATGAAATTAAATTATAATCAAAGAATCATCGCAACATAAAATTAGATAATCACACCTTCAGTTGAGGAGCAAACATTGTGTGGAAGCAAAGTCGGAATGTTGATGGTATGATAGGCTTCGAATTTTCCTCGTGAGCATTCACCATCAAGTGCGAAAAATAGGAGGAGGAAATACAAATAACACAAGGCGGAGGAAAGAGAAGCCATTACAGAAGAGTGAAGAGGTGGAGAATGGAAGATATTGAAGATATGGAGGCTAAGGTAGGAGATATTTATATACTCGAATTTGCTTGTGTCCACGCTTGGACGTTAGGTGGTCCAAGATTAGAAGAAACCCACTTCTCTCTCCCCCTCACTCCACCATCTTCCTGTTGCAATATTTGGTTTGTCCCTTTCGCACAACAAAATGGCAGGGCCCATCAACCCCAATAATGGACTCCAACTCAAGGGTCCACCAAAGGTTGGTTTTATTACACATACGGACTCCATTTGTCTCTACTCCTTCCAATCTTTCCATTGTTAGGCCACAAAGTCGTTAAAAATTAGCCATGGTCATCTCACCTCCATGTCAAGACTAATATCATACAGAGAGCTGTGTGTGAACTCAGTCTTCCTTTTTTTATTTCAATCTTTGGTTTGTTTGGTCCTACATCAAATGGTTTTATACCTAACTACATGAATGAAGTGTTCTAAAGATCATTGTACATTGTATTTCTAATGCTAAGATTTCACTAAATGGTTCTGGATCAATCAACCATCAAAAGCACAGCAAATTGAGTCATATATTGATAGCCAAGTGGAATCATCATGCCTGGAGTCCACTTGCTACAGTTCAAACAGTCGAGGCCCAGCATTATAAATAAGAAAGACTTTTTGACCTTATAAATGACAAGAATCATTATTATATTTATTTATTAATTTTTTATTATATATATAAATACATGCTTGCATACACACATGCGTATGTACGAATGCAAGTGATGAGGATAGAGATAAACTTAGCTAAAATAATGGAAGTGACTATAAAATGACACAGATGGGCTATATATCGGAAAGAAAAATCTAAAAAATAAAAATAAAACATCATATATATATATATATATATATATATATATATATATATATATATATATATATATATATATATATATATATATATATATATATATATATATATATATATAATATTTTATGGAAGAGTATTATGATTTTATCATCTTAGCATCTTCGATGATTTTAGTTATGCCACGTAGATTATTATTTTATTATCTATAATAATTTAAATATTATTTTAAATAATAATAAAATAATATTTTTAAATAATAAAAAAATTTAAAAATAAAAATAGAAAAAGAATAAGAGATGAAAAATATTTTTTTAAAAAAAATATTTTAAAAAATATTATAAAAATAGTAATAATTTTTTTTAAAAAATACTAATATATTATTATTTTAAAAAGATAGCATATCATTTTTTAATTTTAAAAATAATAACATAGTAATTTATTTTTAAAAAATAATATTTTTATTTTTTAAAAAAATAATATATTTCGAGATCTGAATCGATCCATCAGATCAGATCAGAATAAATCTAATAAATTATCCATAAATAGAGTATGATACTCCGTTAATTTGAAAGTCAAATCTCTATATTTAATAGTCTTCGAAAGTTTGGAGAAGGTATGAGAAAAAATGAGGGGATGGGGGTATGATCGGGATCAATATTTATCGAAAGAGAAGGAAAGCCATGGTGGGACAGCATCGACGGGCACGTAGAAGATATGAGAACAAGATGGAAGAAAAACAAAAAAAATATTATTTTATAAAAAGAAAGAAAAAAGAAGAGAAAGAAAAAAGAAAGGAAAGAAAAGAAAAAAGAAAGTTTCTCTCTCTTTCTTCGGTGGTGGTACCAAGGGCGGCAGTACCGATAGGGATACCGAAGAGTGCGATCGGGATCAGCATTTGTTAAGATAGAAGGAGAGTGGTAGTGGGGCGGCATGGGGGTGGGGCGGTACTGACAGATGCGGTGAAGGTATGAGATGAAGAGGGGGGTGCAGATCAGCGTTTGCCGAGAGAAGAAAAGCCATGGTGGAGCAATAGAGGGGGTGCAGCTGTACTTACGGACACGTAGAAGTTATGAGAATAGAAAGAAAAAAATATAAAATAAAATATTATTTTATAAAATAATAAAAAATATATCATATATAATAAATAAATAAAATATAAAAAATTAAAAAATATTTATCATGAATATTTATTATTAAAAAAATTTAATAATTACATACCGTAATTATCTATTCCATACAATGCGTTAGTCTTCAACTAGTATATATATATAAAATAATACTATATGGAGGAGTATTGTGGTGTTGACATTTCAGCATCTCAGTTGACTTTTGTTATGCCGTGTAGAAAGCTTGGTCGTCTAATCCAGTACCCCCATCCTTTTTATTCCATGACTTAAAGCATCGCAGAAGTCAGTCATCGTCCCAACGTAAAACCCCAGCCATCATCTAGGCTTTCTTGTTCGGCCACTCTAAGCCTCCCACCCGAGGCCGAGGGTGAGGGAGAGGTTGGCCAATGCACCCATGATGATGGAGCCGATGATGGAGGAGGCAGCTATGAAGATGATGAGGTCATGATAGATGCCTTTGAGGTGGATAATGTACCCGGCATTGATCGGTGGGAACTTATACATCGGTGAGGGGTTGTCGCAGTCGAAGATAGAACAGGTGGTGCTAGAGTCGGTGAGGATGGAGGCGTTGATGGCGAGAATCTATGACGATGATGAGGTTGCGATGGATGCCTTCGAGGCAGGTGGCGTACTCAACATTGACTGGCAGGAACTTGCACATTGATGAGAGTTATTGCAGTCGGAGAAGAAGCAGGTGGCGCCGAAGTCGACGAGGATGGAGATGTTGATGGCCAGAATATAGGCCATGGTTAGGAAGATGGCAGTGTCGGCATGAAGCTCTATCATGAAGGTGGAACCCCGCTTGGTGAACTTGAGCCGCTTCCCAAACCAAGACTTGGCCATAGCCGAGTTGAGTCATTCGAGTTAGAAGTTGGACGATGGCGAAAAGGAAAAAGGAAAGAAAAGAAAAAAAAATGAGATAGAAAAAAGAGAAGAAAGGGAGTCTCTTTTCTCTTTCTTTTTTTATCTAATTTATTTTTTTAAAAATTAGGATACTTGGAATGAACCCGATGAGTCATAGAGGATTTAAATCAAATAATTTATATTTATTATTTTATTCAAAGATCGGTCCTCCTATTGGACTATAGAGCGACATGAGCGGAATTCAAAATGCAAGAGCATACGAAGGGGGCCGGGCGAAGGGGGATGGCTGGGACAGAAAATGTTGGTGATAGTAAAAAAAAAGTCGGGCAGGAGGCAAGGGAGGAAAAGAGAGGGATAGTGGTGGCACCAGGGGCGATGGTACCAATAGGAGTATCGGAGGGTACAATTAAGATTGACATTTGACGAGATAGAAAGGAAGCCATAGTGAAGATATAAGATCGAAGAAGAGAGAGGCAGTGTGCGATCGAAATCGATATTTGCCGAGAGAGAAGGAAAGCTATGCTGGGGTGGCAAGAGGGTGGGGTGGCACCGACAGGCATGGAGAAGGTATGAGAAGAAGAGAGAAGGTGAGGGAAAGGAAAGGGGATGATAGGAGGTGGGGCGGCACTGACAGGCATACACAATATATGAGAACAAGAAGAAAGAAGAAAAAATATTATTTTATAAAATAATAAATAATATAATATATATAATAAATAAATAAAATAAAATATTAAAAAATAAAAATATTTATTATAAATATTTATTATTTTAAAATTTTAATAATTATATACTATAATTATCCATCTCGTGCAGTATTTGGATCTTTGATTAATTTTAAATTAATTTTAATGTTGCTCATAAATTCGTTCCGGCCATGATCATATATTAAATCCCGTAGAATCTGAAAACCCCGTCAAGCAAACTTTTTTAAAAAACTTTTTTTTTTTTTTGACACCCAGCCGCAAATTAAATCACTACAATCTCAACACCATACGGAGGTTATCTAGTTCAGATGCATTTTTGTCAAAATCTTTACATTAAAAGCAAAAATGAGATATTTAATATCCATCGTGCTTCCAGCGGGGGGGGAGCTGGGTTGCGTCAAGGCTGGAACCAAAAGGAATCTCCCAACATCATCATAAAATCCATAACGGAACGGGGTTAGAAAAACGTGGAAGCGACCGGCCTGTGACGTACCATGATGCATTCAATCATTGGTAGGAAGTATTCTTCATGTCTGATAGATTCCTTGCTCAGAAAAACGAACAAAAAGCCAATCGGCATCCACATCTTTGAGCCTTCATTTAAACTATAATACTCCCGCATATCCGCCTTAATACAGTGATCCAAGATTTCACTAAAAAAAATTCGGAGAGTATTATTTGATGTAACCTAATATCCTCAGATCCATTTTGATACCATTTATAATAATTCAAAATATTATTAATTATAAAATATTATTTAAATTTTTTAATTTTATATAAGTATGTAAGTTTTATCTAATGCATATTCAATGTAAGAATAAATATACATCTATATGAATCTTGACATTCAATATGCCATAAAAATACTTCTTGTCTATAATTTTATATTTCAATTCTATTTATAGCCTTCTTTTTCATATTTTTTTTGTTAAAATTTTATTTGTAGACTTGGCTACACACTTGATGTATGATGTAAGGGTTTTGATGTCCTCTTTTATGCTCTAAATTTAACCCTTCTATTATCTAACTTGCTCTTAGCTCTTGTATTATTTTCAAATGGATGTTTAGTACTTATCCTTATGATCCTTAATAATTTTTGTATTTTTAGTGAATAATAATGATGATGTTTTATCAAAATGAAAAAAGACTTCTTACAATTTTTGCCAAGAATATTATAGATTTTTTTCATTACAGTCGAAAAAACTACTAAGAAAGTTTTGTTGTACTCGTCTCATATATTAAGAACTTGATATGGCCTATATATAATCTAATAATTAAAGATAATTTAAGATAATTAAGATGATTAAATTCTTTTGAAATAAAGTCAGACTCAGGTCAAAATAAAGTCTCCACTGAGACTATGCTTCTTTGATGGAAAGAAGAATTTGTATCAAACTAAAAGAGTCCATAATCTAGCCTATAAATACAGTCTGTGACTCTCCATCAAGTAGAGGCATCGAGATCTTCTAGCATAGACTAGAAAAGTTCTTTTATAATGATCTTTTATAGGTTTCGAAGAGATCCATTACAGCTTTATCTTTCTTCATTCAGGATTGAATTCAGGCTTGATCAACAATGGCTGGAGGTAGTTTATTTCCGCATTAAGATTTGAATTTCTTACATTCAATGGTATCAAAGCCACCTCTATGCTGTTTTGTTCAGCCTATTGATTATGTAAAATAGAAATCATCAAGATCTAGACCCTAGATTTCGTATCAATTTAAGTTTTATTTATTTATTTATTCTATAATTTTTAATTTTAATCAAAAATTTATTTATAAATAAATAAATAAATAAATTAAAGGAAGAAGAGGGTCGGTGTGCCCTCTTCCTCTTCTTTCTCGATGGTCGGACCTTCCGAACGGGTCCCACTCTTGGTGGCCGACCGCATGATTGCCGGCGTTCCAAGCCAGCAGTCACTTTTCGGCATCCTCCCGTCGGTGAACATCCATATTTTTTTTTAAAAAAAAGGATAGATGGAACCGCCGAATCAAGGCAATCCAGCGGCTCCCATTACCAATCACTGGCCATGGGTGATGAAGACACACCGACAAGCCATTGATTCGATCTTAACGATGGCCGCCGACGATGCTCAGGAGAGGAGCGTCGGAATTTTTGGCTCCTCCATGGCTTCTATTTGGATAAAGAACAAAAAAAAAGAAAGACTGGTGATCTGGCGGTCGGACGACGGTCTCACATCGACCGTCGGTGCATGAACATCAATCGACCCTTGCCGACGATGTTTGCAGCGTGATCGAGCGTTGGCCAAGAGGGAGGTGGTGGCTATGGGTAAACTAATCGAGGAAGAAGATGAACAGTAAAGGGGATAATGGGTTTTGGGCTAACGGGTTCGGGTTCCAACCCAAAATCGGCAAACCCGTTAGCTAAAACATGAATTTTTGCATTAAAGCCCCTAATAAAGTTTATATTCCATAAAGATCTAAGCTGAACTGATTTAGCTATTTTTGTAAATTAGTCTTTGAAAAAGTAATAATTTTATAAAGATTTCTAAAAAATTATTATTATTATTTTGATAATTATGATAGAGTTTATTATGTGAAGACATATGGATTATTTTAGTTCTCATAATAAACTTTATTGTATAAAGATCTTCTAAATTGTATTTAGCAATTTATTTTAATCAGAGTATTATTTATTTACTGAAAATATTTGATCATGATTATGTTGAAGAACCATAATAAAGTTTTATATGATTAATTGGGTTATTCAAATGCCATATTAAAGTTGATGGGTTTATTATTTTCGAAAATAGTCATAGCATCCTGAAAAATAATAAAGATCATATAAAAAATATAAATTAAAGAATAATGATATGAGAATAAAATTATAATTAAGTCATGAAGATAATTAACTTTATCCACAGGAAGTGATTATTTTTATGGTTTAATTAGAATAAAATGGTAATCTAGATGTTAAGGATAGATTTTTTCTAGATCCATAGATATAAAAATTTACTATTTTTAATATTTATGTTGCTAGTCTTATTAATCAAAAATTAATAAATTCTATGCATGATGCATCTCTGCCCACAAGAAAGTTAGAATTTATTATTAAAATTAATTATTTTAGATTATGTTTTAGCTTCATAGCACTAAAGTTTTCTATACTTTTTGATTATTGCAGCTAATCCTACTGTATATATTAATGATGCTGCTCTTATTCTAATGTTAAGTGATGATAATTTTTTTGACTGGAAAGATAGTGTTTTCTATACCATTGGGTACAAAAATCTTGACCTAGCACTTAATGTGGATGAACCATCTATTCTTACGGATTCAAGTATACCTTAATAAATTCTGGCATATGAGAAATTGGAGCGATCTAATCGCTTGAGTTTAATACTCATCAAGTCTCGAGTGCCTAAAAATATTAGAGGATCAATTTCTCAATGTGATAAGATCAAGAATTTTATGAAGATCATTGAAGAATAATTTTGAAGTTCTAAAAAAGCTTTGGCCAGTACCCTAATGAAGAAATTTATAGGTATGAGGTTTGATAGTTCCAAAGGTGTACGTGACCATATCATGAAAATGAGAGATATTATGGCTCAACTCAAATCTTTAGAAGTTGAGATTTCTGACTCTTTTCTAGTCCATTTTATTTTGAATTCTCTATTTGCAGAATTTAGCCCTTTCAAAATCTCCTATAACACATAAAGAAAAATAGTCTGTTAATGAACTTTTGACCATGTATGTTCAAGAAGAAGTAAGACTGAAACAAGAGAAGCAAGATATAAAGCATGAAAGTGTCAATCTTGCTACTCATAGTAAAGATAAAAAAGAAAAAAAAATGTTTCTAAAGAAAAGAAGGATGCTGGCCAATGAAGCATCATGGCAATAAAAATGCATGCTTCTTTTGCAAGAAAAAAGAATATATGAAGAAGGACTGCATAAAGTATAAAAAATGATTTGAAAAGAAAGGTACTTTCATATCTCTTGTGTATCATGAATCATTTTCTGTTGATATTTCTAATAACACTTGATGGATTGATTCTGGTACTACAATTCACATTGCCAATACCATGCAGAACTTTGTCAATCTAAGAGATCTAAAGAAAAGTAAACAATATATCTACTCAGACAATCGGATACGTTCATATATGGAGGCTATGGAAATCTTTAAATTAATTTTAAATTTTGGTTTTATTTTGGATCTTAAAAATATTTTTTATGTTCCTAGTTTTTCTAGAAATTTAATTTTTATTTCCAAGTTGACAAGTATTAGTTTTAGTTTTTATTTTGAAAACTCTGTAGTTAATCTTTTTTGGGATAAAAAAGTTATTGGCACTGGTTTACTAATGGATGATTTATATAAATTAGATTTGAATCTAAATTATGAAAGTAATCATTCATCTATGCATGGTGATAATATTGACATAAAGAGAAATATTATTAAAGAGAACTCTTCAAGTTTATGATACAAAAGGTTAGCTCATATCTCTTTAGAGAGAATAAAGATGTTGGTAAATGATGATATTTTAAAAGATGTTGATTTTACTGACTTTGGTACTTGTTTAGGTTGCATAAAGGGAAAGCAAACTAATAAGTTCTCTAAAGGTGCCAAAAGGAGTCTAATATTTTAGAAATCATACACACTAATATTTGTAAACCATTTTCTACTTTTTATTTTAATGGTCAGAGATATTTTATCTTATTTATTAATGACTATACTAGATATATGTATCTCTATCTTCTGTTTGAAAAAGGTGAGGCACTATATACCATTAAGGTTTATAAAGCAGAAGTAGAGAAATAGATGGATAAAAAAATAAAAATCGTAAGTCTGATAGAGGTGGGAAGTACCATGAAAGGTACATTGAAAGAGATCAGTTGATGGGCCCATTTGATAAGTTTCTTGAAGAAGAGGATATTATTGTCCAATATACAATGTCTGAAATACCACAATAAAATGGTGTGGCAGAAAGAAGAAATCATACACTGATGAACATGGTAAGAAGTATGATTAGTAGTTCTAATCTTTCTTTATCTCTTTGAAGTAAAGCATTAAAAATTGCTATATATGTCTTAAATAGAGTTCCATTAAAGGCTATACCTAATTTTTTTTTAAGTTATGGAAAGGATGAAAATCAAATTTAAGTCATTTATACATATGAAGATGTCTAGTTGAGGTGCAGATTTATAATCCACATTTAACAAAATTAGACTCTAAAACTATTAGTGACTATTTTATTGGCTATGCAGTAAATTTTAAAGGATATAGGTTTTATTGTCCTAATCATAGATCCAAAATTGTTGAGGCTAGGAATGCTAAATTTCTTGAGGATTATGAACTTAGTGGGAGTGTTTTTCTCACAAGAATAAATTTAAAAAATAAGGGATCAAATTGATCAACCCATAAAAGATAAAGAATTGATTGTTATTCAAGGTGATTCACAAGATCATGAACAATCAATTCAAGAATAACCACTCCATAAAGAGCAAGTCCATGATGAATCTACAACTGAAATTACTCAAAACACAAATGAAGCAGTAGGATTAAGAAGATCCTTAATAGAAAGAAGACCTACAATTTTTAGTGATTACATTATCTACCTACAGAAATATGATTTTGATGTCGGACCTGATAATGATCCTAAATCGTTTTCACAAGCCATAAGTAGAAATAATTTCATATAATGATATGATTCCATGAAGGATGAGATGGAATCCATGGTTAAAAATTAAGTCTGAGATCTCATCGAGTTACCTAAGGGTGCTTCAACCATTGACTGTAAATGAGTTTATAAGACCAAAAGAGACTCCTCAGGTAAAATTGAATAATCTAAGGCTAGACTTGTAGCTAAGAATTTCATTTAAAAAGAAGGTATTGACTATCATGAAACCTTCTCTCCAATTTTAAAGAAGGATTCTAAGCTGTTATGTCAGATCTTGATTATTCCGCTGGTTTTTGTGAAAAGGGCTTATAAAGTGGTTTCACAAAGATATTTACGAGATAATCCCACAATGAAGTTCAAATGATGAAATTTTGGCTTCAAGGCTCCCTCTTTAGATGAAGGTGAGCTCCTCTCCGCACTATGACTTCTTCAATGAAACCCTCTCCTTGGCACCCTATCCTGTTAGTCAAAGCTGCCATTCTTCTCGATTTCTACGAATCTAGCTCCCTTCCCCGAAGGACAAGTCAGAGAAAGATTCCCAGACGAGCTTGATTGGATGAGTTTGTCATGGCATCTCCCTTCCAACTTCCAAGCCGATTGATTAGTCAGGGTCAGAAGGATCGAGGAGTGGCCCCATTGGTCCATTGAGGCCGGCGAGTAGGGCTTCTTTCCTCAATGAGTGAGTCGCCAAGAAGGAGATTTCGTATCAAGGAATGGCATTGAGACCCCAAAATCCAGGTGGATAGGTAGAATCAGAGGAGGGCGCAGCCCACATAGAAGTTTGACGCAAAGAGGGGATAGATTAGGCTCGTGCTCGACCAAAGGGAAGGGGACCGTTAGGAGGTCGTACTATCCGTTAGGGAAGGAGAGCGGAAGTGAGGCTCGATCGATAAGGGAGAGGAAAGACAGGTCGGTTTAGGCATGCGTTAGCCCCTGATTCCTATATACATGATTCCGATCCACTTGATGGTCTGACCCTTCCACTCGCTTTACATGACTCTGTGTCCGCTAATCCAATTCAGTGCTATGTATCATCAGGTGAGGCAGTCATTGTCGTCAGACATCAGCAGCTAAAAGCAAAGGTCATATAAAAAGCAGTCGACTCATTGATGCTGAAAAACCACTGCCAGTTCGTGAGAGTTGGGCAAGTTGAACAGGAAGAAAAGGGAAAGTACAACCGAAGAGGAAGAGATGGGGCAACCTAGGAAGATGATTCTTTGAAGCAAGAGTTCCATAAGCAAGTGCATGAGACTCTTTGACTTTCAAGCTCCGAATCAGAGTCAAACTTACCCCACTTTCATTGACCAGTAAGTGATAGCTGTCAGGTTCAGGTTCGCAGAATGACCGATGAAACCAACTGAATCCACTCTCGTGACATGATCGAAGTTCGATCCACCACTTTGAGGAAAGAGATGAGACGGTCTACCCGTCTTTACACATACGAGAAATCACTCACTGACGGACAAGAGGTGTCGACAACGTGAGCTTTACTGCCGGGCTTTCGGCCTTCTTGATCCAACTGCATTACTCTTTGAGACTACTGCTTGTGCTTGGCTCAGGATATCCTCCTTTCTGAAAAGCTTTCTACTCAAGTGAGGAAAGCCTGATTTGGAATCCTTTTTCACAGCCTTTTTGCCCAAATGAGAGATCCATTCTCAGGGGAATCTTAGGCTTAAAATGGATTCGTCAACAGACGATGCCTTTCAAGGAAAAAGTCATGACACCGCATTTTCCCACTCTCTCATCTGTCTCATAGATGAGTAAGGCTGGCTAAAGCACCAAAAAAATAGTTAGTAAGAGAGCGCCACCAGGATAAAGATAAAAAGGATCAACAAATTATCGAGCAACACAGGAACTTGGGTACACTTCTTTTTAACCATGCATACGTTTAGGTTTAGCTCAGCTTGGCCCTGCCTCCTTCTCTCCCAGGCTTCTTGGAGCTCGGCCAAAACTCGTCCGCATCTCCTGTCCAAGTGAGAATCTTTCTTCCTGCCTCTCCAGCTCCCATTTTAGCTTATCTTTCTTCTGTCATCGGGGATGGGAACCTTGGTAGGAATTAAGGAGGGTTCTGGGCGGGTAGGTTTGATGCTAGCTTTGTTGCCTTGGCATTGGCTGATTAAAGACATCCTCGCAAAGGCGCCATCTTTCTTAAGTAAAAACGTGACTTTCATAGGCCTCTAGGTCTTTTACTGGTGCTCTGCTTGAAAATACGATAATTGAGTTTTTGAGACTCCGTTTTGTTAACAACAGGTACTCTTTCTGCCTTCCCGGGTAAGGATCATCTGTGCTATGAGTTTATCTTCCTCGATAGTGATCTAAGGCAAGTAGAAATCTTTCTTACTCAATAGTGGCTAAGGCAAGAAAGTATGATCGATGATCTTCTTCTAATGCTAGCGTCTTTTTCATCTCTAATCTCATCTAAGCTTCAGGAAAAAGAAAAACCTACCCGCTAATATATAAAAAAATAAAGGCTGGCTGCTCTCCTTTTTTCCTGTAGTTCAGGATTCCCTCTCTATGCTCATATCTATTTAGTCAAAAGGCTAGTTCAATCGCTCTGAGGAAGAAGTACTATAACTTGAATCAGTATCTCAAATAGGGCGATATCAGGCCTTCTGTGCGATATCGATCTTCTGTTTTATGATAAGCGGTCTGCCCTTCCCCTTACTAGAAAAAATAGGGCAATTTGAATAGTACAGGAAAGGAAAGACGACTATAGAGTATGCCCCTAATAGAGTAAGTAGGGAATGGTTATATCAACCATTCGGAAAGAAGTACAGCTAATCGTACGGTAAACAGAAGCGAGACGGTATGCAATCAATTAATGGAAAGGATAGAGGAGGTAAACCATTCCTCTATCTGTCCCTTGCTCTGTCCACAAATAGCGTCCGTTGCTTCTTCATTCCTGGCTGGCAAGCTCAGTTCTGTTCTAATCACTTCGATTCCCGTACACGAGTACCTTCCTTCAAATAGATATATTCCCTTTCCAAATATGGAAAGTACTTCTGTAAGCGAATCCCTTCTTTCTTTGGCTTGCTTCTTAAGCCAATAAGTCCTGTGCCTGGTAGGTGCAATCAGTCTGTCCCTTACCTGTCCATTCAAGCCTTTCAATATCTCGTCTGGCCCTGTCTTCGTCTCTTACTAATGATCGGTCGCTTATTACCGTTACCGCCTACTTCATTCAATAAGAAAGGGCCCCCACATCGGACCAAAGGCGAAGAGCTCTCGGAGTATGCCGGCTTGCTTGCTTGGTAAGCGCTTGAAAAGCGCGCTATAAAGACTGCGCGCTTGGTCATCAATACAGTTTGGGACTGAGCACACAGGTTGCATCTGACACTCCTAGTAATAAGCACGTACCTTTAATGGTTGGAAGGGACCAGGAGATGCCAGTTCCTAGTTGATTCCCTCTCCCATAGCAGTCGACTGTTCATTCTATCTACCACCCTCTTCTCTCCACCCGACACAAGGAATTCATTCGACGATTCGTTGCCCCCCTTTCGACTGCCCAAGAGATGACTTTCCGCCAACCGATAAGGAGATGGTATCGAAATGAATTCCATGGGCTGCTTCTATCCGATGCAAGGAATTTAAGCGGGAGAGGAAACTATCTCCTACCAAAAAGGGGGGTAGCGGGAAAGAAATTCATGGATGAATGAGTTAAGGAATGAAAGGGAGAGGTGCATATTCAGAGAATGAAACTAAAAGAGGAGTCTCATTAGTAAATATACTCCTAATAGGAGCGAGCATATTTAGTAGATATCCCCACCCCTGCCTTTCTCAATGAATAAGAGGGGAGGCGGATATTTTTTCGGTTGACTCAGGGATAAAGGTTCACGATGGAAGGAATGGTTCGGCGAATAGGGGACTGGGGAAAGGTCGAGAACGAGAAAGTCACCCTATCCGCTGGTGAAGTACTAATGAATGAATGCACTAGCTTGCTATCTTTTAGAACTTAGACAACAAACATATGCCCTACTCTTTAGACTCGGAAACATAACAAAGTTCTCTCGAGGTAAGGCCAAAATGTGAATCCAAACAAAGGTTGGCCTACGCGTAGTACCTCTTGAGGTAGATGGCCTTCCAGGGATCGGGTAGTTCATCACCATCCGCATTCTAAAGTTTATATGCATTTCCAGGATGGACGGCGGATATGAAATAATAGGGCCCTTCCCGATTCGGCTTAAGTTTTCCCCTAGGGTGTGGATCTCTAGAAGGCATGATTTTCTTAAGGACTAAGTCACCTATCTTGAACTTCCTTTCTAAGACCTTCTTATCATAGGCTCAACTGATACGTTTTTGGTAAATTTGGGCATGCTCAGCGGCACGTAGGCCTTTCTCATCCAAGAGTTTTTTTGTGCCAACAAAGCTGGAAGCTTTTCACTATCGGTTAAGTCCTTGTCAATCTGTATCCTAAGGGATGGGATCTAAATTTCGATAGGAAGGACTGCTTCCATACCCTAGACCAATGAATAAGGAATTTGACCAGTTGGACCTTTCACTTTGGATTCGTCGAGGTCTGGTTAGGAAAGAACAAAGGTTGACGCCGAAAAACAAGGGGAAGCTCTTCTCCTCTACGGAAAGAGAGATCGGAGGGTTGAATCGGATCGGGGAAGGAAAAGAGGAAGAACTCCAGGGGCTTCAGGCGCACTCATTACCATTAGCTGGATCAAAAGCAAGAGAGGGGGCAGTTGGTCGCATATGTCGAATGAAATCTACTCTAAGTCAAGCAGAAGGAAAGTTCGGCTGATCCAAAAGGGGGATTCCGTGGCAATGAAAGGTTGTTTTGCTTTGGCTTTATGAGAGCCAAGTGCAGATTCAATTCCTGCTCCAGCGTGCCATGATGAGGTCCCCTCTCTTCTTCTTATTCCTCTCCTCAAACTTTCCCCTCTTCTCCGTAAACTGCTGGGCTGGAAACCTACTACTTCGATCTCGTCGACTCAATGAATAAGATGTCTAATCCTCTTGCTTCAAGCGGGACACCCACCTCAGGAAGAAAAAAAGGTAGGTGTTGCGAAGGGGGAGTTCGGCTTGCTCGTAAGTCAAGTAAAGACTTTGGGTTTCCAGCAAGCCACTGCCTATGAGTCGCCGGCTCATTCTTCAACAGGCACGCGGTCAGAGATCACATTCTCCTCCCACTGCTTGGGAGCTCACGGTTTCATGTTCTATTTCACTCCCCGATTGGGGTTCTTTTCACCTTTCCCTCACGGTACTACTTCGCTATCGGTCACCCTGGGAAAAACGAACATTTTCAAATTTAGTAGTAGCTCTTCCCGAGCTGCTTTCTTACGCTAAGGCCAGCTGAGAAGCTTATCGCTAGGCCTGGTGATTAGTCTAAAGTAAAGCGCGATTAGACTGTGAGGTGCAATATCTGCCAATAGTTGTGCATTAGGAACTATTGCTAAGCAATAAGACCAACAACAAGCGAATGATCGGGGGGGCGGTCTTACTTTACTCTACGGACTTAGTATCTTCACAACCTGTGGGTTGGGTTCTTTCACTCGATAGAAATTAAAAAAGTGTCACACACCACAAGGGAATAAGAATATAACTATTCAATAAAAAAAGATATCTCAATACGGGTGGGATTATAGAAAGACTTTAGAAATGACTTCTCTGTCGGTTACGACTAAAAGGCCTAAATACTGAGGGATAAAAAAAGCGTAATATTCAAACTGTTTGCGTGCCTCGTCTGCCTTAGACGAGTCGTATGCTTTGTTCATTTCGTAGGCATCGAGTGCGTATACCTAAGAGTACTCATATGCTTATGCCCACTTTGAATGAATAGGAGGGAAGGGCCTATACAGATTCATCCTGTAAGGACGCCAGCACCTTTCAGCTTTCCAGTTTACCCAATCAACGCCCTCCATCTATTCCCCATCATAGCACTTGGAATGACTTCCACAGACCTCCATAACGGCACTCTTGCCGAGAAAGCCCTTCCACATCAAAGGAACTAAAGCTTTCACTGACCCCACAGGCCTTTTTTGCTATCACACGAGAAGAATTCCTTATCGCCAATGATGCTAACCATACCTCACTTGCCTTAGCTGAGTTAATGGATAAATTCAATCATACCTGCCCAGACATGTATCAAAAACCAATTACAATCACGCCACCGGATGACCTAAGGATCGCGGTGGTTACGCCTTAGGAACCGGAGAGGCATATGAATATCTTTCCTTTAGACACTTCATGTATCATAATTATTCTTTATAACCGAGAGATAGGATACCTATGAATGAATGAAATTCCGCCGGTCATCTGTCAAACCTCTCGCATTTAGGAAATGCTTTCAGGAAGGGTGCCCCTCCATTGGTTTAAACTCATTCCCAGCTGCACAGTGCCATCCTACCAGCGGCTCAGTCTCGCTGCCTTTCCTTTCTATCTATCACTCTTTTTCCCCCAGAAATAAATATCATCACCTTGGCATTGAATAAAATAAAGTCCCCGAGTCCATGTCGTGATAATAGAGCAACGCCTGGATGTCGTTGTAGAAAGTCTAGCCCGAGGACCCCAAAAAAGCTAGGGAACCCGCTAGGGCTCTGATCGTAACCTGGTTATATTTATCATCGAGATTGGTATTCAGTTTGAAAAAAAAAGAGGTCGAACTAATTTCGTATAGAAAGAAAAAAAAAGAGCTGGCAAGTTTGGATCGAAATGAAATACTCGAAACCAGGTCTGGAGTCTTTTTCTTGTTCTGCTTCAATAGAAGACTAGAAGTAAAAGATAGAAATCTATCCATCATTCAGCCGATTTCTTATCCTTCCAAAGCTTCAGATGGCAGAGCTACCGCACAACGTTCCGTTGATTGGTAGATTGAATGAGATTGATTGATGGGCGTATCGCAAAAGCCAGTATAGAAAAATAGACAAAGAAGTTCGGCTGCCAGAGTGCATCCTATCCCGTATTTACCAGCGAAAAAATGGGAGAGTCATCCGTCTAAGGAGAAAACGGAGGCGCCGAAATATTCTATGACCAAGGCCTTGTCACGAGCTGGACTCGAACCAGCACTGCCAGATTCGAAAAGAATCAGGGTTCAACCTAAGAATGATCGTTATTTGTTAACCCGGTTCGCCGAAAAGGCTACGTCCGGGGGGGCTTCTATTATAGTCCCCCTTATCCCCCTCCCCACCGTTCTACTTCTTGGATAACTTTCACGGTCGCCTTGAAAAAGGCGCTCTCTTCCCCTTGCTCCTTTATTTCGTTAAATAGGGAAAGAAGTTGATCCCAATTCTTGCCATCATTATTGGTGACATGATTGATGGCCCAACGCCACCGAAGAGGGTGTGGTTGGTACGGAAAACTATCCTTGGTCATATCTTGTAATTGATGGATAAGGCTTTTCCGTATTTCAGTACAGAGCGTCTCATCTTTATCTCTGTCCCTTTTCGGAATTTTTCTTGCCTTATTTTTTTTGTCATCTTTTTTTTGGGGGGTCCCATCAGCACCACTACTTGAGCAGGCGACAGAAGAGGTTTTTCTCCGCTTCTGATGCCGTTGTCCGGCATCAGTTTCCATGAAAATAATAAATTTAAAGATAAAGATTGTACTACAAATAAAATAAAATATTTTCTCATCGAAATGAAAGGACTCGAAGGCAAAATGGATGGTGATCATAAGAATATAATACAATATGTCCATGTTTTTTTTTCACTTTCTTTTTCTTAGAAAGCACTCACTAAGTTACTTACGGAATGAATCGAGGAACTGAGGACGTTTCCAATACCGACAGCAGCTCCGGCTGAAGCAATTGTAGCAGCTCCGGCACCTATTGATTTTGCACCTTCTAACATCTCGAGACGAGAATTTGCTCGTCACGTTCCTTCGCTCAATGCCTACTTGAAGTCTGTGTTCTGTTCGCCTACCTTTTCCGATCCCACCTACCACTTAGAAAGAAAAGTCCACTTTCTAAACAAATTCTTAAGCTTGATCGGTGGCACCATCCGGTTCAAACCGGTTTGGTCACCTCCCGGCGTATTCTGAGCTGGCTTAGTAAGTTGGTTTAGGATAACGAAGGCAGCTAGCTAGGCACGAAAGTGTATTAGCTAGATAACCTAACGTTGCAGATCCTTAGTGTGGAAAGCTACGGATTTGTGACTACTTGGTTTGACTAACCAAGCGCCTCCCCTCCGTAGGTAGAATGGTTCCAGAGGGGATCCTCTTCCCTACGGTTCAGACGAGTATCCTCGCGCAATAGCCCAACACTCGATTATAGATAAACCATGTTTCATGATTTATTTACTATAACCGAGCGCTTAGGTACGCGAGGTTGGCGGACTCTCTTGGAAGGGAGTCGGCGCCTTCTGGGTCTTTGTCAAAAGGCCCAGTTGTGCGTCTTTGGCAGGGTAACCAAGGAGCATTGCTTAGCATCGCTCGCAATGGTGAGGGAGACTAGACGTCTTTATAAGTCATCAGGTCCCACATGACCAAAATTCTGCCTCTAAGATTGGAGTCGTAGTTGATCAAATACTCAATGCCTCCCAAAATACTGTTAGCAGCAATAGCACTTTTGTTTTCTCTGATTTTAGTCTCGACTAGACCTACAAGATCTGGTTTCTCTTTTCTTTATTAGGTCCCTTACCTCCCTTTGTCTCTCCTTCTTATTCATACCTCGGACGTTCCACATCACTATCTTCATGGGGTAAACGTTTGGGAAGTCTTTTTGCACTCCTCCTTACTGAGGTTCTCCTTCATGCTTTTTGTCTTGACCCCCTTCTGTTTGGTAGTTTCAGAGTTAGGGGAGCTCACACCTTTGCCTTTGTTCTTCTTCTTTGAGTTTCTGCTTTTACTCTTGCTCATGTCTGACTGGCCTAGCTCGGAATGCCAGGCCTCATTGACCATGGCAAGTCTTTTAGGAGGGGCAATTTATTGCGCAGGCTGACTTGTCACCTCTGTGGTATGATCTTGTGCTTGAATAACTTGCTTAAGGTGAGCAGTACTGTCCTCAGTCTCCTCATCATTAAGAGCTGGCTCAAAAGGCTGTGCAGTCCTCTTTATGCTCCTGGCCTTCATTTTTAATCTTCTTTGAGTGCTTTCTTTTACTGCTTCTCTCATCTGATTGGCCTAACACTGGAATCCGGTCCTCATTAATTCTATTAGGAGTAAGAGGATCAATTTAAGCAGGTTCACATGTCTCCTCCGCAATATGGGTTTTTATGTATTTCTATGACTGGCTTATGATGTTCAATGGCCCTCCTCAGCATTTGGATTTGAGTCAGTAGGCTGTGCAATTCACTTGTCTTCATGTTCTTGACCCTTAATCCCCTCGGAATTTTAATGATCAATTTCTGCTAGTGTATCATTCTCCAGCAGTGCGAAGGCATTTCTGGTACTGAGTGGGCACGTTGCTGGCACTTGAGTGTCAATCACCCTCTCTTCATCCAAGATAGCATCAATGGCAGTTCCACAAGCAGCTTTTTCATCATGAAATTATATCATTCACAATTGTTCGTCTGGCATGAGAAAGAAGAAAAAATACAAGAATGCAGGTCTTGATGCCGACTATGTTGACTTCACTCTTTAAGACGGTGTTCCGCGGAAGGGGGTTTCCTTGTCAGTTCATAACCATTTCTCGTACAGGGGGCTACTTGGGCCTTAGATCCGGTCCGACCGCATCTGGTGCTATAGTATATATATAGGATCACGGCTGCATTTAGGAGTGATCTTTCCCTCTTCTTAAAGCCGGTGGTGATCTCACTTTCGAAAGAGAGTCTCGACGCGGCGGCAAAGACTTGGGGAGCTCCTTGGGCATAACATCTTGGAACTCCTCAATAACTTGAAGTATAGACTCCGGGATAGGGCCCTGATCAGCATCATTTGGGCTCTTTCTTAGTGTGGCTACATAGGTGGGCTCGCCTCGTCTCACACCCTTCTTGAGTTGTAGGGCGGAGAGGTCGTCACTCCCCTCTTTCTTCCTTGAGTCTTACTTCACACTAACCAAATCGTGAAATGAGAAAGAGCACTTTTTCGTTTTCGTTTATTTTAACAGGCTTAGCGCCCTTTGGTAGCCTTCCAGTGAAGCGGAGGCGAGCTCTTCACTTGATAGAAGAGCGAGGCATAGCGTCGTCAATGGTGCGAGGTCGATCCTAACCTAACTCCCACATACATCTCCCCCCTTGCTTCTTACAGTGCCATCAGAAACCTGCCGTCACTAATAAGTAAGTAAGTTTAGTCAAAGCAAATGACTTATTCTTTTTTAGTCTTTTTGATAACTTCTCCTCTAAATTTGAGATAAGTGATAGAAGCGTGGCCATTTGTTTGGAGATCATTAAGAAAAAAGCCCACGTGGTCCAGGGCCCTTTCCCGAAAGTCCTGGTCGTGGCAATACCCGGCTTCAATGTCCTTAGTGATTTCCTGATGGAAATCTTTAAAGTAATCATCCAGACGACTTGTTTGGCCTGTTGTCTGTTCTTCTTTTCTTTATATTGTACTACCTCAGGGTCGTGGTCTCTCGAAAAGAGAGAGAAGAGGTGATCCTTTACCTCTAGCCGTTTTTCTAGCATCCCGACTTCGAATTCCTCAAAGTCGAGATGAGGTCGGTACGCCCACTCCCCGAGGTCTGCGGTTTCTTTCAGGTTGCGATGAATATCATGGACATATTCATCATCTACCTCCCCCCGGCTAAGGAGATATTCTGCTTTGAGCAATATCTGATGCTCTCGCTCCCTCGATTCCATCCGAAACGGCGGAATCGAGATGACCTCGGCTGCTTCCGGGGAAAACTCGACCTCTGACTCCTCCTCGGACACAGAAACTTCAGAAGAGGGGGAGCTCTCGCTATCATCTTCTTCAGAAGATGCATCCGTTTCAGACTCCGCATTCGAGAGGACCGGGGAAGCACCAGCCTGCCTGATGCGCTCGGAAAAGAAAGAAAGGAAGAGACGATCCGATGTAGCATGCCCGAAGAGGAACAAAGCCCTCAGACCACTACGGACGATTTCAAAGGCGATCTGATCAATTTCACCTGCACGTCCACGCATCTTTATTCACTGGGATCACCAGAACTAAGCCCAGTGAGTCACCAACCATATTACTAAACAGTGACACCTACTTGCTTGTTTGACACCAGATCTTGATCCTGCTCTTCCGGGGAGGCTCCCATCCGATTGACAAGAGATGCTTGCTCTTAAAGGAGTATGCACTGGTCCCACGCTTTCTCGAAGCCAATCCCGCACTTGATAGGCTAGCCCAGTTTAACCTTCCTTCTACTTATTTTGTTGCGTCTACTTTACTTTATCCCTTTTTCATCGAGATTGGATAATTTTTCCTAACTATGTAGAGGAAAAGATCTCAATTTATTCGCTCTGGTTCACCGTCTATCAGTAAGAAAGGGATCGTAGGCTACCGATGACCTCCTTTAATAAAGCACTTGGTTCCGAGCTTCCTTTCTCGCTGGGGTAAGCATTCAAAGCGGAGTTTGTTTCAAGCTTAGCTCCTCTTTCTTGCACTGGCTACTCCACTTAAGGTAAGGTCTTTGCTTGGCCACACTCCATTAAGTCAGATTTTTGTTTCCCATCGATAACAGGATTCGTGAAAAGAGACGACCGCTTCTTCCTTTTGTTCACATGAAAGCAGAAGACCAAGGCAAGCTACTTTCCTACCAGGAAAGATCAGAGAATCGGTTCTGACAGTGCCCGGAATTGGACAAATGAATGAAGATGGCATGAAGCCGATAGCTGCTTATCCGGATCCGGGCTTTCTTTCTTAAGGCGGGAAGGAAAGGCAAAGGCAAGTAAATGTTCACAAAGGAAAGGCTCGTCGAGACCTCCATGCCATCTTTGCCTGTTTGCAGGAAGAATTGTCCAAATAAAATAGGAAGAAATGCCACATCTGCTCCAAAAAAGCGCTCTATAAGGCCTAGGGCATTACATTAAAAGAAGACTTTAAGCGGTTGGCATGTGTAACCACCATCTGTTCTTTATATTAGTGAAAGCGGAATCCAATACCTCTAGTCCGTCACTTGCCTTCAAGCAGGAAAGAGCCAATTGCAATTCCATGTCTTAAGCATGATTAGGGTTAGGGAAGGATTGCAGCTAGCAGAGGAAGGGATGAACTACTTTCCTACCGGGACTCCTTCTTCTGGTGCTATAATATGCCTGATGGCGGAATAAACGCTGTTGGGAATAGAATAGGAAGGAATGAATGAAGCCAATTTCCCTAGTATAAGGAAGATGCCAACAAGAGGACAAGGAACTGAGGCTGTGAGGAAGTTAATCAGAAGGGCTTCTTTCGGAATGAAAGAATAGGAAGTTGTTCCAGAATATGCTCTTAGTTGAATAACCGATGTAAAAGTATCCGCTGCTACAGTTGGAATAACCGCTGCTATAGAATCAACTGCTGGTGGAAGGTTTGATGGAGGAATGCCAGGAATGAGAGGAAGAAATGCCACATCTGCTCCAAAAAATGTCCCATCCGAGTAGCCTTTTAAAGAGTAAAAGAGTAATAGGCGTCGAGGCAATGAAATTGTTGATGCAGAGAATGCCATGGTTGGCTCTTTGATAGAATCAGCTGCACATTCATCTGACTCTAGAAATGACTTTTTCATGTCCATTTTCGATGATAAGCCGATTCGCTGAAGCATGGAAGATAAGCTTAGGAAGAAGAGATCTTAGTTTAGCGCCCTGGGTGAGAGAGTGTTACGGCAGTTTGGGATTGATCAGCCGGTTCCTGATCTGCCACCTCAATCTTTCCATGCATCGCGGACGGGTGGAATGCAATTTGTTTAGCTTGGTGTCCATCATCATCCCTTATTGGAATAATAGGGAAAGACCTTGCCTCACACCGGAAGCCCCTATCGTCGATGATACTTCTTTCTGGGCAGCCATACATACCATTTCAAATTGTGAACCCACTATTCGGATCTATTTCAAGACTCCGCTTAGCTGCTTCTAACGAAGATAGTTCTCCGCGGAATTAGAGTAGCAACATTGATTCCTATCTCCGGCTGACGAAAACACCTGACCCCAGCAAAAAAAGAAGCCTACACGCGCTAGCCTAAACGTAAGGGCGCCTTAGCCTTCCTTTGAAGCTGCTTGCTGCTCGCAGTTACTTCACTCGCCTGTGGTGTGGAGGCGAGTAAACGGTTAGATCAAGTTGGACGGCTCCAACCACCTTGTCTGGAAAGGACAATTTCTGACCTTCTTCCAATGAGCCTTCGAAAAATTTTTGTTTTCTTGATGGAACTGAGGCTGCCCCCCCAGAGAAACTTGAACGATCCACAGCAGGAGAAGATGGATCTACTGTTATCTCTTTTGTTCCTAATCCGGCCTATTAAGCATGGTTACGGAAGGATCAAATGGTTGTGTCGTGGCTAAATACCACCCTTTCCGAAGAGATTCTTGCCAACACCATTGATCTCCCTTCAGCGCATGCCATATGAACATATCTTAGGAATGACTTTTTTTGGGGAGAAGTAGAGCAACAACTCAAAGTCGAATTACTTATGTGCAAGAGAGGTACATCTTCCATAACCGACTACTTGAATCGTTTCAAAGCTATTTGTGAGTTGTTGGCTGCTATTCAGAAATCTGTTTCAGATGATGATAAAGTAATGTATATCTTGGACGGGCTGGATATGGTCTTTGTAACTTCGGTGTCCATGAGGGTTCCCTTTCCCCCATTCAGTGAACTTCGGTCGCTCCTGCTGGCTGCCCGTTACAAGCCTATGCCCGCCTCCTCCACTCCTCTGGCTACTGATTATGCGTTAGTCAGTCAGGTTCAGCAAACCACATCTGATAATCGAGGACGGGGCAGAAATGACCGGGGTCAGGGCTCCGGTCGTATTCTCGTTCTCGGTGCGAAGCCTTCTTCTTCTGTGATTTGTCAGGAGACATGTTTGCCACACACCTGAGCAATCAAATGTTATCATCGGTTGAATCTCTCGTATCAGGACGATCCTCTTGCACATCAGGTTTCAGCCATATCGCTTAACTCTCCAGTAGATCCAAAGTGGTATCTCGATACAGGGGCCACAAAGCACATGACTGCCGATGCCGAGGCCTGAACCTCCTCCTCGTCTTATACAGGTAATGCCAGGGCAGGTTTTAACTTTCCACTGGAAATTGTTCGGGTTGGCTCAATCTCTCTTCCTTCAGTTATGGATGGTCATAATACTTTTGAGTAGACTCCTTTTCCTCAAGTGGCTAAGAATCTTCTCTCTGTGGCTCAACAATTTAGCGAATCAAAAAGTGATATTTAGTTCTTACCCGGACGGGCATTTATTTACATTAATGTTGTTTCCAAAAAAAGTGAAGGGGCCCACCTCACCACTCCCCCTCCCCTTATCACGGAGGTCACAAAACAGAAGATGAGACCCACCATGACAAAGGCCTGCCTTTCACTGCGTGAAAGAAGTCCTGCTCTTTCACTGCGTTACTTTGGCCTCCCTCTAGCCAAAAACAAACATACCCGAACAAAGCTTAATAAAAAACAACCAAACCACTCAAAAAACAACAAAAAAGAGTACAAGGGGTCAAAATCTCGTTCAATAAAATGCCAGTACCATGCAGCTGCTTCAAAGCCAACGTGATGCTCCCACTTAAAATCTTTACTGAAAAAAGCCATTACCCCTGTGAGTTCCAATTTTTGATAAAGCGCTCCAGAATGCTAATCGCCTGTTCCCTATTTCGTGGTCTGTTTTTTTCGAGTTCACAAATTTGTTCTTTTATAGCAATTAGCAGTTCAGAAGAAGCCGTTTCCAGTGCCAGGCGATTTAATAACCGCAGGAACTTTGCCTCTTGCAGAGCACTTGGTTCTAACTTCTGCAAAACCCGAATTAGTTCTAGTTCCGCCTGGGCTCTAAGCGGGTTATAATTGGAGGGTAGCCCCGGTTCCGAAGGCCCCGCGTTAGTAGAAGAAGAGGGAACCGGTTGCTCCACGACCAGGGGTGGTTGATCACCACCCGGAACTGGAGGGTGCGCGGGCGGGGTTGGATGTAAGGGGGAAGTTCCCCCTTGCTGCCGGTTTGGGGCCGAGGAAGATGCCTCCCCCTGGTCCCCATAGGTCTCCTCAATCCAAGAACCCCCCCAGCTCGAGATTGAGGGTAGGGGGGATGAGGACCTTGACGGCAGAGGAAGCCTTGGGCTTGAGGTACCCTCATAGGCGGGACTCGCTGGGGAATGAGGGGCTCCCCCCGCATTGATTTGCGGGTCGTTCCCCGATGGATCCATCATGAAGATGATGGGTTCAGTATGAAATAGAGTAAAAAGAGCTGTAATAAGGAGACCCCCGGCACACCACCCCAGCCGACTAAAGAGGAAGTGGAGTCCCTTGCCGAGGATCATGGATTGAATCTTGACAAGGAAGAGATTAAGAAAATCCAATTCGATGAAAAGACAACTCAGACCATATATAATACTATTTATTATTAGAATAAATAGGAAGGCAAATTTGTATCTAAGAAAAATCGAAAATATCGAAATAAGTAGTTTTTTCATAATTGGACTTATCGTAGATAAGGGGGGAAATAGATTTCTCATTGAGAAGTTGTTTAAAGGATCGCAATTTCCTGCGCAGTCCGTGCCAGTAGTGATT